>CM033717.1:16435227-17002049 GCA_019671005.1 Hibiscus mutabilis | reverse complement strand
CCTTCATTTTCAATAATTTTATGGGTAAATATACACTTTGGTACTTGTACTTTGTTTCAAAGTTAATTTGATACCTAGGCTTTTGGTTAAATTTGATGCATGGAAATAGTTTCTACTTTCTTGGTTCAAATTGAATTATTTTGTATTTAAATTTCAAATTGGTTGAATTTTAAAACTTTCTAAAATAAATAATTTTTTTTATTTCAGATGCAATAATTAATAGAACAAAAAATATAAGTACTAAATTGAGCAGAAAATAAGTTCATGTATCAATTTGATTGAAAAATTAAGTTCAAAAACCTAATTGGAAAAAACCATAAGTATCAAATTGAACCAATACGCTAAATTCAAGTACCAATTTAAAACGAAAAGCTAACTTTAAGTACCTAAATTGAACAAAAAAGTTTAAAATAAAGTTTGAATTATAAAATAGAAATTCTACCTTATATATATTACATATGAAAAAGACTACGAATAAATATGTGTATTGTTTATGGTTATAAAAAATTGTTTAAATTTGAACTAATTAGTATTATAACATTATAAATGTTTACAGCTAAATTTGAGCAGAAACTAAGACAACTAGACTCGAAAATTCTTCAAATAACGTTTGATTTATAAAATATGATTCCTCAACTTGATTAACTTGAAAATTTTTAACTCAGATTGAATACCCACCCTTGAATTAAAGGTTGCATTCTCTGATTATATATTAAAAAATAAGTTTAATAATTACAAATTTGTATAAGGATTTTTAACTCTACCCTAGGCTAATGTTCTCGTTTCCTTGTACTTTCAAAGAAGATGTCAATCGCGAGGCCAATGTTCGTCCGCCGAAGAATTCGGTGCGACCGACAAATCCCGCTGCTATACTAGATGCAGATTATGTAAGGAACGGCTCGGATGAGAGGATGGTGGAGGGAATCACCTCTGAGCAATTTCCAATACTGGAGAGACCGAGGTCCTCGTTTCAAGCGGAGGATTTGCAATTGAATAAGAAGGGTAAGGCTGATCATGATCCGTCGGGTTTTGTCGTGGATGGGAGCATGGAGGTTGATGTTTCACTGAGAAAAAGACCAATGATAGTGATGGGATGATAGTATAAGCGGTTGTGCCTCCTATGTCAAAATCATATGCGGAGGTTGTTTCAGGATCAGACAAGGTTGTGATGCTGGAATGGCCTCCGAGCCTGGATGATGTTGCGGTTGAGTCAAAGGATGTGACTATAGATCAAAGTGGTTCGTATCCTTCAATGGCTTTTTCGGAGAGAGTTCATGAGTGTATCGATCATAGTATGAAGAGATCTATCATAGTGCGGCTTCTTGGTAGGTCTATTGGCTATCTAACTCTGATGTCGTGGATTAGGGTTTTGTGACAGCCTCAATGATCGTTTCAGGTGGTGGATTTAGCGAATGATTACTATTTAGTTATGTTTGAGAATGAATATGACTACGAGCATGTGTTAACCAGTGGCCCGTGGACGGTCTTTGGTAGCTATCTCACGGTGCAGTCGTGGAGTCGTGATTTTTCTGCTTCAGAATCTTTTCCATCACAGATTATGGCTTGGGTCGGAATCCCAAGGCTTCCTTATCACTACACTCAAAGACATTATTTTGGCATATTGTTGGCGTTATCAAGAGGGTTGTAAAAATTGATTACAATACACAGTGGGGGGTCGTGGGCATTTTACAAGACTTGCGGTTATGGTGAATTTGAAGCAACCTTTGTTTTAAGAGTGCAGATTGATGGTACTCTCTTACATTTGGAGTACGAAGGTTTGCAACAGGTGAATTTCAAGTGTGGTTTGTATGGCCATGCAATGGAGGGTTGTGGGAAGGTGCAAGACTCGAAGACACTACAACAAATTTGTTTATTACTAACGTTGAAAATATTGTCACTGAAACTTACATTTATGTCACTATTTGCATTTTGTGACATAAAATTCAATGTCACGGTGATCGTCACGCTAGATATGTCACTAAATGTCTAACGTGATGATAATCTTTTTTCGTCACATATTGTTAAACATGTAGTGACGTTTACATATAACGTCACCTTATAATTTGTATTCAATGACAACTAATTACGTCACTAATTGATATAAAATTTTGTCACTAATCATTCATATAGTCACCAATAATATAACAAATTCATTGTATCAAATGATGAAAAAATACCGTCACAATTGTTTATTGAAAATTTAAAATGTACCAATTAGAAAAATGATAAAATTGCAATAAAAATAAATTTTATACAAATTACAATAAAAAGTATTTTTATAAATTATAATAAAGGCCAAAAACTCTTTTAAAATGGTGAAATTACCCAAATATTGTTGTTGAATTTTTTTCCAATAATACGGTCCTCATCACTTTATTTCCAAGAATATGGTGATTCACTGCTCAAAATCAGAAATCGGATGGAGCACTATCCGATTTCACTGTTTATTAACTTTTTTGGGTATTTTTTTAAGTTAAAATATTGAAGACAATGGGAGAGGAGTCCGTGTAAAATACTGTTCAAAGTCGGAGGGAGAGCAATCTGACTTCATTTGTTTATTAGTTTCTCGACAAAACACTATTCAAAGTTGGAGGGAGAGTAATCAGACTTCTAACTTGAACAGTAAACAACCATAATTCTGGAAATAATCTGCCCCGGACCATATTTTGAGTAAAAAAAAAATTCAACCACAATATTATGGTCTTTTTACCCTTTTAAAAGCCCAAAGTATTTGCAAATCGCATTAAAAGTCCACAATTTTTACAATTTACACTGAATGCCAATATTTTTTTTTTACAATTTACACAAGAGGTCAATATTTCTTACAGAAATTACATTATGATCCCTTAAACCTGTCGCACCTAGCCATCAAATATTTATACATCAAATCTATACAAAAATCTAGTGAATAAATTACAAATTACTCGTTGCAAATGCAAAAAGCATAATTCCCAGATTAATGGTGTGAAAGTTACATCAAAATGCGATCGATATGATTGTATCTTCTTTCTTCAATTTGTCTTGATTTGATTTCTTCAGCGGATCTTAGTGTCCTCTTGATGTAAAACCCCATATTCATAATCGGTAACAGAATCTCACCAAACCTGCAGAAGAAAAACACCAAGAAAAGGAAAAACTAAAGCAAACCCTAATTGAATTTTTGAAAAGATCATATGATACAAATATGCTAAAATAACACATGAGATATTATAGTAACATAACAATTCAATATGATTTCAGTAAAACTCGGAATACATTACATAACATATATTGTTAATCAACAATGAATACAATCAACCCAAGTGCATAGACTAACAGAATTTTTCAGATAGGTATAAGAAAATGCACAGTAATAGAGTAACTATCATAACTGGAAATCTAACGCGACTTAATTTGAAATATACCAACAGGAAAGACACAATATTCATTGACCAATCGAAAATGCCAAAGTTCTATTTTAGCATTAATTCGCCTTGTTGCCATGCTCGTACTAACCTTAGCTAGATCTTAAAACATTAACAACTGGAAGAACATAACATTGATCAAACGGGTTTGAAATCGGAGATTATTTGGGCCTTAAAGTGTAAAACTAGAAGAACATACACATGGATCAAAAACAGTTATGGTTTTGACGCTAGAGACGAATTCGACAAGGATTCCAAGAAAATACAGTTCGGCCTTGGGGGTTTTAGTTTGCAGAGTGACTGCTGTTGGGGGAAATGATTTTGGGATTTCTAGGGTAGCAACTTTTCCAACAACAAAAAAAAATTGGCAGAGTCAGTTGAATCACATTCAAAATTTAGAGAAAATTTTAAAATAAAAAGGGTTAATTGTTACACAAATACCTAAACTTTGACTTTACCACCCATTTTAAACTTAATTTTCAGAATTTTTTTAGGCCTGATTAATCCTACATAAAATTCTAGTCTGAATTTGGGGTGAGACATTTTAGGGTAAACTAGATAAATAGTCTCTCTACTATAGGGTGCTTTTTGTTGAGTCCCCAATTATAAAAAGTTACAAAATGGTCTCTTGACTTAAAAAATTAAAAAGTTGGTTGGTACTATTAAAATTCTAATGACTGATAGACTTATCAAAATTGATATAATAACAAATTTAGTCCCTCATATTTATATATTTAATTAATTTAGTCCTCTTTATTTTTTTCATTCTATCAATTTTGTCCTATAAGTTATTTGCTACATGGTAGATAACCTAAAAGTATTACGACTTAATCGTCAAAGTATTTATAGAACACACAACTTTGAGAAAACTAGTAGGATCGGTTTATAGTCCTAAAATTTAAAAATAATTTAAAATTCATCACTAATAAACTTTTGAATTAGTGACACAATCAACATATCACTAATAAATTTTTGGCGCAAAACATTAAGTAACATGTTGACATGATGTCTTTTAAAATCATCATATAAAATACAAGAGATATAATAATGAGTGACAAATGATAGTTTTCATCGCGTTAACCTTATTTTTGAGGCACGAATAAAACACCATCACTTATATCTTATAAATATGACGAATTAAATTGTCACAAAAAACTTTATTGGTGACGAATTTGTAACACCGTTGATTCAAATCAAATTATAATACTAATAAATCGCCACTAATACTTCTCTTTCATTAGAGACGAGTTTACAACATCGCCTATTTGACTAAACGTTGTTGAAAGATTTTTCACCAAATTTTTTTGGAGACAAATTTTGAGTCCAGACATATAGTGATGACAAATAATGACATTGTTCAAAATTGTCATAAAAGATTTATTTTAAATCACTAAATGTGACGAAAACAAAAATTATCACGTTTATAGTATATTTTGTGACATTATGTGCAACGTCATATAGAAATTTCGTCACAAATTGATAAATTTATTGTAGTGAGACTAGGTCGGTGCCGGTCGATGGGGGCAATTAATGATAATTCATCATTGCGACAAGACCTTGTGTCAACTAATGTTGTGTATAGGCCTTGGATAATTGCTGAGAATAGGCGATGTAAGCCACGTAAAGATTTGGCGGCAGCAAGATGGGGATCATCGGCCACGAGTAATGCAAGTGGTTCTCGGTTTTGCGTTCTACAAGATGAGGCACCGATTAAGGATTTGGTCAACTCTTCAGAGGGTGCGGTGGTTCGGAGGTCGTGCCTAGCGATCAGACTATTATCCCACCTGCGCAAAGGGTGGTGAATCGACCATATGGCGCTGTTAATGGTTCTCAAAGGTTGGCCTGAGTTGGCCGAACGGAATCTAATGCGAGAGTTTTACAAGAGGTTAATGTGAATGTACAGCGTGAGGGTAGACATGATCCTATTCAAATAGTTTCATCGGGGGTGATCAAGCACCGCAGGTTGTTCAGCATTCGATTAATAATATTACAGGCAATTATACTGCAGTTGCGATCTTAGATGCTACGAACGAGAAACGTTATCAAAAATTGGCGCAATGTGGGGGTAAACAGACTGGGTAGCGTAAGAATATTGGGGATAATAGTCGTTCAGGGTTGAAGTTGCACAAGAGGGAGGAAAATAGGCCCACGACAAGAATGGTACTTGTAGATTGGTTGCCTCCAGATTTTGGCACTAGTGGTGCGGGTACTTCGACGGGAATCGGTTCTCATAACCCGTAGGCTACTGAACCAGGGTTGGAAGCTCGTGATGATGACATTGTTCCACATGTGGATATGGATATTGTTAAGAATGGCGCTGGGTTGTTCCGGCTCTTGACGGGAGTTAGTAAGGTGGTGTTGTTCATTTCTTATTCATTTTATAATGATTAAATTTCTTTTTTGGAATTGCCAATAGGCGGGTAGCCCTGAATTTGGATGACATTTGGAAGAGTTTTGCAGGAACAATCAACCTCAATTGGTTGCGCTTATGGAGCAGCAGATTAGTGGACCTCGTGCTAATAGGGTGCTTTCGCGGTTTGGGTTCTCTCACTCGTTTCTTGTTGAGGCGATTGGTCTTAGTGGAGGGATCTGGATCTTGTGAAACGATGATGTTGAGATGAAAGTGTTGAGCATTTCTAATCAGTTTATTTATGGCCGAGTTCGGGAAATGGGTGCGTCTCGTTGGGTGGTTTTTACTGCGGTGTATGCTAGTCCCAATGCCACGATTCAAAATGGGGTATGGGACCCTTTGGTGGATCTAAAGCCTAGTGAGGATGAGGCTTGGCTTTTGGGGTGATTTTAACTCCATTCTACGGGCTGATGAGCATGAAGGTGGGATTATTCATGACAATGGGATTAGTCAATCTTTTTAGGATTTTGTTTTTGATACTGAGCTCTTGGAAGCTATTTTCTATGGGGATGCGTTTACTTGGAAGCGAGGGATGGTCCAGAAGCGTCTTAATCGTGGTTTGTTTAATGAGAAGTAGACAAGCATCTTCTATAATTCGGTGGTGACTCATTTAGACAGGACTGGATCTTATCACTGTCCGTTACTCTTGCTTTATCCACGATAGTATTTCAAGAATGTGAATCGACCTTTTCGTTTCATTGCTGCGTGGCAGGATCATCCGCAATTCGAGGAGTTTCTTCATGAGGCTTGGGACACGACGTTAGATGTTCAGTCTAATATTCGTATCTTCCAGGACAAGGTGAAACATTGGAATGTTTCAATTTTGGTCACATTGAGAGGAAGAAGAAATAGCTTCTTGCACGGTTTCGGGGGATTGATAAAGCTTTACGCAGGGCTCACTCTGATTTCTTGGTGCAATTAGATTTGGAACTACGAGTTGAGTTGGATGAGATTCTTCTCTAAGAGGAAAGTTTATGGCTACAAAAATCTAGGGTGCAATAGTGAAATTTGGTGGTCGTAACACTTTGTACTTTCATAAGTGTGTAATGCAACGGCGCCGGGCAAATTATGTTGTGAAGTTATGTGATTCGAACAGTTTTTGGTGCATGGATTAGGGGTATTTGAAGCAAATGGCGGTGGGTTTTTATAAGGAGTTATTCACGATTAATAGTTCGGTTGATTTAGGTATTGTACCTTGGGGTAATTTTATGCCATTCACGGCAACAACGGGGAGGGAATTCCTAGCACCGATTTTAGATGAGGAAGTTAGATGTGTCATCTTTGATATGAGACCTCTTAAGGCACCGAGTATTGGCGGTTTACATGCCTTGTTTTATCAAAGGAACTGGTTTACTGTTGGCACTTCAGTTTGCGAGTTTGTGCTGGTAAGGCCTTTGTTGACTTCATCAACCGAACTCTATTCTTCTGCCTAAAGTTAAGTTGCCTAAGTTTATACACCAATTTCGACCGATTAGTTTGTGTTCAGTTTTATATGAAATTGTCACAAAAATTATCGTCAATTGGTTGAAGCAGTTCATTCCTAAGTGGGTGTCAATGAACCAAACGAGTTTTGTGCTGGGTCGCTTCATCACGGATAACATAGTCGTTGCTTAGGGAGTGATTCACTCAATTCGCACCAAGAAAGGTAGAGTGGGGTTTATGGCTATCAAAATTGACCTTGAAAAAACGTATGATCACTTGGAGTGATCCTTCATCGATGATACTCTTCAGGATTTGGTTTACCTGATAGTTTCCAGCAGTTAATTATGCGTTGTGTCTCGTCTGTTTCGACACAAGTTGTTTAGAATGGTGCGATATCTGATGCCTTTTCTCCTACTCGGGGAATAAGACAAGGCGATCCATTATCTCCATACCTCCTTGTACTATGTATAGAATGCTTGGCACAGTCGATACACACAACGATTTCGATTGGTACTTAGAAACCCGTGCGATTGGTAAGATCAGGTCCTGCTATTTCACTTCTCTTCTTTGCAGATAGGGATGTAAAAAGCTGACCCAACCTGTAAAATTGACTGAAACCGACTTGAGTCAGAACTGCTTGTGACCCGAAGGACTGGTGATCCGAAACCGATCCGAGTCTGACTTGGTGTTGACCTGAACCCGAGTTCGACCTGGAAATTTTGGATCTGAACCCGACCTGCACCCGATCTGAGAACGACCTGAACACAAATTCAACCTAATAATGTGATAACCGAACCTGACCTACATCCGACCTGATATGAACCTGAACCCGAGATTAACCTGGTAAATAACTGATCTTACCCAGTATGTTATTAACTTGACCTGTTACGGACCTGATCTGTAATTGACTCAACCTGTTAATGATCCGACTTGTTATTGAACTGATCTGATAATTACCTGACTTGTAAGTTGTAAGTTACAAATTTACAATTGATGAAGTTATAACTTGTAAGAATATGAATTTATATATTAAAATGTGAGAAGATATATCTTCACAATTTAAGGTACATGATCATTAAATTAATAAATTTGTTTAAGATCATTAATTTATTTGTTATTGAAAAGTTTAATTCACAATTTCCTACATTATGATCATTATATTAAAGTTTTAATTAAAAGTTTATAACCGTTAAGTTAATAAGTTTAATTCATGGTTATTAACTTTATTATATTAGAAAATAGATTATGTAAAATGACTTTAAATATCAATAAGTTTAATTCATAATTTTATAAATATATATGGGATATAAATATATATATATAAATATATATTAGAAACTAGATTATAACCATTAAGTCAATAATTTTATTATATCACTAACTTTATTATATCAAAAAATATATAAATATATATAATTAAACGTGATTTAACTTTTGTGAATTGTGATAATAAAAATAATTATATGGGATAGCAACTTTATAAGTTAAGGGGAGATTATATAAAATGACTTTAAATATCAATAACTTTATAAATTGTGATTTTGATCCATGATTGCACCTTATTAATATTAAAACATGAGAAACTTTATAAATGGGATAACAACTTCACAAATTCTGAAACTATAAAACTTTATAATTGTACAAATTAAATTTATTACAATTTAGTACACTAAAATTACAATTAAATCAACTAAATAAATATATGTTAAAATTTAAGCTCTCGGATCTTATAGCTAAAGTTTTACAAGGCTAAAGCCAGACTTTGCTACCAGAAATTTCTTCATCGAGCTTTTATTTAGGCTGCCAACATGAATAAATTAAGGGTAACTTTTCAGCTTTAAAAAGATGAATTGCGACCAGCCTAATTCAATCATGAGCAACTAGCAACCACTTAGACTACAATTTACATTGTAAATTCAGCATCCAAACCAATCTAGGGGTAGCAAGCAGCATCAATTTAGCATTCAGATTTCAATTTAGACCACTATAGGCAGTAAGGTACAATTCATTATTCAGGCCAATAAACATTCTAGTGGTAAACATATCAGACATTTGAAAGAGTAAAGAAATAAAGATAATAAAATAGTTTCAGTGGTAAACATTTCATACTAGACACCAGTGTAGGCAGCAGGTAACAAGCATCAATTCAGCAAGCATCAAAACAGTCAAAGCCTCAAAGGCACCCTACAAAAAGAAGAAAACAAAATCATTAATAATAATAAATAGTTTGAAATATTAATGAAATAAAGATAATATAAATAAAGTAAACCATATATTTACCTTTAAAGGGCAGAATCATTAACCACAGTAAGATATTCCTCATCCCTTTTTTCCGGTTCAAAACCATACAATCAGTTTCGAGTTGTTACAAAAATTTCAACATTTTTAGGTAAGAGTTTAGCTCTCAACTTGTTCAAGATTCGACCCTCATGCTAAAGGAAGATTCTGAAGCAACAGAAGTAATTGGAATGGCCAAAATATCTCTGGCCATACGAGCAAGAACCGAATAAGAATCACTTTGTGTTTTCCAATACTCTAAAATATCAAATTCAGAATTTCCACTACAAGGGACAAGGGGCAAATTAATGGAGGATTCAGCATCAGAATTCTCACTCTTTGAAGCAGCTAGATTAGCATCAAAACTCTGGAAAAAAAAGAAATAAACTAATTTAGTATTTTAAAAAATAGGATACAAGTAATTCAAATAAAAGAAAATATGAAAACTAAATTACGAAATCTAACCTCAAATAGAGCATATTTTTTAAAATGGTCCAGGTTGACTGAAACCATACCTACTTGTCACTTGACTTGTGTTACTTTAGACAGAAGAAGAAGAAGAAGAACCACAAGGTGCAAATTTTGAATAAAAGATATATAAATTAACAAACTCAGCATAAATGGCAGTTACCCTTCGTTGAACCTCATCGTCTACATAAAAGCACTATACAACTCTTTCAAAAGTTGTAATTTATATCGAGGATCAAGCAAAATAGCAAAAGACAGAATCATTGAGTGATCTGCCTAGTATTTTTCATATAACTCAAGCATAGGTCCTGCCATTGCAGAAATACCTTCGAAATGATCATTGTGAGCATCACACAACAACTTCTCAATTGCAACAACGTTAGTCAAGTGCAAGTTAGCTGTTGGACACTTAGATCCAGAAAACATAGGTAATTTCATAAAAAAGCTCCAGAAAATCACAAATCATCTGAATATTTTCCCACTCAGAATCACTAATCATATTCAAGTCATTTTCCCTATTAACAAATAAGTTAATGCCTAACTTAGCATCAAGTTTCCTGTTAATCATTAAGTAAGTATAGTTCCATCGAGTAGGAACATCCAACAAAAACTTACCATGAAAAGAAGAATCACAGTCTTTCACAACTAAATCAAAGGCACAAAGCTTAGAATCAGAAGAATCAATAAACTTCACAATTTTATGCAATTTAATAACAGAATAATCAATTACCTTCAAACCTTTTTGAACTATCAAGTTTAAGATGTGGGTAGCACACCTTATATGAAAGTACTTACCATTGCATGGAAGAGGAGAAATGGCATGCAAATCATCTTTAAGACACTTAACCATTCTATCATTTGCAGATGCATTGTTAAGAGTTATGGTAAAAGCTTTTTTTTTCAAGACCTCACTCACATGACATCTTTTTAACAAACTTATAAATTGACTCACCATCATGGGGTGGAGGAAACTGAAGAAAACTTAATATTTTAGACTGCAGTTTCCAGTTATTATCGACATAATGTGCAGTGAGAGCAAAATAAGAACGTGAAGTGTAGGCCGACCAACCATCACATGTAAAGCAAATCCTACTTGAAACAGAATATATTGAATCAAGTAGATATTTTTTATGGTTGTCATGCTCATTCATGCAATATTTAGTAATGGTATACCTAGAAATATCCTTCACACTAGCATTAAGGTAATGATGCAAAGTCCTCAATTTTTCATGCTCAACCATACTCAAAGCATAACCATAACAGAGAATAGCATCAACAAATAATTCACAGTACTTATTTTGATCGAAAGAAGGTAACATTCCAGGATTTTCACCAAGATAATTTTTATAGGCTTGGCATTTATCAGTATGTCTTTTAGGGTTAGATGTACCAATATAAGAGTATGCTTTATACCTTTTGGTTTGGCAATACTTACATTGGGCATAAAGACCACCTTCAAGGGCCTTGATGAAGGTATAATGGTCCCAAACATGAGAAGTTCTTCTCCCAAACTCTGTTGAACTTGCAGCCTTCCTCTTGGAGGAACTAATGCCACCAATTGCTTGGGAAAGTTGATCATTTACATCCCCTTGAAAAAAAATTACATTAGTACATATATAAAATAGAATCACTGAAATAGAAATAGAAATATTGAAACATAATTTACCTCTTTCGGAGAGAGGATCATTCTGGCCTCTTTCCACGTGTCTTACATAATACAAAAACCAGAAACATAAATAAAAACCAACATATCACAAAAAAAACAGAAACATAAATACCAATATGAAAGGAATTTTTACCTGAAAAGTTTATCTAAAAAGATTGAGTATCCATTCAACCCTAAAAATAAATAAAAAAGATAGATTTAGGGTTTTGAAATAGATTCGATCAAAAATAGAAACTCAATGATTTAATCCTTGTACATGGCATTGTTAAACCAGTCCCCAAGGTCCTTTAAAAACCTCATTTGACACTAGTAACATCGCAAGACAGGATGTCCAACTGATATACTCGGATTAAACCATCGAAATAGAACCCATAACATATATATATGAATAATGAAACAAAAAAAATGCAGAAATCAAAAAAAGAACTGAAGGAGATCAGATTCAGAGATATACCTGAGAGTTCAGATTCAAAGATATACTTGAGAGATGAGAGAAAGAACACAGTTAGCAAAAATGAAAAGTTAACACAAACAACAACAAAATAAGAAATCGAAAAAGCAATTGAGAGTGTTACTTGAATTACCCAAACCAACAGAGAGGCTGAGAACTTTAGACCAGAACCCAGAAATGATAGAGAGAGATGGGAAACTTTAGAGTCTGAGAGCTTTAGTTTAGGGTTTTTAGTTTCTGAAGAAAAAAAAGTTTTGAGGGTTAAGGTTTTTAGTTTATGGAAAAAAGAGTTTCTGGAAATTGAAGGGTTAGAGAATCTAAAGAGGTTAGAGGAGAATATGGACGGATTTGAAGAAGTTGAAGGGATTAGAGAAAGAAGAAGAAAATATTTTGGAGATTAGAGAAATTTTTAGGGTAGAACATAATAAATTTGGGGATTAGGGTTTGGAAGGATTAATAAGGGGAAAGTGGAAGAACAAGAGATTGTTCTTAAGAAATTTTGGGCTTTGATCGAGCAGAAACAAGTTTGGGATGAGTTTTGGTGTTTGTATAAGATCTGTAAGGGTTTTGTTGAAGAACGAGGATGAACTTGGTTAAATATCAAAGGTTTCAATCGAAAAAAGAAAGATTTTCTAGAAATAATAGGTTTATCCTAGAGAGAGGGCAGAGAATCTAGAGAGAGAAAGAGAGAAAAAATCTGGGGCAGAGTTTTGGTGAGAGAACAAAAATGAGAAATGAGAGGATTCTAATTTTTTTAGGTTTATATAGAAGGCCGGGTCTAGATAAAGGTCCGCACATTGTTATACGGGTCGCGCCTAACTTATTCTACATTTGTTTCAATTTGGTCCTGGTCACTTTGAATTTGAGCTTAAAATTTTGTTTTGTTTTCGATTTGGTCCTTATTTGATTTAAAATCAAGTTTGGGGTTACTGTTTGAGGTTTATGGGATTATTTTAGGGATTAGAGGTTTAAGGGATAAGGTTTGAGGTTTATGGGTATAGTTTATGGGTTAAAGTTTGAGGTTTATGGGTTAAGGTTTAAGGTTTATGGGTATAGTTTAGGGGTACACACATACACACATTTAGTGATTAATTACCCTTTAGGCCCTCACTCATTTTAGTCCCAATTTTTATTCTTTAGTTTTAATTTGATTCATTTTACTTTAGTCCCTATTTTAACTTAATATGATTAATTATAATTTTAATTTGATTCATTTTAATTTTTAGTCCTTAAAATTAATTTAATTCAATTTAGTCACAATTACTTTTAAATTTGATCTAATAATTAATTGCCCATTTGGCATAATGGTATTTGTTGCCCAATTTTTTTGCTTACTGATTAATTACCCTTTAGGTCCTCACTCGTTTAAAATTTTTTAATTTAGTCACAATTATATATATTTTAAATTGTAACATTCACTTTTAAATTTTAGTTTAATTCAATTTAGTTACAATTATATATATTTTAAATTGTAACATATTCCAGCACCCAAGGGATAATTTGGTTCATATTAATCCCTAAAAATTTATTTTTATCCAAAATTTACCACAATTACCAGACCGAAGTCTATTTGTACACATAAGACCTAACTTGAACTTCAACCGAAACTGATATTACCCGACCTGAATTTTATCTATCAACGACGTGACCTGACCATAACGTGGCCTGACCTGAAGTCCATCTGAACCTGAATTAACCTGTTAATTAACTGGTTCGAACCCGAACCGTTTTAGCCTGAACTGAAACTTACCCGACCTAAAATTAACCTGACCCGAACCCGAACTCTATCTGATTTGAAATCAACCTAACAATGACATGAATCTGAGTCGACCCGAACCCGACCTGATCTGAGTTAGACCATTAAATTGACTTGACATAGCCCGTATACGATTTGACTTGACCTGACCTGAAATCTGAATTATTGCCTGATTTCACATCCCTATTCGCGGATGATATGTTCCTATTTGCGGAAGCTTCTTCGGCGCAGGCGGTGATTAATGAAGTGTTAAGCGAATTTTGTGCAGTATCAGGTCAATTGGTTAGCCTTCTTAAAACTAATATTTTTATTCGAAGAATGTGGATGTTAATTCACGATTTGTTATAAGTGTCAGGTTTGGCTTTCGTGAGGTTACAGATTTGGGAAAGTACCTTGGGGTCCCTTTACTACATGCACGCATCACCAAGGCTATGTATCAGTATATTATCCAGCATGTTCGTGATAGACTTTCCAGGTGGTCATCTAAGAGCTTGTCCTTGGTTGGCCGTGTAGTGTTGGCTAAATCAGTTTTGTCTTCGATTCCGTATTACTCAATGCAAACTTCCTTATTGCCAAAGGGTGTTTGCTCGGAAATTGAGAAAATCATTGAGATTTTGTTTGGGGTAGGTCAAATGGTAAATGAGGCGTTAATCTTATTCGTTGGGATATGCTGTGTTCACTTATTTTGAGTTGGGGTTTAGGATTCAAGATTCTTGAGAAGCAGAATGTCGCGTTCTTGATGAAAATTGCTTTCAATATTGTATGCCATTTGGATCAGTTATGGGCGCAAGTCTTACAATCGAAGTATAAATGGCATGAAGAGGTTCCCACTAAAATTTATCAGGTCAGCTGTTCTCATCTTTGGAAATGAGTGAGTTTAGTGTGGCCTTATGTCCGTGATAGTTTGGTTTGGACTGTCGGAGATGGTCGCTTAATTGACTTTTGGCGTGATGCTTGGTTAGGTGATGACGTCCCTTTGATCGATGTGGTGACAGATCATTCCTTGGTGTCGAGTTTACCATTCGTGAGTGTAGCGAGCATGGTTGATGTTGAGGGCTCTTGGAAATGGTAGGAACTCGAGACCATGTTGCCGGATGAGGTTTTGCATCGGCTGTGTGCCATGATGACGCCAAGGCAAGTTGGCTTGGCTGATGGCATTGGATAGGAAAGAGATGGCAATAGACAATTTATGGTGAGGTTTGCTTATGAGTTGTGTGTGGGTGTTGATCAGGTACATCAAGCTAGCATTTGGAAGATTATTGCTGAGTCGAGTACCTCTCTAGGACCTACATGTTCTTATGGCTGGTTACGAGTGGTCGCGTGTTAACAAATATCGAGGGAGCACGACATCATCTTATGAATTCAATTGAATATGGTGTTTGCAGGTTTGGGGAAGAAACTATTGATCATCTTATTCGTTATTTCCCAACAACATATGCAATTTGGTTATCCAACGTATGGTCGGACAAGCTTGAGGAATTTCTCACGATGGATTTGAAGGAGTGGATTCGGGTAAACCTTGTATCTCCATCATATTTTTCCAATTAGCTACAAGACTGGGATGTGTATTTTGGAGCGGCTCTTTGGGTGTTATGGAAGTGAAGGAACATTTTCTTATTCGATCCGGAGCAACTGGAGGTCTACAGTGTTTGGGATGAGAGCTTTAGGTTGTATATGTAGTGTGTTAATGCCCTTGACTTGGAGCAGTGGCATGTGCAAATAGGGAATGTAGTTTTGCAGCCACTAACAGTTTGGCAGTGCCCACCGGAACGGTGGATTACCTTAAACTCGGATGGAGCTCGAGAGTGTTGAACTGGATTGGCTGCTTACGGGGGAGTGATGCGGAACGATGCGGGGGAGTGAATGCTTGGGTTTTCTAAATTTCTCAGCATTTTTTTGGTCTTGGAGGCCGAGTTATGGGGTGTAGTGGAGAGCTTGTGATTGGTTTGGGACTCAGGGTATCGCCGTGTTATGCTCGAGGTTGACAATTTGGATGTGGTTCGGTTGATTTCGAGTCGTCATTCAGCTCAGGGGGGCGAGCCCACTGTTGCTTTTACATGCTATTTCGAAGTTGTTGGCAAGGGATTGGGAGGTTCGGATTTGCCATATCCTTCAGACGGCAAATAGAGTTGCCGATGGTCTTGCTAAGATGTCTAGAGCTACTCCTGTATCGTCTTTAGGAGATGTTAATTTCTCTTGTAGAGTTTATTCGGCTCCTCCTAACGAGGTTTTCGTTTTGTTGCATAAAGACCTGTCGATTGTGATGAATGGTGGTTAATTGTTTGTTTGTTTGCTTGCTTGTAAGGATTATCAAGTGTACTCTTTTTCTTTCACCTAAGCTTAGAGAAGAATTTTTAACGAGACACTTGGTAATTCAGTTTGGTTCTTCTTCTTCTTTTATCAAAAAATAATTACAAATTTATAAATTATAATCACGTACCGAAACCGAAATATCCAAATACTAATACTAGCATTCGAATTGATTACCAATTTTTTTTCAATTTTCTTGTTCAATCCTGATTAAATTGTAAACCACAACGGAAATCATAAAAAAGGGCGTATATTTTAAATAAAATATTCGTATAATAAAAGAAGTATTATGTTTAACCTTTTAATTTCAGAATCAAACAAGCTTAATTTTAATCAAATAATGTTCAAATTTTGTGAAGCGTGGAAGTTGGTTGCTTCATTTAGCCATGGAAATTGAAGCTTTGCCTGCCTGCCACTGAAAATGCACAACTTCTATCAGCTCTTGCTGTAATTTGGACATTTACATTCACCTCATCTCCAACTAAACATTTTCTCCAACAAACAAACCAAAATTATTTAGTAAATACTACTTGCCAGAAGACATGTTAGGGTGTAAAAGGAGCGGAGTAGAGCTCGAGGACCATTAAGCTCAACTCGAACTTGAAATGTTTAAGGCTAAGCTCGACTCGGCTCGAAAGTTCCCAAGCTTAAGATTATCAAGCTCGAGCTCGACACAAAAGCTCGCGAGTTCAAAGTTATCAAGCTCGAATCGAACTTGAAAACAAAAATTGGAGCTTCAGCTCGAGCTAAGCCCTAATTTACTAACACCTTATTCCCCAAAAACCTATCAACTATCGTTAACCTAACCTAACCCTAAATCTCAAGTCAGACTCTAAACCTTGAATTAACCCCAAAACCAAAAATTAAATCCTAATTAACTAATGTAATATAACATATTATAATTTCGAGTAGCTCGGCTCGTTGAGAACTCAATTCGAATTCAAGTTCGAATCGAGTCTAATCAAGTCAAGCTTTGACCGAGCTTTGATTGAGTAAAACTCGAGTAGCTCTAGATGAGTCTCATCTCATTTACAGCCCTACCTTGAGGCTACGCCATCCATATATCGACTGCAGGTGACCAATCTTATAGCTCATCGTCGGTTGTATCCCCATCGGTCGATGGCTTCCCATCGACTGAAACAAGCTCTGTTTCAAATATTAGCGTTGCTCCACCTGGTAAGTTCGGCACAACCACAAATTCGTCAGTTTATTTTACTTCCTTATGACAAACAATGAGACATCTAAAGCATAGATTTGGTTACAAAATGATAGCATTCCTTCAAATAGATTATCGCTGCCGTCCTAACATTTTGGATAGTGAAGCATAAAAGAATTTGAACAAAACGGATATTTTACCGGGGATGGTGGGCGGCGAACCTTGTTCACCATATCCATTTTCAGGCATCAATTAACTGCATGCAATGTAACAAATTAACAATCTGGTAGTAAAGCAAATGATTCATTTTCAGAGTAATAAACAAAAGGTGGAGTAGTTGCTAAGGGGAATTAACCTTTGATTACTTGTCCACTACCAAGCTCAAACTCAATGGGATCACCCCTTTCGAAACTGGAATCGAAAACCGTTCCATCAATGAGCTTCCCCTGCGAAAAAGGAATGAAAATTTATGTAAACCAAGAAACTCATAGCTCAGTGGTTGTTAAGCAATGAATTAGAAATAGAAAAATGCACAACAAAATGATATTCGAAACAGGGGGAAAAGGCACAAGCAAATATTCGTCATTTCTGCTTAGGGGTCATGAATTACGATAAAAAACATAACATCCAGCTGAAGCTGCTGAAACATACCCGATGGTGCACTTTGACTCTATCACCTTTATGAGCTGGAATTCACATGTTGGGGGCTTATACTGTGAAAAAGTTGAGAAAGAAACATAATAAGTTCACTAAAGCAGAGGGAAAAAAGGGGCCAAAAAGAATGAGAAACAATAAATAACAATGCATGGAGAATATAAAGAACGATACCTTAAAAAAAGGCTAAAAGACACGTAATTTAAAATGTTATCAAAACCTATAACATTTTAAGTTTTATGTGAGTAACATTTTAAGTTGTGCATGAGATAACATTTTCAGTTGCATTCTAAAGAACGATAGCTTAAAATGCAATCAAAAATATTATCAAAATATATAATATTTTAATATGTGCATAGAATAACATTTTAGGTTGCAACCTAAATTATTTTATATTTTAATAACATTGCAACCAAAAATATTATCAACACGTATAACATTTTAAATTGCGTGAATAACATTTTAGGTAATGAAATTATTCGGCACATAAAAGTGTACAAGAATAAAACCAATAAATAATTAAAGCTTAAGGAAGCTGAATTGCTTACTAATTAGAAGAAGAAATAAATCAGAAGACGAGACATTTCAACGATGGATCAAATCTGGAAATGGTGAGAATGTAATTAATGAGCCAAAACATTAATCGGATAAGGAACTTACCTAATGTGAAAACAACCAACAAAAGCATTATTGGAGACACCTTCTACACGCGGTTGATACTCATTTTGTTTAACTCTCAAATTCCAAACACTGAACTCAGATGATCTTTTGTTTTCTCTTAGTTTTGGCGTTGTGATTTATACAGTTCTTATATTACAAATGAGTACCTAATATATATATATTATTTAAGTTCTTTAAAGTTAACATGTGATATTAATTAAAAAATATATTAAATATATATTTTGACAAAAAAATCTTTAAGTACCTACTTTAACCAAAAATACTTTAAGTACTTATTTTTATCAAAAAAATCTTTAAAAACCTAAATGAAATCGGTATACTTTATATACTTATTTTTTATATAAGCTATATAAAACAAAGAACAATAGGAAGAGATGGTCTTCTTGTTGGGCTCTTTTCATGCCTCCTCTTTTATGTTTGGGCCTACCCATTTTGATTTTTTAATGGTTCGCATTTCTCAATCAAAGTATTAAAATATTGTTGATTGTAAAAACATATTCTTTAAGATGAGATATAGGGATGACAATGATATTCGTCCTCGATGTGTCCTGACCCGATCCAATTCATTCGGAGCAAATTTTCTAATATTAAAATTGGGTTTTAGGTTGGGTTTATATTTAAAATTTTTAAAGTTGAGTTTAGAGTTCAAAATATCAGACCCGGCCTAACCAGAGTAGTATTATAATACATCTTAATATATTTACAAGAATACCACTATATATATACCATTTAGGGTTTTAACTTTTTCATTTCCCCTTTCCAACCGCCGTTCTCAACGTTTTCATTTCCATTTCTCTTCGATTTTCATTTACTTTTCTTCTCTCTCAACATTTTTAGAGTTTTTTTTTTCATTTTCTTTTGTTCATTTTCTTTCTTCCTTATTTTTTCTTTCTTATTTTCTTTCTTTTCCATTGAACCTCAATTCAATCTTCAAGAGAATAATGAAAGGAAATCCTTCAAGGAAACCTACGACAACGATCCGAGTTGAGGAATCAACTTTCTGTCAATTTTCTTTATTTTTTTTTCAGAAATATGTATTCATTTATTTAGCTCTTAATTTTTTCCAAATATGTATTCTTTTTTTCTTCAGATCTATCATTTTTAATACTTGATTTTGTTTGTTGTTTGCATGGTCTTTTATGTTTGATTTTGTTGGGTTTTGCATGTTCTCTTTTCTACTAACTCTTTCATTCTCTGTTATGATTTTAATTTTTTAGAGTTTGATGGTGGTTATTTGGTTGCTTAGAAAATTTGAGGTTAGACAAGAAAATCTGGGAAATGAAATCAACTCGGGTCAAACCGGTGTCGACTTTTTACTCTAAAATTTGGGGCGGGTTCGGAGCGGGTGAAAAACTAAAATGAATTGGGGTCGGGTGGAACCTTCTAAACTTCAGGTCGGGGTCAAATCGGCCAAAAACCCACCCCACCATGCTTCGTTGCCATCCCTAATGAGATATCATAAAAAATTAACCCGTGTATGATTTGGAGACCATAACCTTAATATAAAGTTACAAATTAACTTAATTTCTAATAAGCAATCATTGTTTAGGCAACTATACATATTTGACTCATACTTTGTTTGATTATTGAAACTTGTTGACTACGAAAGTGTGCAACACTTTTAGACGGAGGAGCAAGGTGGTTCAAACGGTGGTGAAAAGGGTGTTTACAATGGAGATAAAGAGGATTTGGCTTGGTTCTTGGTGAAGTTTTCTTAGCTCAGGAAGGGGTTAGAGGGGCTTAGTCCTATTTGGAGGTGCATGGTCCTTTATAAGGACTTTGATGAGGTGAGGGCACGTGTCAATGGGGAAGACAAATGTCCTTGGTGAATTAATGTGGCTCAAGTATCGATATATATCACGTGCATCATCACATGGTCTGGGATGGCGTTTGAATGTCAAGTTCGCAGAGGGTTGTAATTGGGTGTTCGCATGGTGTTGTTTGTTGTACTAACATTTGCTCCTTAAGCGGGGGAAGGTTATAAAGTGACATTCACAAGCCTAGGAACTTGAGTTGGGTTTCTAGAAAGAATTTAAAATTTGATCTTTTTGTGTTTGAAATACTGTGTTGACATCTCCATCATTCGTGAATTACCGTTTATCATATTTTGTGTATGCTTGTTCACTGGTACGAACACTTGCCCCTAGTAGGGAAGCTTCTTGGGATAAGGTTCACTTTAAAAGTAACAGATAGGTGGTACGCCTACTTGGGTGACATAATTGTCTGTTTATTTAGAAACGACTCGCATAATGGATAATTAATGCTTGCATATTCGAGAGTATTCGAAATTATACAAGCTTCTTGCTTTTGTAAAGTTTTGAAATATATTTGAACCTTTGTAGTAAGGATAGTGTTTACTAATGTTTACTTACTTATGTGATTTTTATGTTTGAGATATTCTGTTGATATCTCGATCCTTCGACGTTCGCCTACGGGCTTTGGTTATATATGAAGAATGTGATAACGTGGACTTCAACAAATTGAATCCTAGCGAGCGATCTTGGGAATGTTTTGTTTTGCACATGAATCTATTTTCTTTTAATATAATGTGCTTTGTTATCCATAATATATTTTTTCTATTAATATGAATGAAAGTTTTTGTTTCTCCTCTTTTAATTTTATGCAAATTTTAAAAATACTTTTTTTTATAAAAATAAATACAGACTTTTGATATTTTGCTTAGTTGGAAAGGCCGTTGCTCAAATGGATTTTATTATGGTATACACACCTACTTGAGAGTGGCCGTCATTTGTGCGCCTTGTAATCTTATGCCTACTTACATTGTTCGCGTGGGGCAGCATCGCCAGAGAGTTTGGTTTAATTCGTTCTTGTGGAACGACATCATTTTCTTGGAGTAGATTATATGTATTCGCGTAGTTACCTTGAGTTGGGAGGGTCCTTACCCTGGGTGAGGTAGTTTTAATCGCTATGTCCTTATTCACACATTTATTAATTTATTATTTAATCACGCACTTATTTGAAAACGAAATACACTTAGCCTTCTCACTCTCATGAAATGATATTACTAACTCACTCTCGTGTCGCTAACTATGAGCGACTTCGTTGTTTGTTGATTTTGTATAGATGTTGGAAGTAATATTTTTATTTTGATGGCAAATGTTAACTTTCCGGTGGATGCTTAGACGATTCGTTCCTTTCTTTTGCTCACTTTTGGGAAGCGACGATCGCTAAGCTGATTCCTTAATGCACACTTCTTAAAAGTGGTAGACGCTTAGATGACCATGTGTTTCTTGCTTCTGAAAAGTGGCGGACGCTTAAATGACCTCGTGATTTTCTCGCGTCAAAAAAGAGGTAGACGAGTAAGCTGATTCCTTAATGCACACTTCTTAAAAGTGGTAGACGCTTAGACGAACCTATGTTTCTCGCTTTTGAAAAGAGGTAGACGAGTATAAATATTTATAAAATATTTTATAAAACAAATATTTAATTTTGATATAACAAAAGATTTTAAGGACCAATTTGTAAATTAGGATAAATTTTTAATTACTCAAAAAGTCTCACCAAATGACAAGGATTCGAACTTCAAATTATTTCTAAGTAAAAAACTAAAACCCCAAATATTTTCTAAGTATGTTTGTACTCAAATTGCTCAATTTGGTCCAGGCGTATCGATACACCCTTGGCCGTATCAATATGGATTTTGGCTACTGGAAAAATGTTTTATACAAAATAGCTATTGGGTACCGATACGCTTAAATCCATATCAGTACACCAGTCATACCTAGGAACCAATAAGCTTTGAGTATCGGTACAGCTCTATGCGTGCCGATACGAGGTGTTCAGATTTTCAAAATCTTTGATAGTAAATTTTTTATCGTTACCTTGTCAGTTTATTGGAACCATAAGTTCAAAAGGTGGTTATACCATATCGATATACCCCTAGGCTTATCAAAACCTTTTTCCACTTACTTATTTCTCAATTCTAGTGAGCAAAACTTATATCGATATGAGCTAATCCATATCGATACGCTTTTGTAAATTTCACTCTTCGTACCGATACAGCTCCACGCGTATCGATACCCTTTTGTACAATGACTATTTCTTCTTATGGCAAGTATCGGTACAGTTCTTCATGTACTGATACGCCCTGCTACCTAACAACATTATTGCGGGGAAAATGCAGCCCAATGGCTATATTGATGATCTCAACTATCCAAATGGTTAGAAATCAATGAGAGGGTATATAAACAAATCTTCAAAGCTACAATAACAACTATTGAACATTTGATCAAGTCTAAAGCATTCAAACACAAATCCAACCATCTTTGAGCCTATTAGAGTCAAATCTTGTAACTCACTTGAGTGTTCTTATTTGTAATCATTTTTATTCAAGTATTGGGTTTGAGTGAACTTGCATTTGGGCAAACATTTCACCTTTGAGAGGATTTTTTGTTTGCTATTCATTTTCTTGTAAAAGATAGTTGTTTCTCAAAGCTTTGGGTAGAAAGCTTTGAGGTTGTACAAGGTTGTCTCCTTAGCCTAGAAAAGATGAAGTAATTCAATAGTGAATTTAGAAAATTCTTAGTAGGAAGCTAAGGTAGTGGATGTAAACCTTGTTAAAAGGTTAAACCACTATAACTCTCGTGTCGCAATTCTTTTTATTTTCCAATTTGCTTCCAAACTTTTTTAATTGCCAATTCACCCTCTCTTGGCCACTTTCACCATTAATTGATCATCCCAACAATTGGTATCAAAGCCTAGCTCATTTGAAGGATTAACATCCTCTTGAGACGATCCAAAGGTGATTCAATCAACTAGAAGTCAAGTCATGGCCTTCACTCCCTGCAACAACCTCTATAAGTATCAATCCATCACCAAACCGCCTTATTTCAATGAGGATAACTATCATTATTAGAAGAATCGTATGAGGCTCTTCATCAAATCCAATGACTACCTCTTATGGGATGTAGTGGAAGATGGACCAAGCATACTGGTGAAGAGAGAAGGTGATCGGTTAATTCCCAAGTCTGAGCTAGAGATGACCGATGAAGATCGGAAGAGATTACAAGTCAACGATAAAGTAATGCACGTACTCTTTTGTGCTCTTGGACCATGACAAACGTCGTTTTCGCGTCAAAATAATTCCTTTTTCTCAAATAATAAATAAAAGAATTCAAGCGTAGTAAAAGAGAAGTAAGGGTCGATCCCACAGGGACTAAGAGAACTTCCTGATTTATGTTTGTTTAATCGGTGAGCCAAAAAGAGAGTTGAATAATATTTAAGTAAGGTGGGGATTTGTGGAATTAAAATAAGAAATTATAAAGAAGATTAGAAAGGAGTGGATTCGGTATGGTAAAAGTTAGCCTCGGGCTCTCTTTGACTCAGTTTCCTCGGGTCATCGAAAAAATGATTTTTTTCACTTTGGGATTCACGTCGGTTACTTGTCTACAAGGATCAATCCTTGTGACTGTGCCTTGTATACCGAATACCCAAGTGCCATCTTTGATATCGATTTTGGAAATTGATCTAATCAACAACAATGTTGTAGATCAAAAATGTTTAAGTAAGCCGACTCGGACTATGTTGTTTCAATAATAACTGATTCCGATCTCAGTTTCCTCTTAGCAAACAATTTTGCTGAGTCTGTTCCCAGGAATTCGAATGTGCCTCAATAGCCGATCCTTCCTCCCACACGTTTAACCAAAACAACATCATGACCAATTTCAATCTTGGGTTTTGAAATCATTTTGATTGTAAAATTAAGTTTAGAAAACTGAGATAGATACCCGAAATTGTTTTAAATGCTCTTCAATCCCCACGTTGGAATTAAGTCATTGCTTTAGCCTTTGGCTATGGAAAACTTAGCTAAGTATGATTATGGTAAAAATCATACTTAGCATTATAAAATAAAAATAAAAAACTTAAAGCAATAACTGAATAAAAGAAAGAATTTTATAAAACCTTAAAAGTAAAAACAAAACTAAGAATGAGATATATTTTTGAGTTTGCCCAAATGAGGTATTTATAACAGTGTAAAACCCTAAAAATAACCCTAAAGAGATAAAAGATAAATCTTAAATTATTTAAATTAATTACAAAATATAATTCCAAAGTTTGAATTTAAATTCAGACTGATAAGTTATCTGATATGCTGCTGATAAGCTATCGCTTGCTGCTAACGTGACGTCTTCTAGAAGCTGCTGATGTGGCGTCCAGTCAGACTTTCATGCCCAGATTCATGCCCACTAATCCAACCATGAATCCAGAAAATAAAAAATTGCACAATTTCATCAGTTTAAGCAACACTCCTAGAATCTACTGTCCTGCATTAAAAATGAACAAAAACGCCCACATTAGCAACTTAAAACAATCAATCAAGGAGTAATTATAGATAGAATAATGCATGATTTAAGCACTAATCAAATTCCCCTCACTTATTCAATGCTTGTCCTCAAGCATTTCTCAATTATCATGCTAAGAACCTTAAGTTGCTAACTCCAATTTCGTAGAATTTCCAAGATTTCTAAAGTAAACTAAATCAAGTAAATTTTGAAATTCAAGATCAATCAATCATGGCATAACCAATTAAGTGTAAATCGACCAAGGCATTCCAATCGTCTACCAATTTCAAAGAATACAAGACTTAGCTCCTCACAATGGTTCACTTATTTCGCTCAAGTATTTCGGGTAAGAGAATCGTTCAAGCCTAAACTAATCAACTCGTTACCATAGGCTCGTAACTAGATCTAATCTCCACTACTTAATATAAAAAAGATGCAAAAATCAAGATGACTTTAAAATGGGTTGTAACGGGGTTAAGGTTCGAGTAGGATAAAAGGCCGAAGAATGGGGTTTAAAAAGTCAAGACAAGTAAAGTTATTCCAAAGAATTTATTCGAGGAAAAGAGAGGAAAACAAGAAATCAAACAATCATCGTTTATTCATTTTTTTCATTCGAACTGTTTCTTTTCTCTCTTTTTTTTCAAATGAAGCAATTTTTTTGCTCTTTTTTTTATTGTTCTTTTTTTTCACTGTTCGAACATGACAGTATATTCGAACTGTTTTTTTATGCTTTTCTTTTTTTTAATGTTCGAACAAGACAGTATATTCGAACTGCACAGTTCTACAATTTTTCTGTGCTGTATTTTTCTGCACTGTTCGAACCAAACTGTACTGATTTATTTTCCTGCACAGTGTTTTTTTCTGTACCGTGTTTTTTCTGCACTGCACTATCCTGTTCGAACTGATTCGAATCTGATTTTTTTTTTCTTTTTTTTGCTTCGGAATAACCTCAACTTGTCCTGAAAAAGGGTGACAAAAATAATTGAAAGGAAAATAAAAGTAAAGTAGGCTCAAAAAGGGATCACTAAGTGGAAAATAAATAAAAGGGTAGGCTATTTTGTTCGGGAAGAGAAATTGGTTTAATCATAATGCCTCTATCATATTAAAGAATCATAATCAAAATGTGTAGTCTCAACAAGCATCGAGTTACAAGTTCTAGAATGCAATCAATTAATTTGGCACACTCAATTGAAACAAAGAGCAAGAATAAAAATATATGCTCATTAGGCTCAAAACTCACACGAAAGGTCTATTGAACTAAGTCATGCATCCAATTCAATCAATAATTTCATGAAACGGCCAAGAAAAATTTACATAAATTAGTCATGCCATGCTATCGTGCATCCTAAATTCAACAAGAACAATATTGAATTCACAAAGAAATTAAATCAAACAAGAGATTAGCAACCAAGGTTATCAACAATTCTAATAAAAAAAACAACTCAATTTCAATCGCAAATCATAAGTGAGAATCAATTTTGATTTCTAATTCCACCCCTCACTTAATCATAATGTCCCATTATGGAAAATAAAGTGCAAGAGCGGGAATAGAATACTCCCTGAGCTAATTGCGGTCTCGCCCACGTCCTCAACGAGATGTACCCGGACGAAGGAAGGATAGGATTTCGGCAATATTGGTTTCGATGGAGTTTAGACGCTCGTTAAAATTCGGCTGCAGATTGTTTTCTTGTGTGGGTCGAGAAACCGACCTTCAGAGGAAAATACGCTCATTACGAGGTGTACTAGTACCCGGAGGAACAATATATGTCGCATCGAGAGTACCGGCTAGAAGATCCATTGTATCCAAGCACCTCGCATCCAAAACATCCATGGCAAAATCATAAGTAAACTGTGAATGATCAAATGTCAGAGGGAAAAGTCGAGATGCAAGGTGTGTGATATAAGGACCAAGAATAAGTGGGCGATTAGTCCGCGCAACACGCTCAAAGGCATAGGCAAACCAAAAGCCTAAATTTACCTTAATGCCAACTTGCATACACCATAAAAAGAAAAGTTTGACCTTACTCAAATTGGAAGAAGTGTCATTATGGCCTGAATAGTTGTACACAAGGAAGCGATGCATGTAGTGGAGTGCCGAATTATGAATAGCCCATCCTTTTGTCGGACGCAGATCGTATGTCGAACCCGCCAAGCCAGTAAGAGTTTCATAGCACATGTCACTGTCAAAATCCTACGGAATCTCAAGTAAAGCAGTTAAATACCTAAGATCCGTGACATCTATCACGAATCCCATATAAAAATTAAATTTCGTGATTGACATTCTAAAATATTGACCAAGCAGTTGAAAAGATACGACATTAGGAGAATGCACAGAAATAACACAATTTTTATCAAATGAAAATGTGGCATAAAATTCAAAAACCAGTTCATAATACGTGTTACATCTGATTTTTGGATAAGTTGTCCAGCCAATTGCATCAAAGAACTGCATGACATACTCAAGCAAGTGTAAACTTTCTAAAGTTTGGGGAGGAATATACTTTGAGACTTGAAAATAATGGTGGCGAATGCGATTAAATCGCTCCAAGTCGTCACCATCAAACTTCAAGTAGCCATGTAAAACCTCCTCGGTTGGAACCAAATACTTGCGGTTGTGTCGATAGTGTCCAGAACGTTCTTCCTGATTGGTTTGGTCGTTCAGAACGGTACTATTTCCTAAACTTGCCATGAATGATGGAGAATCTGAACATTCGTTGTTCGAATAAGATGAGACGGGCTGGTCGAAACGATGTCCATGCTCAAAGTCTAGTTGTTCCATCGATGGGCTGCTCGTGTGGAGATTAGCTCTGAGGTTGTCTGTAAAGCCAAAAATCGGATGGAACATTAGTAGAAGAGCAACAAAGATAAAATTAGAATTTACCTCGGGTGTTTGATGCGGCGGTGACGAATGCATGCGAGAAAACGCAGCATTGCTGTACATGGAATAAAATAAGGGCGACAACATTCTTGAAGATCTATCCCGCCGTGGCTGGCCAACATCGACGGCATTTGGCATTGACTGTGAGGATGCGGCGGAAGGTATGGAGTGGAAGGATGGTGATGATGGTGCAGGTTGGCTACGCGGTGGACGATAGCGAGTCTGAATCGCTAGGCACGACCACGAATTATAGTGGTGCCATCCGACAACGGCCACCGAACATTATGGGTGCCAGTGTTCGAGGGAGCCGACGTTCTTGATCCCTTGTGCGCACCATTGTTGAAGCAAGTGACGGTGGTCGAGGGTGAGGATTGGTTGGTTGAGGAAACGGATGATGAAGAAGAAGGGTAATAGTTTTAGGTCTGGGAGGGAAACGTGAAAGATTGAATTGGAAAGGATTATGACATCTTATCACAAGTGGGGCCCACAAAATTTCAAAAAGCAATAAGATTGGGTCAAAATTTTACCGATTATGATAGGGAGATTTTGTCAAAATTTGATTTTGATTTTTGAATTGGGGCCGGCTATAGTGCACAAATTAAAAGGGAGGTGCTAACGTGCTCCATGCTTGCAAAACCTGTACATAGTCTATGCAAAATACGATCAGCAACAAGTGATAGCAGGCGATTTAATGCGAAAATAAATGAAAATAAATTAACAAAAATTGTAGCGAGAAAAAAAATAAACAAAATAAATTAAAAAATGGGTTGCCTCCCATCCAGTGCTTTATTTAACGTCGTTAGCTCGACGAGCTGATTTTTAAAGCGTAGGTTCTTCTAATTCGATCTCATCGGCTAATCCTACCGGAGCATTCTCATAATACGGCTTCAACCTTTGGCCGTTTACTTTAAATCAAGCTCTAAAATTGTCTTCTATCTCCACTGCGCCATGAGGAAAAGTCTAAGTTACCGTAAATGGGACGAGCCATTTCGGTCGAAGTTTGCCTGCAAAAAGTTTAAGTTTTGAATTAAACAACAAAACCTTTTGGTTAATATTAAACGATTTAAAGGATATTCTTCGATCGTGGAATTCTTTTGTCTTCTCTTTAAATATTTGACCGCTATCGTAAGCGTTTCGTCGAATTTCCTCTAACTCTTGAATGTGTAGCTTCCGCGCTTCTCCGATAGCTTCCATCTCCATGTTACATTGCTTAACTGCCCAATAGGCTCGATGCTCCAATTCAGCTGGCAAATGGCATGGCTTACCGAAAACGAGTTGATACAGCGACATCCCAATAGGACCTTATAAGCTGTTCGGTATGCCCACAATACGTCGGACAACTTGAGACTCCAATCTTTACGATCCGTTTTTACAATTTTTTCAAGAATTGCTTAAATCTCGTGGTTCGACATTTCCGCTTGTCCGTTAGTCCGCAGATGGTAAGCAGTGGCAATTCTTTGAGTCACTCCAAACTTTTTCATAAGCGCGTCAATTACCATGTTGATGAAATGGGTTCCTCGATCGCTAATTATCGCTCATGGTGTGCCAAACCTGGAAAGATAGAATTTTTCAAAAAATTAACAGTGGTTCTAGCATCATTATTTCGAGTAGCCTTAGCTTCTACCCATTTAGAAACATAATCAACTGCAAGAATGATATAAAAATTTCCAAATGAATAAGTAAAAGGACCCATGTAATCGATTCCTCACACATAAAAAATCTCACAGATGTGAATCGGATTTTGAGATGATTCATTCCTTCGGCTTAAATTCCCTACACGTTGACACTTATCGCATGATTTACAATATAAGTAAGCTTCACGAAATATAGTAGACCAAAAGAAACCACATTCCACAATTTTATGAGCAGTTCGCTTTGGTCCAAAGTGACCACCACATGAATAAGAATGACAAAAGTCTAGGATAGAATTTACCTCTTCCCCAGCGACGCATCGCCTAATTACCCGATCCGAACAATGCTTCCATAAATAAGGATCATCCCAAATATAATATCGAGACTCCTACTTTAGTCGATTAATTCTAGATCTAGGCAAGTCTAAGGGTAATTTACATGTTGCCAAGTAATTTACCATGTCTACGAACCATGGAACCACCTTCTGCGCCAACATCAAATATTCTTCCGAGAACTTATCGTTGATTGGCGGGTCAGCTGGAGAAATAGGAATGCGACTTAAATGATCAGCTACGAGATTCTCGTTTCCCTTCTTGTCTTTAACTTCCAAATTAAATTCTTGTAAAAGCATGATCCACCGGATAAGCATTGGCTTCGCCTCATTTTTTTCTTATAAGTTACTTTAAAGCTGCATGGTCTGAAAAAACAATTACTTTAGTTCCAAGCAAATAAGATCTAAATTTTTCTAAAGCAAAGACAATAGAAAGTAATTCTTTTTTCTGCTGTGGAGTAATTTCTCTGAGTCGAGTCCAGAGTCCTTGAAGCATAGGCGATAACATGAGGTTCTTTGCCGACTCTTTGTCTAAGAACAACTTCAACGCTCGTATCTGATGCATCACACATAAGTTCAAAATCATATTCCAAATTTGGTGCTTTGACGATTGGTGCCGTGGTCAACTTTCCTTTAAGTACATCGAACAATTTTTTGCACTCAATATTAAAGTCGAAGACTTTATCTTTTTGTAACAGCTCACACAACGGTCGCGCTAGCTTTGAAAAATCTTTAATAAATCTTCGGTAGAAACCTGCATGGCCAAGAAAAGAACGAACCTCCCACACAGTTGTGGGGTAAGGTAGTGAACGTATAATATCGGTCTTGGCCTTATCAATGGCAATTCCATTAGACGAAACATATGTCCCAAAATTAATCCCTTATCAACCATAAAATGGCATTTTTCATAGTTCAAAACAATATTAAATTCTAAGCATCTATTAAGCATAATAGTTAAATTATCAAGACACTCATTAAAAGAACTACCGTATACCGTGAAGTCATCCATGAAAACTTCGATGGCCTTCTCCATATAGTCAGAAAAAAATACTCAGTATACATCTCTGGAAAGTGGCCGGTGCATTACAAAGGCCAAAGGGCATCCGTCGATATGCGAATGTACCGAACAGATAAGTAAATTTTTTTCTTGGTCTTCCGGCGTGACTAGAATTTGGAAAAAAAACTTGAAAAACCATCGAGGCAACAATAATGAGTTTTCCCAGCTAACTTCTCAATAATTTGATCTATAAAGGGAAGAGGAAAATGGTCTTTTCTAGTGAGAGAGTTCAACTTCCTGTAGTCGATACAGACTCTCCATCCATTTTGTACACTAGTTAGAACTAACTCTCATTCGGAATTTTGGACCACCGTAGCTCTGGTCTTTTTAGGTACCATGTGAATTGGACTTACCCAGTCACTGTCTGAAATATGATAGATTACATCTGCATCAAGGAGTTTTTGTATCTCCTTTTTTACTACCTCCATCATTGGTTGGTTCAAACGGCGTTGTCCTTGTCTATAAGGTTTCGCTCCTTCTTCCGTTTTAATCTTATGCATACAAGTTGAGGGACTAAGTCCCTTAATATCAGCAATAGTCCATCCTATGGCTTCCTTGTGCGTGCACAATCCTTTCACTAGTGAATTCTCTTCTTCTTCGAACAATATGTTTGAGATGATCACTGGTAAGGTCCCATTTTCTCCCAAAAAGGCATATTTCAAGTGCTCCGGTAACTGTTTTAATTCTATCTCTGGAGCTTGTAAAACAGAAGGTAACATTTTAGTTTTAAAGGGAGATAAAAATAAGTCAGAATTGATAGAAAAATATGTTCAAACTCCATTTCTTCCCTTCTGCGACAAAGTTTAAGATCCCTGTAAAAATTATCAAAAAAATTAGTTTCAACAAATTCATCAACTAAGGGATCAATAATATCGACATAATTAATTCTTTCAACTTGATCTGGATATTTCATTGCTTTATAAACGTCAAATTTTACGACCTCACCATCAAATTCCATTGTTAATATACCGCTTCTCACATCAACCTTTGTATCCACGGTGCTTAGGAAGGGTCGGCCTAAAAGTACCTCGGAGTAAGTGTTCGTCCTATCGTTTTCCATGTCGATGACATAGAAGTCGGCAGGAAAAAAAAGAACATCGACTTTCACTAAGACATTTTCAAGCACTCCCTCTGGATAGATAATAGAACGATCAGCCAACTGGATAATTACTCTTGTTTTCTTCAAAGGCTCGTTAGTAATCATTTTATAAACAGAAAGTGGCATAACGTTAATTGAAGCTCCTAAGTCGCACATTACACGTTTAATTAAAATATTTCCTATTTTGCAAGGTATAGCAAACATACCTTGGTCCTTCATCTTTGGTGGAAGCTTTTGCTGAAATACTGCTGAGACATGTTCTCCCAAATTTACCTTATCATGACCAGCCAGTCTCCTCTTTGTGGTGCAAAGCTCATTTAAAAATCGGGCATACCTTGGCACTTGTCGGATTACTTCTAGGAGAGGTATATTGACTTGTACTTTTTGGAACACCTCTAAGATTTCCTTCTCTTCGGCTCTCTTGTCACGCCTCATCAATCTTGATGGGAAGGATGGTGCGATTTCATGAGAAGAAGGAGGAGGTGGTGGCGATGAAGACGTACCTTGGAAGTTGGAAGGTGGCATTTCTTTCCCCTTCTTGGACCGTGCGACATTCTCTTTTGGGACGTCAGGTGTGACAACGGTTCCACTTCGGAGGGTGATAGCACTAACATTCTCTCTTAGATTTGACTCCGTTTGAGAAGGAAGTATTCCCTACGACTCTAGTCTCCCCACGGTTTGAGCCAACTGGGTCATTTGTTTGTCCAAATCTTGTAGGTGGGCCTCAGTGTGGGTTTGAAACTTCTCTTAGGATATTGCCAACCATTCAATGATGGATTCTAATGATGACTTCGGTTGTTGATATTATTGTTGATTGGGTTGTCTCTACTGATATGGTTGAATTTGCCTTTGATTTTGAGCATAACTGAAGTTCAGATGATTTTTCCAACCAGGATTATACGAGTTGGCGTTGGGGTTATATTGTCTTTGTGGAGGTCCTGGAAAATTCCCTATGGCATTCACTTGCGCATTATCTTCTTCTTGTATAATCAGGCAGCAATCCGTCGGATGCTCTAGACTCGTACATATCCCGCAAAGTCTGGCTGTAATTTTTTTATCTGCAATAAGCGATTGAACAATATCAGCTAATTTATCAATTTTGTTTTCCAACAAAACTGTACTTACCTCGTGAACCCGTCGAGATGGTTCACTTGAAGGGTGAAATCGTTGCGAGTTAGCGGCCATAGTAGATATTAACGTTCTTGCCGCCGTCGGAGTCATGTTAACAAGAGCTCCTCCACTTACTGTGTCTACCACTTTCATGTCCATAGGTGTTAATCCTTCATAGAAGTATTGGAGAAGCGTTTGTTTAGACAATCCATGTTGTGGACAGTTTGCGCATAGCTTTTTGAAATGTTCCAGTAGTCGTATAAAGATTCAGTATCATTTTTTCGGATACTCAGGATACTTCGCCTTAGCTCGCTTGCCTTGGCTGCTGGGAAAAACCTGTCAAGAAAAATGCGAGCCATGTCAGTCCAAGTTGAAACCGAATTAGAGGGTAAATCAAATAGCCAATCCTTAGCAATATCAGCTAGAGAAAAGGGAAAGGCGTGAAGTTATATTTGATCCTCCGAGACTCCCTGTGGTTTTGTGCTTAAACAGACTATGTGAAATTCCTTTAGATATTTATGTGGATTTTCACTTGGCAAACCGTGATAGGTTGGTAAAAGGTGTATTAAGTCTGCTTGAGAGCGAATGGTGTCTCGCCATTTGGGAATGTTATGCACATCGGCTGGTTATCATCAGGGGCCGCAGTCAGTTGTCGAATAGTTTGGTCGTTGTCTCCCATCAGAAATGGTTCTTCGTTTGTGTGGTCGAAATGTGATTATGCTTCATATGCTATTTCTAGATCACGTTCTAGTTGTTGTTTTCGCTGTCTTTGCTTCTTTTCTCGAAGTGTTTGGGCATGTAGTCTTCGGGCATATGCTTCGATCTCCGGGTTATAATCTGCTTGTTCTCCCGAATTCCTCCTAGTCATAAATCAAACAAAAATAATCAGTAACTTCGCTGAAGTCCCCAGCAATGGTGCCAATTTGACACGCGTCGTTTTCACGTCAAAATAATTCTTTCTTCTCAAATAATAAATAAAGGAATGCAATCGTAGTAAAAGAGAAGTAAGGGTCGATCCCACAGGGACTAAGAGAATTTCCTGATTTATGTTTGTTTAATCAGTGAGCCAAGAAGAGAGTTGAATAATATTTAAGTAAGGCGGGGATTTGTGGAATTAAAAATAAGAAATTATAAAGAAGATTAGAAAGGAGTGGATTCGGTATGGTAAAAGTTAGCCTCAGGCTCTCGCTTTGACTCAGTTTCCTCGGATCATCGGAAAATGATTTTTTTCACTTCAGGATTCACGTGGTTACTTGTCTACAAGGATCAATCCTTGTGACTGTGCCTTGTATACCGAATACCCAAGTGCCATCTTTGATATCGATTTTGAAATTGATCTAATCAACAACAATGTTGTAGATAAAAAATGTTTAAGTAAGCCGACTCGGACTATGTTGTTTCAATAATAACTGATTCCGATCTCAGTTTCCTCTTAGCAAACAATTTTGATGAGTGTGTTCCCAGGAAGTCGAATGTGCCTCAATAGTCGATCATTCCTCGCACACGTTTAACCAAAACAACATCCTGACCAACGTCAATCTTGGGTTTTGAAATCATTTTGATTTTGAAATTAAGTTTAGAAAACTGAGATAGATACCCGAAATTGTTTTAAATGCTTTTCAATCCTCGCGTTGGAATTGAATCATTGCTTTAGCCTTTGGCTATGGAAAACTTAGCTAAGTATGATTATGGTAAAAATCATACTTAGCATTATAAAAGAAAAATAAAAAGCTTAAAGCAAGAACTAAAGAAAAGAAAGAATTTTATAAAACCTTAAAAGTAAAAACAAAGCTAAGAATGAGATATATTTTTGAGTTTGCCCAAATGGGGTATTTATAGCAGCCTAAAACCCTAAAAATAACCCTAAAGAGATAAAAGATAAATCCCAAATTATTTAAATTAATTACAAAATATAATTCTAAAGTTTGAATTTAAATTTCGGCTGATAAGTTATCTAATATGCTGCTGATAAGCTATCGCTTGCTGCTGATATGGCATCTTCTAGAAGCTACTGGCGTGGCGTCCAATCAGACTTTCATGCCCAGATTCATGCCCACTAATCCAGCCATGAATCCAGAAAATCAAAAATTGCCAAATTTCATCAGTTTAAGCAACACTCCTGGAATCTACTGTCCTACATTGAAAATGAACAAAAAACGCCCACATTAGCAACTTAAAACAATCAATCAATGAGTAATTAGAGATAGAATAATGCATAATTTAAGCACTAGTCAGACCGAATGAGTACTCAAAGATGTCTTCTTGCACAAGTGCAAAGGAGGTATGAGATAAGCTCGAGACCACCTATGAAGGCACAAACAATGTAAAAGATACTAAGATTAGAATCCACAACTTGAGCTACGAGAACTTCAAGATGGAACCGGATGAGGACATCACCAAGATGTTTGATCATTCTCCGTCATAGTCAACAAGCTTAAAGGATTTAGAGAAGTCATCCCGGAAGAAAAATGTGTTTGAAAGCTCAACTATTCTCTTCCCGAATCATTGGATGGAAAGAGAACTGCAATCATTGAAGCCAAGGATCTCAAGACCTTGAAGCTTGTTGCATTCATGGGTTCTGTCCTTACTCATGAAATTGTGAAGAAAGGAGGAGAAGACGAAAAGAAGAGATAAAAGAAGAAGATGGAGAAGAAAGTAGGAATTACTCTCAAAGCTTCATAAGAGGAGAGCAGTTCGAGTAAAGATGAAGATGGAGAATTGGCCATGCTAGCCAAAAGATTCACTCGGTTCATGAAATCCAACCAGGGAAGAAAGTTCCATCGAAGAAGGGATTTCAAAAATAAGAACAAAAAAGAAGAAAATGATCAAATTGTTTGCTATGAGTGCAAGAAGTTGGGACACATCAAGCTTGATTGTCCCCAACTCAAAAAGAAGAGATTTGAGAAGAAGAAGAAGCTCAAGGCTCATGTTGCTACTTGGAGTGATGAGAAATCATCCGATGAATAGGAGCAAGAAGTAGCAAACCTTTGTCTCATGGCACTTGAAGATGATCCCAAGGTAACGTCTAACTCATCTAACTTTGATTTTACTTTTGATGAGCTTCAAGAAGCTTATGATGAGTTGCAAGAGGTATATGATGAGTTGGTAGAGAAATATAAGGAATTGATTATGAAAAACAAGAAAACGATTTCTGATTTGAAAAACCAAAACGATTCCCTATCTAAAACCAACTCGGAACTTGAGACGAAGGTTTTGGATTGACAACCAAAAAAATAACTTTGAAAAGAAAAATCAAGATTTACACAATCTTCTAACTAAAGTTCATGATGATCACCAAAGGGAAGTTAATGATCTCAAAACTTCCTTAAGCAAAATTCGAAAAACTAGTTTTGAAAAATGACAACCTTCAAAATGCAACTATGTGTAAAGGAAATTTGGTGGCTACAAAAAAAGAAGCTTTCAAATACCCTTTTATGATAAGATGATTAGGAGTGTTTGGGTTCCTAAGGAACTAATCACTTCTAATGATGTTAGTGCTATTGCTTCTTGGATTCCCAAGGGAACCAAGATTTTGGGAGCTAATACTCATAGACCTAAAAAGATTTGGGTACCAAAAATCACGAGGTACTTCTTTGTTTATAGGTGAGCATTGCTACAAGGCTAAAGCTACATGTGCAAATTCATGGTACCTTGATAGTGGATGCTCGAGACATATGACCGGTGACAAGAGTTGGTTCTTAGAGCTAAAACCAAATAGTGAAGGAGTAGTAACATATGGTGAAACTCCAAAGGCCACATTGAAGGAAATAGTTCAATTGGTAATCACTCTTCTATCCTTATTGATAATGTTTTATATGTCAACGGTCTAAAACATAATTTATTGAGCATAAGCCAACTTTGTGATAAATGTTTCAATGTGCTTTTTGATTTAAATGATTGTAAAATTATCAATATTGAAACTAACAAAATTGTGCTTATTGGTCATTGCATAAGAAACATTTACATGGTGCATTTAGATGACATTCATTTTCAAATGCATGTTTTGTTGCTAAAGATGAACATGATTCATTGGTATGGCATAGAAAACTAGGGCATGCAAGCATAAGTGTTTTAGAAAAAATGATTTCAAATGATCTTGTAAGAGGTTTGCCAAAAATAAAGTTTTCATATGATAAATTTGTGATGCTTGTACAGAAGGCAAACATAAAAGAGTTTTTTTCAAACATATTAATGATGTTTCTATAAGTAGAGTTTTATAATTGATCCACATGGATCTTTTTGGTCCTATTAGAACAATGAGTTTGGGTGGAAAATCATATGCATTTGTCTTAGTAGATGACTACTTTAGATATACTTGGGTTCTATTTTTAAGTACCAATGATGAGACTTTAGAAAAATTTATCACTTTTTCAAAAGTAACTCAAAATGATGTTGGTCACTCTATTTCCCACATTATGAGTGATCATAGAACCAATTTTCAAAATCTAGGTTTTGAGGAGTTTTGTAATTCAAATGGGAGTAACCATAATTTTTTCGCTCCTGGCACAACTCAACAAAATGGAGTTGTTGAGAGGAAAAACTGAACTTTAGAAGAAATGTCTAGAATCATGCTTTGTGAAAATAATTTGCCTAAGTATTTTTAGGCAGAAGCCACTAATACTTCTTGTTATATTTTCAACCGTTTAATGATTAGGCATATTTTAAAGAAAACACCTTATGAGATTCTTAAAAACAAAAATCCTAACATCAGCTATTTTCATCCTTTTGGATGCAAATATTTTGTTTTAAACAATGAAAAGATAATTTAGGCAAATTTGATGCTAAAAGTGATGAAGCAATTTTTTGGTTATTCTTTAACTCTAAAGTCTATCGAGTATTTAATAAGAGAACTTTAGTAGTAAAAGAGTTTATACATGTGGTTTTCGATGATAACCTGTTTCCGAGGAAGGATTATTGTGATGATGATAATGTAGGATTTTTATGCCAATGATGGTGGAAAACAATCATCAAAGGTGGATGAATTTCCAAATAAAGAAGAAGCACAAGATCCACCTCTAAAAGCCTTGAAGGACATGTCTCTAGAGGAAAAAGAGGTCACCTACCCAAAGGAGTTCAACTATGTCAAAGATCGTGAAATTTTGGGTGATCCATCCAAAGGGGTAACCACTAGATCTTCTCTTAGAAATGTATGTAATTTTTTTTGCATTTATCTCATGCATAGAGCCTAAAAATATCAAAGAAGCATTGAATGATGCTTATTGGATATTGGTTATGCAAGAAAATTTAAATCAATTTGAGAGAAGTAAAGTATGAACATTAGTTGATAGGCCAAGTAATAAATCTACCATAGGGACTAAATGGGTTTTTAGAAACAAACTATATGAGAGTGGTAACATTTTAAGGAACAAGGCTAGACATGTTGCTTAAGGTTACACTCAAGAAGAAGGAATTGATTTTGATGAAACCTATGCACCCGTAGCTAGAATGGAAGCTATTAGGATGCTTCCTGCATTAGCATGTTATCATGAATTCAAGCATTTTCAAATGGATGTAAAAAGTACTTTTCTAAATGATTTTATAAATAAAGAAGTAATTGTAGAGCAACCACCCAATTTTGAATATCCAAAATACCCAAACCATGTTTTTAAACTTTTAAAAGCTTTATATGGTTTGAAATAAGCTCCTAGAGCTTGGTATGAAAAATTGTCAAATTTTTTGATTAAAAAAGGTTTTGACAAAGAAAATGTGGATAATACACTTTTTATTAAAATAAAAGGCAAAAACATCTTAGTAGTTCAAATTTATGTTGATGATATTATATTTGGTTCTACTAACGAATTACTTTGCCAAGATTTTGCTAAGTTGATGCAAGGTGAATTTGAGATGAGTATGATGGGGGAGCTCTCATTCTTTTAGGACTCCAAATAAAACAAAGGAATGATGGCATCTTCATCAATCAAGCTAAGAACATCAAGGGCATGTTCAAGAAGTTTGGCTTGGAGAATCCTCAAGCCACATCAATAAGCTCTTCTATAAAGCTTGACAAAGATGAAGGAGGTAAGTGTGTTGATTTAAAGTTTTATATATCAATGATAGGATCTTTGCTTTATCTTACTGCAAGTAGATCGTATATCATGTTTAGTGTTTGCTTGTGTGCTAGATTTCAAGCTAGTCCTAGAGAATCTCACCTACAAGCCGTTAAGAGAATATTTAGATACCTTACAAACACACATTGTCTAGGCTTTTGGTATCCTAGAGATTCCTCTTTTAGTTTGCATGCTTATTCAGATGCGGATTATGGAGGTTGTAAGATAGATAGAAAGAGTACCTTCAGTACTTGTCAATTCCTAGGTAGTATGCTCATTCTGTGGTTTTCTAAAAAGCAAAATAGTGTAGCATTATCTACCACCGAGGCGGAATATATTTCGGCCAAAAGTTGTTATGCTCAAGTCCTTTGGATAAAGCAACAACTCTTAGACTATGGAATTGATGTAGGTACCATCCTTCTAAAGTGTGACAATACTAGTACTATTTGTCTCACTAAAAAGCACATCCAACACTCTAGAACTAATCACATAGAGATAAGACATCATTTCATTAGAGATCATGTCTTGAAAAATGAGGTAGTTCTAGAATATGTAGACACCTTGAACCAATTAGCGGACATATTCACCAAACCTTTAGACAAAGAGCGTTTTTGGTCTCTTAGGATAGAGTTAGGGCTTACTAGACTTTCTTGAACCTTAGAGCCTTTTTGGTGTTTTAAAACTTGCTTGAATTTGGTTGATTTCCATGCTTTTGTGTTTTTGCTCCTATATGCATTTATTCATGTTGCTAGGGGGAGTATGCATCTGTTTTTTCTCATTCATGATGATCTCATATCATATAAATGCATATTGATTTGATTAAGTTTGAATTTTGAGCTCCTTGCAGTAAAAAATGACATTTTTGGCTCAAGGGTATCGATACGGGGTATCGCATATTGATACGGGTATCATGGGTAGTGTTCCGTACAAGTTTAACTATATCGGTACGATTTAAGGATCGGTACGGCTCAAAACTGTACCGGTACACGGTTTCGGTACGCTTCATCAGCGTATCGCTACACGTAACCACTGTAGCCTTAAATGAGTCACTAAAAGGGGGTTTTCCAAATATAACTCAAACTTATCTTTCTCTCTAAAACCCTAGGTCATTTTTTACCTATAAAAACCCATCAAACCCTTTGTTTTTCTCACAAATCATCAAAAACTTTTGAGGGTTTTTGTTTACAACATCAAACCTGAGTTAGCATCATAAAGTATTGTGCAAATCATCTCCTCATTCATTTATAATCCTCATCCAAGGTATAAACCCTATTTTCTTTACTTTTCGATTTCTTTCATATTTATACATTGTTTGTGTTTCAAAATTATATATCTACTATGTATATAACATTATTTTTAGAGATTTTACAAAAACATTTTCAAAACTGAAATTTTTTCGTTCGAATATAAAATTTATAGTTATATATTTTTCTTTATTGTTTTTCAATTTTCTTTTCACCAAAATTTTTCTTATACTTGTATATGATTTTTAAACTATATAATATATATTTTTAACAATACCTTGATCATTGGATTGATTTATTGGATTGAATATGATGTTTATGCATACATTATTTTTGTGGTTTGATTTCTTTTATAGGTTTTTGCCATGGGTCCTAAGAAAAGACCGAGAAAAGAGATCGCCTCTAGTTCCTCAAATCCAAATCTCAATCCCGAAAAACAATGGTACAAAACCAAACTTAAACCATATTTTTCAACATTGTTTTAATGAGCCTCAATTCCCTCGTGCCATTGATCGTTTTAAAAAATACCAAGATTTCAAAATCCATCGTGAGCGCGTTGTTTCTATTCCTTTCATGACTTCCAATGAATTCATTTTTTTTTATCTTGATCTTTTAACTCAATGGAAGTTCATGCTCTTTTTGAGCATACACCGCATACTTTATGAAAACATTATCCTTATTTTTTACTCAAATGCTCGATGTATTTACAACCAAGACAAAATCGAGGTTATAGATACTAGTTTTTCCACATTGGATGCGAGGTTGGATTCTAGATTTGCTCTTATGGATACTTGTTTCACTTTCTTAAAAGCTAGAGTTACCTTTATGGAAGACCGTCAAGCTTCTATGGACATGACTCTCACAGCGTTTCATAGAGAATGGCGTGGTCATGCTCTCGGTGATGATCATAAGAAAGATGAAGATGAGGATGAAGATGACGAGGATGCTCCTTAGGCTTATTGCATATTCATACATATCGTATCATATTAGGTTTTAAGTTTTATGCACCTATGTTTTTATTTAAACTACTATGACTTTTGCTATTTTCTTTGGTTTATGTTTTTAAGTTGGATTATCGTGTTACTTTGAACAATGCTTTGAATTTATAATATTTATGTTGTTTTATTTATGCTTGGAGTTATTTATTGCTTTATATCATGCTTTATTTACCCTATTGATTTTGATCTAACAAAAAGGGGAGAAGAATTGAGATTAAAAGATTAAATTTTTTTCGAAAAGGCTTTCAAAACAAACTATCTTTTAGCCTTAAAGAAAGGGGGAATATTTTTCAAAAGACTTAAAAATTTACTTTTATTTTGTTATATCAAAAAGGGGGAGATTGTAAAACTAATATTTAATTTTGATGCAACAAAGGATTTCAAGGACCAATTTGTAAAATTGGATAAATTTTTAAGTACTCAAAAACTCTCACAAAATGAAAAGGATTCGAACTTCAAATTGTTTCTAAGTCAAAAACTAAAACCCTAAATATTTTCTAAGTATTTTTTTACTCAAATAGCTCAATTTGGTCCAAGCGTATCGATACACCCTTGGTCATATCGATACGAATTTTGGCTACTGGAAAAATGTTTTATAAAAAATAGTTGTTGGATACTGATACGCTTGAAGTTGTATCGGTACGCCATTCATACCTGGGAACCAAATAAGCTTTGAGTATTGGTACGGCTTTATGCATACCGATACGGGGTGTTCAGATTTTCAAAATCTTTGATAGTAAATTTTTGACTGTTATGTTGTCAGTTTATTGGAACCATAAGTTCAAAAAGTGGTTATACCATATTGATACGCCCTATTGTAAATTTCACTCTTCATACCGATACCTTTTTCCAGTTACTTATTTCTCAGATTCTAGTGAGTAAAACTCGTACCGATACAGGCTAAGCTGTATTGATACGCCTTTGTAAATTTCACTATTCGTACCGATACGCCTTCCCGCATGTCGATACCCCTTTGTACAATAGCTATTTCTTCTTATGGTAGGTACCGATACAACTCTTCGTGTACCGATACACCCTGCTACCTAACAACATTTATTGTGGGAAAAATGCAGCCCAATGACTATATTGATGATCTCAACTACCCAAAACGGTTAGAAATCAATGAGAGGGTATATAAACAAGTCTCCAAAGCTACAACAACAACTATTGAACATTTGATCAAGTCTAAAGCATTCAAGCACAAATCCAATCATCTTTGAGCCTATTAGAGTCAAATCTTGTAACCCACTTGAGTGTTCTTATTTGTAATCATTTTTATTCAAGTATAAGGTTTGCGTGAACTTTTATTTGGGCAAACACTTCACCTTTAAGAGGATTTTCTGTTTGCTATTCATTTTCTTGTAAAAAATAGTTGTTTCTCAAAGCTTTGGGTAGAAAGCTTAGAGGTTGTACAAGGTTGCCTCCTTAGCCTAGAAAAGGAGAAGAAATTCAATAGTGAGTTTGGAAAATCCTTAGTAGGAAGCTAATGTAGTGGATGTAAACCTTGTTAGAAGGTTGAACCACTATAACTCTTGTGTCTCAATTCTTTTTATTTTACAATTTGCTTCCAAACTTTTTTAATTGCCAATTCACCCCCTCAAGACCATTTTCACCATTGATTGATCATCCCAACATGTTCTAATATTCAATTTATATGAAGAGGTAGTGCCCCCAAGATATGGGTTAACTACATCTCTTATTCACCGTTAGAGAGTTCTGTGGCAAAAAGTAATATATCTTCTTGGAAGATCAAAACCTTCTAGAAAATCTTCATCAATGGATCCAAGCACGCTTCTGCAAATCTACTCTTTGGTTCTTAATGATTTGACATATATAGATCTTAAGTTTATATTCGTATTGAATATGTTTTAGTTCTAACAGTATAAACAAATATTTTCATATAATCACACCAGTATTTTAAAAAAATCAATCACACAACTACATCAACTAATTTTACCTCCACAGTTTTTTTTTAATTTCACCCTAATTAAACTTGATGTCTATCTTTTTCTTTGAACAATTTCTACCTAAGGGGAAAGGGGGTGAGAATTTTCTCATAATGGATTCCGAACCCACAACTTAGGGGAATAGGAAGGGTTCGACTGAAAGCTTTAACCACTTGCTCTAGAGATTGTTAACAACTTGTTGCCTATCTAAATTGACCTTGATATGTGCATCAATAAATTTAAATGATGATCAGAAGGTAGTCCTAGTTATTAAAAGGTTTAATATAAAAAAAAATAAGTGCCCAAACTATACATTTTCTGAACTGTGGGTGCTTAAACTAGTTTTTGCAAAAAAAATAGGTACTTAAAGTTTCAACCGTTATAATTTTAGGTGTCTGGTAGTTAACAACAGTTAAAAAATTGTTAACTAATAAAAATTCGACACATGTCCTATTTTATTTTATATTTTCTTTTAAATATTTTTTGTTTTTAATAATTTTTTTTTCAAAAAAATATTGAAATTCTGAACATTTCTAAAATAACCCCCTAAATCCCTAAATCCTAAAACCCCAAATCTTTATCGTTGTCATCATCGATCACCATCGCCGACCACACTCGTTCTGTCATCAAACCCAGCCGACCATTTTTCCCTAATGTCTCCGTCAAAAATTGGCGAATGGTATGCCAACCGAAAATTGAATGTGAAATAGTCGTTCGATTGACACACCGTTCGTCGGCATGCTGGGGAAAATGGTTGGTTGGGTTCGACGAGCGAACAAGTGTGGTTGGTGACGGTGATCAACTACGACACCAGTGAAGGTTTGAGGATTTTTGGGGATTTAGGGACTAATTTGATGGTTTTTGAAAATTTTAGCATTTTAAAAAAAATAAAGTTTTTGTAACGATTTTTTAAACGACCGGACACTTAAAATTGTAACTGTTGAAATCTTAAATACTTATTTTTACGAAGAATACTTTAAACATCTAAAGTTCAAAAATAATATTATTTGTGTACTTATTTTTTATTTAAACCTTATTAAAATTTGTGAAATTTATGAAAAAAAATTGAATGGTAAAGTAGAACTATCACTAAAAGACAACGTGAATAGAATAGACTGACCTACCCGTACTTATCAAAACCAACCTAAAAAGATAATTCTAATATTTTAATACAAATGACATCAAAAGTAATTTTTTTGAACATTTTCTATTTTTTATAATATTAAACATTTTATACTTAGGGGAGGGGAAATGGGACATCAAAAATAATTAATTATTAGAAATACAAATACTATAGGTGCTGATAAAAATAATAAAACATAATGGGTGTTGTGTTGTGCAAGTTTGGTAACCTAGCCGAAAGAGTTAAAGTCTTATTCATTTTGTTCCTCTTCATCTTTCTCTCTCCATTGTTCTTATTTATCCAATAAATTCACTCAATTTCTTCTTTATCTTTTACTTCATCATTATTTATAAAAAGTTAAAATAAAAAATAAACCCTTAGTTTATATCATTTGTTGTAAATAATTTTAGTTAGTTACTAATTAGTTAGTCTGTTAACTAATTAGTTAGTTGTTGCTTTGTTAATAGTTATAGATTAGTTAGTCTTTGTAGCACTATAATACATTGTAAATGCTATCTATTTCCTTAATGAAATACATTGAGTATTCTTTTATAATTTCTCTATGGATTTAACATGGTATCAAAGGTGATAAGTCCATATTTTCTCTCCTGTTTGGGCTTCTCGTTTGGGCCTCTCTACCGTTTCCTTTGCGTCTCTTCATTTTCTCTTTGATTTTTCATTCGTTTCTTCAGAGTTTTCTCCCATTCTTTTTTTTTTTTTTTTTTTTGGCGATTTCCATGGCAGTCCAAGAAATTGATTTTACTCATCCTCTTTTTTTGCATCCGTCTAATACACCAAGGAGTCTTCTCGACTCTCATCAATTCACTGGTGTTGCCAATTATAGCTTGTAGAGCCATTCGATGCAGATTACCCTCTTAGCAAAGAACAAATTAGGGTTCGTCGATGGGAGTTGTAAGTGAACAAATTATGTCGATTCGCTTCATGTCCAGTGGGATCTTTGCAATACGATCGTGTTGTCTTGGATTCTCAACACTATCTCGTCTGATCTCTCGGCTGGGCTTGTCTTCACTTCCAATGCTGTCGATGCCTGGAAATATCTTCAAGAGCGTTTTAGCAAAATTTATGGCTCACGGATCTTTGTTTTACATCGTGAGAATACGGTTTTAACTCAGGGTGATTCGTCTGTTTCTGAGTATTTCACGCGATTGAAACTCTTGTGGGATCAGTATTTTGCCCTAGTTCCTCTTGCAATTGTGCGAATTCTCAGCAGAGTTTGCAACATGTTCTTCAGCAACGCCTTTTTCAATTCCTCATGGGTGTCGTCGTTAATCTGCGCTTTGAAGTCAGATCTGAAATAAATCGAAAAGATTTTAAAAATAATTTTAAGTTCAAACAACTTGAAATAATATTTAATACTTTTTAAGAGACTTTGGAATGATTTAAAACTTCTTTAAAGTAGTTAAATCTGACTTTTTTAAGTATCTGTACCGATACTGAGTATATCGTATCGATACGCATAAAATTTTTTAGCTAAAGTTTGTGAAACTGTCAATATCTGTACCGATATAAGGCCTTCTCGTATCGATATACCCTTTCGTGTATCGATACGCTTAGATGGCATATATCTCAACGACCAAAACTCGCAACAGTCATATTTTCAACGATCTTTTAATTTGCAGGCCGTACCGATACGCCTATATGTTTATCGATACGTATTAGCTGACCAGAGCTCAACGGTTAGTTATAAAAAAAGTCGTACCGATATGGTTACCCGCGTACCGATATGGACAGCTTCAGAACTACAATTAATATAGAAAATAAAGACCCAAATGGTTACAATTCAATCCCAACGATCACCAATGGCTATGAAGTCATTTGAGAGTATAAAAGGGACCCTCAAGCATCTTTGGATGACTAATGCTTTAATTTTCAACAACATTATAATTAAAGATTTGTCTTGGAGTTTAATTGTATATTTCTTTGTATAGACAACACTTGTGAGCCAAAATTATCATATTTGTTCAAGTGTTTAGGTTTGTGTGAGAGCTTAAAGAGTGCAAACAAATACCTTGTGAGAGAAATTTTAGTTTGCTTATTTTCTTTCTCTTGTAAAGAGTGTTTGATTAATCTTTGGATAAAAAGATTAACTGTTTGTAAGAGTTTCTTCCTAATCCTAAAAATGAGGGTGAATCAATTAATAAATTTATTAAAAAAATTTAGTGAAAACTAGAGTAGTAGATGTAGGTGCTTGTTCGAAGTCCGAACTATTATAAATTTATGTGTTATTTATTTTTCAGCTTCCACAAATTAATAAAAAAAAATCAACTTTTTATACCACTTACTAATTAATTGGTTGCGTACATCCAGCCTAACACTAATCATGGAGCCACTCCCTTCTGTCAATTAGGCGTATTCCTTCATTGTTCAAGAAGAAGCACAACACAATTACCTTCATGGTATTTCTCCTATTTCTGAGCCTGTTGCTTTGTATTCTTCTGGTGGCTCTTCCAATTCATCTGCCCATCGTTCTAGTGGTCCTCATTTCATTGGATTCTATGATTTCTATAAGCTCAAAAGACACAAACGGGATCAATGTTATCGTTTGATTGGATTCCCACAAGATTTCAAGTTTCCTAAGCGTCGCGGGCTCAGGCTGCTTTGACAATCAATTCTGACTCAATGAATTCTGATGGTGGTTCTTTGGAGTCATCTTCTTCTACCCTTTCGATCTCTGCTCCTGTTCTCACAACATAACAGTACAATCAACTTTTGGTGCTTCTACACAAGGATTCACCATCTGAACCTTCTGCCAATTTTACAGGTATTGTTTCTAGAAGATTACATGCTTCTGATTCATTCACCTAGATTTTGGACACTGGGGCGACTGACCATATGTTATTTGATCTTCAAAGTCTGGTTAACCCTATTTCTTGTGCATCATATCATTTTGTTCACTTGCCCAATGGTAAAACTGCCCATGTTTCTCATACTGGCTCTTTTCCTTTTGTTTCAACTCATATGCTTCACAATGTTTTATTTGTCCCCCAATTTACACATAATCGTTTATCTGTTTCAAAGTTATCTGTTGAGCTTCATTGTTCCATTATCTTTTATCTTGATTTTTGTGTTTTTCAGGATCTCTCCACTGGCATGATGAAGGGGATTGGTAGGAAGTCCAGAGATCTCTATCTTTTTAAGTCTTCTTGTTCACAGTCTGGTTCTCAGTTTAATTCTGGTTTGCTATCTTTTCCCATTTTTAATTCATTGCCTTGTGTTTCTGGTTCTTAGTGTAATTCTTCTACTGTTAATAAAACTGATATCTGGCATGCTCGTTTGGGTTATGCCTCTACTACTACATTCTTAAATTGCCTTTGTTTGCTGCAATAAAACTTGATTCTGCTTCTATTCATGCTTGTAATGTTTGTCCTTTAGTTAAGCAATGTCGCCTGCCTTTTCCTGTTAGTCAAACTAGATCTGATAAACCTTTTTCTCTTCTTCATTTGGATTTATGGGGTCCTCATCGTGCGTCAAAACATAGTGGTCAACGTTTTTTTCTTACTATAGTGGATGATCATACTAGGATGACTTGGGTTTTCTAGATGAAGCTTAAATCTGATGCTCCTCTATTTCTAAAAAAAAATTATTCTTCTTATTCAAAACCAGTTTAATATTACTGTTAAAATCATCCGTAGTGATAATGGCTCAGATTTTTTAAATTCTGAGTGTTCAAATCTCTTTGCTTCATTGGGTATTATTCATCAATTTTCACGTGTTCATACACCCCAACAGAACGGGGTGGCTGAACGTAAACAAAGACACTTACTAGAAGTTGCTCATGCCTTACGTTTTCATTCCAATGTCTCTGTTAAGTTTTGGGGAAGTGTGTTTTAACAGCGTGTCATCTCATTAATAGACTTCATTTCTCTGTTCTTAATTTGAAATCTCCCATAGAACTTCTTCTTCATAGACCCCAAAATCTTTTTCATCTTCGAGTTTTTGGCTACTTGTGCTATGCCACTCAGCCTAATTACAGTGAAATTATCCCCCAAAGCCATCCCATTTGTCTTTATGGGTTACTCCTCTACCCAAAAATGGTACATTTTGTTTGATTTGATAAAAAAAAACTTTCTTTGTGAACAAGGATGTTCAATTCCATGAGAGTTTTTCCTTTTCATTCTTTTGCTTCTTCTTCATTTTTTCCCAAATCAACCTTTTATTTCAAATGCTGAATTTTTGGTTGTCTCATTCTCAGCTTTCTGCTTCTTATTCTGATTAGTCTTCTACTAACCAGTCTTTTTTTCCTTCTGAAAATTCTATTCTTTCTCCAGATTTTTCTGCTTCATGAAGTAACCCTGGTCCGTCTACTTCTGTTGACCCTTGTTAATCTGCTTTTGTTGACCCTGGTCAGTCTGGTCCATTGTTTTAAGGTACTATTCTCTAAGGTTCCCTATTGGTTCCATGATTACACTGCATCTTACTAATCTTCTTCTTCAGGCCAACCTCATTATACTTCTTTAGGCAGATATCCTATCTCTTCTTTTATTTCATATTCACATTTGCCCTCTTCAACTCAATCTTTTCTTTTTTCTACTTCCTCTTTTTTTGAGCCTTCCACTTATTCTCAAGCCATAACAAATCCTTTATGGGTTGCTGCCATGAAAGAGGACATCCAAGCCTTGGAATCCAATAACACTTGGTTTATTGTCCCCTTGCCTAAAGGAAATGTGCCCATTGGCTGCAAATGAGTTTATCGTATCAAATTTAAAGCCTCTAGTGATGTTGAGAAGTATAAGGCTCATTTGGTGGCTAGGGGCTATACCCAAAGAGAAGGGTTAAACTATAGTGACACTTTTTCCCCTGTTGCAAAGTTGGTGACAGTGCGGCTTGTCTTAGCTCTTGCCTCCATGAAAGCACTGTTTCAAATGGACGTGTATAATGCCTTCCTTCAAGGTGACCTTCATGAAGAGGTGTATGTAGGCTGCACATCTAGGCAGTGGAATAAGAAGTTAACATATGCTTTAATTTCTGTTGGTTACTTGCAAAGCAAGCATGACTACTCCCTGTTCACTAAGAGACAAAGATCCAAAACAGTCATTCTTCTCATTTATGTGGATGATTGGGAATGATGCAAGTTTAATTGCAGAATTGAAAGGCATCTTAAATTTTAACTTCAAAATGAAAGATCTTTGAGAGTTAAGGTTTTTTCTTGGTTTTGAGATACTTAGATCAGAAGAAGGTATTCTCTTGAACCAAAGGAAATATACTTTGGATTGATAAAAGATTATGGTCTTGGAGGTGCAAAGACTGTTGATACCCCTATGGAACAACACCTGAAGCTCACCACTGTAGATTATGATTTAAAATTACAAGAAAACAATGATGATACAATTTTGGAGTCAGAAAAACAGTTATTTCAAAGGCTGATAGGGAGATTGATCTATTTGACTCATACAAAGTCGGATATAACATACACAGTGCATCATCTTAGTCAGTTTATGCAGAAGACAAAGAAAACACATCTTGAAGCTGCATTAAGGGTGCTAAGATACATCAAGAAAGAACCTGGCCAAGGGATTCTATTGAAAACAGATGATGATCATCAGTTTGCAAGCATATTGTGATGCGGATTGGGCTTCCTGTTTAATGACAAGAAAATCCATCACTGGTTTTTGTATCAAGTTTGGTGCATCACTGATTTCCTAGAAGTCAAAGAAGCAAAACACCATTGCTCGATCATCTGCAGAAGCTGAGTATAAGAGCATGGCAATGACAGTAGCTGAGGTTGTTTGGCTGAAGGGATTGTTACATGAACTTGGTGAAACAAATCAGAAGCCAACCATACTCTACTGTGATAGTAAAATTGCTCTGTAGATTGCAGCCAATCCAGTATTTCATGAGAGAACTAAGCATATAGAGGTGGATTGTCATTTTGTAAGAGATAAGATACAAGAGGGTTTTTTTCAAACAGTACATGTATCTTCAGGAAATCAGCTTGCTGACATTATGAATAAGGCCTTGGGAGTGCAACAACATACTTTTTTAATGTCCAAGTTGGGTGTTAAGAATATATTCAAGCCACCAACTTGAGGAGAGTGTTGTAAATAGTTTTAGTTAGTTACTAATTAGTTAGTCTGTTAACTAATTAGTTAGCTGTTGCTTTGTTAATAGTTATAGATTAGTTAGTCTTTGTATCACTATAAGTACATTGTAAATGCTATATATTTCCTTATTGAAATACATTGAGTATTCTTTTATAATTTTTCTATGGATTTAACAGCTTTTAACTCTTAAATTATTTTTTTTATCAAAATAAGCCCTTAAACTATTATTTATAGTCACTTTAAGTTTGGTAGTTATTTAATTAAAAAAAAATCATTTTAACCAATAATATGTTGACACATCACAAAAAAAATTTGGCCAAAAGATAGTTTAGAGAAAAAAATTACATAGTCTAGGTACTTATTTTGACAAAAAATAGTTCAGGGATTTAAAGTGACCGAAAATAATAATTTAAAAATTTATTTTGACCAAAAATAATTTAAGAACTAAAAATAAAAAAATAATTTAAAATCCAAATTTTCATTTAAGCTATTATAAAATTGAAAGGTTGATTGAATTTGATTAATTTTATTTTAAATTATTTGATAAAATAAATTTTACAAATAACTTCAACAACCTCCCCCATCCATTGAAACAACCTCCCCCATCCATTGAAGCAGTTACGGTATTCACCATTTTCCCTTCTCTTTCTCTTCTTCTTCAACAAATTCCTCTCTTTTTGCCCAATTAATTAAACTTTTATTTAAATAATAACATACTAAAACAATAAAAATAATAAAAAATACGTTAAAGACAAAAAGTTGAAAAAGGCTGTGATTTCAGTGCCTCCCACCGCCTCCATATGTGCGCTTTGCTGCGCCTCCCACCGCTTCACCAAAATCGCGTCGCCTACACCCAGACAAGGCGCTTCAACAACGCGTCGCTGTGCCTCAGCGCCTAGGCGCGCCTCTCCCTCGCCTTTTCAAACACTGGGATATACATATAGTGAACTATCTCCTTTTTCCAGAAAACTTGCTGGTGACAAAGGGTGTTCTGAAAATTGCTGATTTTGGACCGGCGAGAGAAGTATCATCAATGCCTCCTTATACGGAATATGTTTCTACTCGATGGCGAGTACTTGTCTCATTTACTTTGCATTCATGCTTCTCTATGTTATCACAATGTCCGTGCAGTCACACTGATTACTTCATAACTATATCCTGTTCATACGGTATTATTTCCCTTCTAATGAATTCTGGGATAATTATGTCAGGTACCGTGCTCCAGAAGTCTTGTTGCAGTCTTCCTCCTACACTCCTGCTATTGGTACATGGATATTACTTGATCTAATTATCTTTGTCTGTGTGTATATGTTATGTGCATCTTCTTCTAGTAGCTTTATGGTACTGTTGTACGAATCCAAAACTTCACTTGCATCTGATAATGTATTTTCCATGTCAATTTGATTTAGACATTTCTTTCTTTCTGTTAGAGGTTTATTTACATCTTCATTTTTTGGGCATGAATAATGACTGGTAATAGTAACATTTACAGATATGTGGGCTGTTGGTGCTGTATTAGCAGAGCTTTTTACTTCATCTCCTATTTTTCCTGGTGAAAGGTGATTTATTATTCTGAGCTGTTCATTTTTTTTTAGTTTAGGTCGACGAAGATGTAAATTGAGGCAATTCTTTTGTCTTGATAAATATCTTTTCTCACAGCATAAATGCATGCAGCAATGAAAATACTTTGATGTCCAACTTGTATTACTTTACCATGTTGTCACAACATATATTATACGTTTAGTATAAGCTAACTTCAATATGTTCCTTAAGTTTGCATTCAAGTTTGGTCTTTGGTAAAGTTTCCTATAACACAGTTGGTTTGCCCTGTGAAGCTTGACTCTGGTAATTCTGTTGGATCTGTAATTATGATTGCTAATGTCAATACTTTCAATGGCTTAAAGTTACAAGTTTGTTGATTTTATGTAACTGGTAATTTAACATTGTATTCCTAGAAAATGAACACAACATGGGCGCGAAATATTGTATGCAAATTACTCATAGCATCCTCAGTCTATGCCTCTTTTGCCCGCTTTATACATACATTTTGTGTTTGCACATGAATGTCGGTGCATGAAAACAAGGCTAGGGGATTCATAACCAGAGATAATGAGGAGGAATATTTGTCATCCTTCTATATAATAGTCTTTGCAGTTCTATGACCCTTCGGTATTTGAGGACACTGTTATGTCTATGCACATGAATCTGTGTGCATGCATCCATGGGAGGGATGCATAACTATAAATATCTATCATGTGTTACAATCTTGGCAGTTCTGTGATCTTAAGAACGTTTCTTTACTTTCCTCAAAGTAAAAGAATATTTGTAGGTGTTGTATGTAGATTTGTTATTTAACATTTGCCACTGAAGTAAACAAAAGATATGTCAGAACTTATCATGTGTTTTCCTTCTTACTGTAATACTCTCACCACTTTGCAGTGAAATTGATCAACTGTACAAGATATGCTGTGTTTTGGGTGCACCAGATTGGACAACTTTTCCTGAAGCAACAAACATCTCTCGTTTAATCAATATTAGTTATTCAGAGGTAATTTTATTTATTTATCAGTTATATTTTATTGTCTATGTTTTGATGTTCGCTTTTATTTTATCTCATCTATCACCATTACTTTTGGGCACAGATTTTACCTACCAACCTATCAGAGATCATTCCCAATGCTAGCCCAGAGGCTATTGATTTAATCATGGTATGTATTTTGGTTGACTAGCATATAGCAAAGTGGCATTTGCTCTACTATAATATCTTACACCCCCTGCTTTGAATGTTTGTAGCAACTTTGTTCATGGGACCCATTAAGGAGGCCAACGGCAGATCAAGCATTGCAGCATCCTTTTTTTAATGTAGTACACGTGTTCTCGAGTTATTTTTCTGTTTCTAATTGTATTACATCAATTTACTAAAAAATTCATGGACAGGTGGATGCTTGTGTTCCTCGTCCGTCACTGCATGATCCAGTTGAGCTGAGGCTAATGATTGTTTTCTGGGTCTGACACTTGCTGTAAAACCAAGTGTTTCAAAACTAGGTAATATTATTGTACGTCCTGCATTTTCAGTAGACTGCTCATGTTAGAAACTGTTGCCTCTCAAATTTTAGTCAACAACTCCATAAATATGCATGTGGCGTTGATAGGCATCCTTTTTCATCTTCTGGTTGGTTTTAGAGGAATAACGGATGTTATATTTGATATGTTCATGGAGATATGGAAGTAGATGTACCTAGAAATAATGTCTACTGTTTTCCACTTGGGAAGCAATATTTGCAAGCCGGGTAGTTCTCGATCGACTAAATATGCTTTTCCTTGTTACATTTTAAAACTATATCAGCATTAATGGGTATCTGATTTTAAGATCCAATAAGAACATCATTGTTTAGGAAGGTCCATTTACATGACTTTTATGGATAAATTTCCGTTTATTGCAACTTTTATCAATTTTATATTTCTTTGCATCTTTTACTTCCGGGTCTATGTCAAAGGGTTTACTTCAAAAATAAGAATCTGACTCGTTTATTTCTGCAGAGGCAGTCCATAATGTCTCTCAACGTATGAAAGAGGTGAGTTTTGCAGTTTGACTCAACAATGTTGCCCTTGGCTATTATATATCTTTGACGTGGATCACATCTGTTAACATCCAGAAATAAGGCTAACTCCTGGACTTCATAATGCAGGACATACTGTTTTGTCCCAGTCTGAATGATCATCCAGAGCAATCAGGTAAACTCATATGATCCAAAGAAACAGAGATCAATGGGAAGGGGAATGAACAATAGTGGTTCATATAGCAATTTTGTTTGAGAAATGGATTTTTGTTTTGAACGATAATGTGAATACCGCGCTTCATTTGAGTTAATACTACCTTTACGTTGAACTTTCCGCAAATGACAGTGTTAACCACTAATGGTCTGCGTTCTTTTCATTCTCAGTTTTTTGGTCATTGCTTACTCCTGATCAAAACGGAATTCAAGCACCAGTTGAATCTTCTCTGTCTCTCTCATTCAGGCAAGTTATTTCTTTTTGCGTCACTCATCTTAGGTTTTGTGTATGCGGTGAGTTTAGCAGTAATGGCTAGGTTTATTGATACTTTAACTGAACATTTGTGACGGTCCATGGATTTTTGTTTTATTAATTTTACCTTCTTGTTAGGAGGTCTTTGTCACTAATAGTCACTAATACCGAAACCCCGTTGGTAGTATTTGTAGCAGTTTATACTTGTAACTACTACTGCAATGATGATCGATGTAGTTTACCGTTTAAATTATCCATATATGAAAAATAGTTTTTCTCATTCATGGATCCAGAATGTCATGTTTCCAGTATGTTTATGTGTTTGTCACCTCTTTTGTGCATTATGTTCATCAAACATCATATCGATGACATCTGATATTCACCTGTCCTTTGGGTGGGAATTTTTATGTGGCAGTTCGATTCAGCATCCACTGATTGGAGTTCCACAATCTGCCGGGTTTGCAATTGCATCATTGCAGCCTAACCTCCCTGTTTGTCAAAACTATTGGCTGTGGCCTTCCCCTTCCGGCAAGGTTATCCCCTCTGACTGAGTTGGATGGATAACCTAATAAGGGCCTGTAGAGAATTTGTAATTTATTTCATTTGTTTTTGTAAAGTCGGAACCATTTAGTACTCCCATATCCTATATTGTCTAATCTAAGCTTTGCCATTATTCGTCGGCAAAATTGTTGTCCTGGGAAAGTTCCTGGGAAGTTTTTCAGATTTCATCACCTCCAAGTATAGGAAATTGCACCCTTACAGTAAAAGTTGGCAGGAATATTCAGCTTGATTAATGTACATCTTCCATTCAAATCTCTCCTCTATGCCACTGTCTGGCGTCTGCAGGTGCTGATGATGTGTAGATGCAAAGCAGTGTAATGAGTTTACATTTTATTTTAAGTATGTTACTAAATTAAAAAAAATCAACTAAATGATCTAATTAAACAATACGTTTTGTTGATTGAACTTGAAATAATATTATTTTTTATTATTTTTAGGAAAAAAACTTTGATGCACAGGCCGTGTAAATTTTAGTTTACACGTGCTTTTTAGTTTTAAGAGTTAGGGTTTTAGTCTAGGGGTTTAGGTTGTAAGGTTTAGAATTTAATGTTAGTGTTTAGAATTTAGGGTTTATGGTTTAAAGTGTAGGGTTTAGTTTTTTAGGGTTAGAAATTTAAGACTTGAGTTTTATAGTGTAAATACACAGGCTTGTGTAAAATTTTAATTTTACACGGCATGTGAATCCAAGTTTTACCTTATTTTTATCCTCTTTTAGGACCTGTTTTTTATTATTTATTCTTAAAATTTCATTAGCCACTGTAACAATTAACTCACGTTTTTCAACTAGCAATTGACTTGCAAGTTTCAACGATGTGGAATAACAGCTCCGTTTGGTTCTAAAACATTTAGTGATCGTTTTCCTGAAATAACATGTTTTTTCTATTGTCGTTAAAAATGTTTTAGAAAACGGAAAAAATAGAAAAAGGGATATTTTAGTTATTCTTTTATTTAATTTGGATTATGGTTTTTAAATTTTTTGTTTATTTAATTATATTTTATTTATTATTATAATAATGTTTTTTCTTAAAAAATTATATTTTGATTTAATTATTTATTTATTTCTATTTTGAACAATTAAATATTAAATATATTTTCTTTATCTTCATTTACAGAAAGAAATTCATCTCTATTAATTCAACGTATTTTTTTAATTTTTTTTTAAAAAATATTTTTTAAAATAAAATAAAATTTTAAAAATATTTTCTAAAATTAAACAACCCTTACTCCCGGAACAAATGAACTTTTAGTTTGCCCTTTTATTTTATTTTATTTTATTTTATTTTATTTTATTTTCTTTTCTTTTCTTTTCTTTTCTTTTCTTAAACTAACTACTAAATTTTGGATTGATGTAAGCACCGCGTTCGCGCGAGTTTAGAGACTTTCCACTAGAATTAAGGATGAATCATGTGATCCCAGAGCGTTAACATAAGTTTAGAGACTTTCAACATAAGTGAATTCGTGTGTTATGAATGAATCACGTTATTTAATTAATTTATTAAAACATGATGTTTTATTCCAAAAAAAAAATATGTTGGTTTAGAATCTATTGGAGGGTCTCAATAGAAAAAAAGAGAGTTATAATTCTTATGAGATTCGGTTCAAATAGTTTATACATACGATATGCACCTTTTCAAATGGCTAAGATTAAAGAACGGCTGTCTTCAACCGGATCAAAATTAAACTTGCCCAGGATCTCTGCATTCTGCAGAAATTCTTTCCATTTCACATGATTCTCTCTTATGGAAATTCATGGTTCCTCGTCTACATCCCATCATCACAGAAGAAGAATATAAGATTTTCAATAGAAAGATTAAATCTACTAAAAATACACAGTACAAAAATATTTTATAATGTAACAAATGTGCTGTTTGGTAAACTGAAAAATTAAGTGTTAAGTCAACAATCTCTAGAGTAAATGGTTAAATTTTCAGTTGACACCCTTTGTTCTCTTAGGTTGTTGGTTCAGGTCCAGTAAGAGCAAAATTCCCCTTCCCTAAGTAGAAATTATTCAAAAAAAGGAAAAATTAAGTGTTAAAACTTAAATGGTAAAAAATTAAGTGTCGAATTTAAATTATAAATTTGTTTGATTTTTTGCTTAAAATTAAGGTTTAGAATTTGATTCAGTAAAAAAATTACACAACTCTTCTTTAAAATTTAAATTATTAATTCTAAAACATAAAACCTAAACCTTAACCCTAAACTCTAATCACAAATACTAAATTCTAAACCCTACAACCTAAACCCCTTAATTCTAAATCCTAAACTTAAACTTAAATTATAAACCCTAAATCTTGTGTATCAGTTTTTTCTCTCCTTAAAATTAGATACTAGATATAGTTAGATTGTTTGATAAATGTACACGTAAGGATAAAACAATTAAAAGAAATAAAAATAAAAAGTGTTGTAAATATTCTTCATCACCTAATTAGGTCCTTATCTACTTAGGGAGCAATTGGAGAGTCCTATTGTATTCGGATTTGGGTGTAATTATATAATTGTACTGCGTTTATACAACCATCGTAATTTATGAATTTGAGTGTAATTATACAGTTGTGATGTATTTAGACAACCATCATAATTTATGAATCTCACTGAATTGAGTGTGAATAAGTGGAGGTCTCTTATTAGACTCTTCAATTCTTAGAGGGTGAGAATTGATGTAATTACGTAATTATACTCTTTAAGTTTATATTTAATATTATTTTAAAATAGGTTAGGATCCACTTACACGGTATAAAACTCTTTGAGTTTTACACGTTTTTTGGATCGTTGGATGGGGCAAATGGATGGCTGAAATTAACCCCTTACTTTTTTCCCCAAGTGATAATTTTCACATATTCTACTATTAATCTCAGTTATCCATTTTACCCATCTAACGATTCAAAAAACATGTAGAACTTAAAGAATTTTATATTGTGTAACTGGATTCTCTTTAAACTTATATAACTATGTAGAGAAATAAATTGTAATTATACTTCTCCAGTCAAACATATTTTGAAAAATTAGAATCATTATAATCACTCTAATGTAATTACTAGAGTTGTGATTAATTTTTTTTATACAATTACAATTATAGAGTAATATCCAAAAACTCATAATAATTTTTACATTTACTCATTAAAATATTAAATCATTGTTCATTGAGATTTTTAATATTCGACGAATTGATTTTTTTAATATATTATTATACCTAATAATCACAAATATACAGAAACAAAATAGAGGACTTGTATAACTGATTAGTCACAGAATTGTACTTTGAAAACATTTCTAATAAGCCAACCGGTTTACCTAACAAATGTTATGCGTCGAATTATATTTATCTCTTATATAACATTATGAATAATTTAAATATTAATTTAAAAAACATTTATTTTACAATCCAACATTTCCCGTTTTATTTAAAGTTAAGCTAAATAATTTATTAAAAAAGTTTAGAACCAAAAGGTTACAAACAAACACTAAAACTAGTAAAGACAACAAAGCACCCAAACACCAAAAACTCTTTTAACTAGGGGTAAAACTAGACATTTATTTGGGGTAGTTATCGAAAGTAATTTTAACAATAATTTCATTTATTAAACCAAATATGTTTATATATAATTTAATGGTGATAAAAGAAGGTAATGTGGAGTTTGTTTCGTTCAGCGTAATTGTGTTGCTTCTTTGAACACATGTTTTTAAATCTGAAGTGATAGACGCCCGATATTCTTAAGCACTAAAAGGAGGGTGAATAGGTGTTAGGAAACTTTTATACATACTTCAACACATTATGTTTTCAATTCAGTTAGATCTGGAAGTACTGTAATTTTTTGTATAATAATTTTTATTTTATATATACATAAAATTTAAATTAGATGATTATTGCACTTACTTCTAACAATCTTAAGACATACCCTGAGGTTATGGCTGAACTTGAATTGAGTATGTGTTATAAGTAGGGGTGATAACGAGCAGAGCCCGAGCCGGTTCGGGCTCGAAATTTTAGACTCGAGCTCGAATTGGACAGTTTGAGCTCAGCTTGACTTTCCTCAAATTGCTTTTAAATATATTTTTTTAAGTTTTGAAAAACAACATTTTAAAACCTGCTTGGGAAAAGATAATATTTATTTTTGAAGTCTGCAAGTAACCATAGTACATTTTCTAAATTATAAAAGTCCACAAGAAAAAAAAAAAGAATTTAAAGTATTTAACCATGACAACAAGTTAATAACATTAAAACATATATACACTAAATATATAATATTATAAATATAATTATTTCGAGCTTGTTCACGGGCTTTTCAAGTCGAGCTCACTCGAACCGAACTTTGACCGAGTTGAGCCCGAGTAGCTTACGAGCCGGTCATGCTTATTATCACCCCTAGTAATAAGTATCTAACAAAATTTTCTAAGAAAGAGAAACTCAGAAACGATTGATTGAAAAGTAGTACGAAAGTACATGTCTAGAATTGATTTTTTCCGAAAGACCTTGTAATTGAATGTGTCTAATGCACCACCTCTCTCCTATGGTAACTGTTGAGATATTTAATTTTGATATAACTGAAATGAAAAATATTTTTAGACTTAAACTAATTTGTAAAAATATTTCAAAAGTCTATTAACATGAAAAATATGTTTGAAAGGTTTTCAAAGGGTTTTTGACATGTTTAAAATGATTTTAAATAGCCAAAGTGTCAAAAACATGCTATGAGTACCGATACCCTTTCCCATGTGTCGCAACCTTTTTTTTGGGCTTGTTGACACAAAAACAACGGAGTCGCCATCAATCATTTTTTGAGGTGTGATTGGATCACCTAAAAATGAGTCATTTTAATAAAAACAATTTTGGTTTATTAAAACAACGATTTTGGTCTACGAAAAAGAAAAACGGGTTCAAGAGTCGGTTACGCGTGGGGAAGGGTTAGCACCCCCACATCGCTCAAAAATTAGTACTTAGCTGATTACAAAACGTTTTAATGTCGGAATTTACAAGTTCGTATAAAATTTAACTTATTGTCCATTCATGAATATAATTCTATTTTAACGGCCCTACTATCCAGAGAGTGAACTCTAATCACTACCAACATTTCTGGCGCTAGCTCGTTACCTCCTTTTGATGGGGCACCACATTAATTAAATCAACTTATTAAATATGACATCAAAGAAACAAGCATTTAAGAAAAATTAGGGAAAATAATAAACAAAACATAAAGGGAAAATAGATTGCATGGAATTAGATGAATACGAGAAAGTGATTAAATGAAAAAAACACACAAACACGATTATTATTTTTTTTTAAATGCATCCTTCCTGAATTGTGTCAAAATTTGGTTTAATGTCGACTCTACTGGGGACATTTTTTGTTTTTACAAAAAAAAAGAGTCAGGCCACAAGCCGATTACAGTTTGTCTTAATGTCAGAATTTGTGAAGTTCATGTAAAATTTAACTTAATTGTCCATTTATGAATATGATCTCATTTTACGCATTTAAAGCTTGATTATAAGCTTTCTGCCCGAGCTTCATTTCGATCATTTAAGTGAGGGGAAAACGCTATTGCTCTCGTGAGAATATTGATTCTCCGCATGGGCCTAGCAAGTACCTTCCGGGCTCATATGTCCTATGTCTTCGTAAGGATATTGATCCTTCGCATAGACATAGGAAAATGGGTCCCTTTGAGTTAAACTTGATTCTCTTCAAGTCTATAATGGTGAGAATCAAGGGCCTTGCTACCCTTAGTAGGGAACAACGAGGACAGCTCGGGGACCTTTCTAGAACCAAACCACGTGTATGAATCTAGAAATCCACCCTGTTAGAGCCATGTGGAAAACCATAGGACTAGAATTCAGTCAAAATTATTTCGCAAGAATAGTCCGTGGAGACTTGTCTAGAAATGTTGGAATGTGCTGCCCAGTTATTATTTATACAATAAAATTATTTTGGACCTTTTATGCCTTATTTCTGTTATTTTCAAGAGTACTAATCCTTTTTTTTTTGTCTTGTTTGGTTTTGCATATTTGCTTATTGTATCATCATTTTATATGTAAAGGGGTTGGTTTCCAAGACAGTTGCTCAATTAGAAAACAACTTTTGCCATAGATGAAAGGTACCTAAAGAAAGAGGAAGACAATGCGGATGTACATCACTAGTCTGAGGTAAACCAGAGTGCAAACATGGTTTGCCAGGTGATCACATGATAGAAACATCAGAGTATGCTCACATCAGTGTCAAATAAAATAACGTGCATGAGCTGCGAGTGCTATGGGATCACTTCGACTGTGCAACTAAGTAGTTATTACGGAACGAAGATTTTTATTCTTGAAGATATCAATGAAGTGGGCAATTATTACTAGTTCACCCGACTTAGAGACAATGGTAGAAGGTTCTAAGAGCGGGACGAGTTCGACAACCGTGTCATGTCCCAAATTCGATGGCTAGACATGTGATGATGCTAGCTAGGGAAACTACAACACTTCGTCAATATGTCAAGCCAGTGGGAGAAATAGGACCAAGACTCCTATGAAGAAATAAAAGAGCTAGGTGCTCGGGCTGAGATGTATTCACAGAATATATCTTTACCTTTTGTAATAAGGACCTTTGTCATCCAATAAAAGCTACTTCTAGAGCAACTATTTACGGAATCAATGCCCTTTGCTTTCAATTACACATTTTATTGCATTATTTTGTTTGTGTTTGCATTAATTTATGTTTTGCTCATTACATACACACATACATAATAAAAAGATTAATTATGGCAAATTCCATTCAAGTAGCAAGATTCCACACAAATACAGTACTTGAGCTATGACTTTAGAGGACATATTGACACCTCTAGAAATAAACCACAAGAGTACCCAAGATAGACTCGATAAAATGGAGAAAGACTTGAAGGAAGAAATTGTACAAGCTCAGAAAAACACTGTCAGCCAAATAGATGCTATGTTGGGATTTAGAGACCTAGAAAGAGGAAAGACGGTTAAAGCCGTTGATGTTTTGTTGCCCTAACCCCGGATGACCTGTGAGACAGTTCCATCAAATAGGAGGTTCAATATCCGTATGACAGGAACCTCAGCTCATATTCTAGTAAGGTTTGGGATAAATCATAGGGTAAACCAAGGCATTGAGGTTCGGGATCCCCATAAGGCGGCCGATAGGGCCATAGTAAAAAAGAGGCTAGAAGATTGTTATGACAAGCTCGAAGAGATCATCAGAGCCATACAAGGAGGAAACATTTATGGTGGCATAGATGCTAGGGATCTAAGCCTAGTTTCTGACTTGGTGGTTCCTCCAAAATTCAAAGCTCATAACTTCGAGAGGTATGATGAGACCACTAGCCGTTTGGCGCACTTGACCATGTATTGTTGAAAAATGTCACTATACTTTAAAAACGAGAAACTACTCATCTATTGTTTCCAAGACAGTTTATCGAGGTCTACTACCCGATGGTATACCCTATTGAGCCGGGTCAACATATGAACTTGGAGAGACCTGTCAAGAGCTTTCTTTGAACACTACAAGCATGTGACCAACATAGTCCCAAGCCAACTCATACTACAAGGAATGGAACAAGGGCCCAACGAGAGTTTCTGCTAGTATGCCCAAATGTGGCAAGATATAGCATCCCAAGTTCAACCACCGTTGTTGGAAAATGAGGTTACTCCAATGTTTGTGGAGACTTTAAATGGATTTTTCTATGACCGTATGTTAAACCATGCCACCAAAGGTTTCACATACATGGTCATGATGAGGAGTAGATATTGGCGGCCATCAAGAGTGGAGGCCTCAAGGAAGGAGAATATGACAAACGCCTATAGAATCTCGTCGCGAAGTAGATAGGTCGAGCTTGGATGGAATTAACCATGCCTTCCTGGAATGATGCTTAACAACTGATCAATAAAAGATTTCCCTAGACGATGTTGGGGTCATACTTAGAACCAACCATTTTGGTTTTGCCCGCGAGCATTAGGGATCTTTTGTAAGGGCTTCTATGTTAATCTACTCATTTTAAAGATACATTCCCTTTATTTTCTCAAGTGGAAAACATTTTATTTTTTATTTCTTTTCATTTTTCATCCATTTCTCTTCCAAAATACATATTTTGGCAGAGCCCCTACTATTGATTGTATGAATGATTATTGAATCTAATCTTGAGATAAAAGGGCAATAAAGTGTGTTCAAGATTAATGGGAATATCCCATATACAATTTTGAGTGAATTTTCCTCTCATATATTACTGTTAAGGTCTTTGAATGAAGTGATAACTCTAAAACATCTACCAACTGAAGAATGCTTCTCTTTGATGATATATATGTGTGAAATGAAATTTGGCATTCCTTTATTTCCCTTCATGAATAAGAAAATGAAAAAAATCCATTGTTGTCCCCTTTGAGCCTGATATTTTTTTCTTGTGATTGAACCCTAACCAAAGATCACTCCTCACACAGGGGGCAAAGAGGATGAAAGGTTGTTTGCAAGCGAGGAAAAGAAGCATATCAGATCAAGCTAAATGTCCTGAATTTAAAATGAAAAAAGGAAAAAAAGAAAAAGAAAAAAGAAGGAAAAGAAAAAAAGAAGAAGAAATGAAAGCTGAAATACGAAAGAAAATTTTGGAACAAGAGAAAAGCATGTACGAAATCATTCGAATGAGACAAGTGTTAGAAAAGGAAATGAACTCTAGGGTGAAAACCCAAAATGGGCAGTCTAGAGTGATCCAAAGAATAAAAGAATGGAGATTTCATCAAGAAAGGTTGATCTTTGGTTTAATTATCCTTAAGCATGTATTTGAGCCTATATATCTTTTTTTTGTAACCTGAGCCTAGCCTACATTACAAGCCTTTAAAGACCATTTGGATCACACATGAATATCTTAGAAAAAGAGTTTCAGAACACATTTCGCCTAATTGAGTTAACCTTTCTTTAGGGACCTCCAAACTTCTAATGTCCGATTGAGATTAGAAAAGTGGGAAGATCAAAATTTGGGGAGTTGGTTAGTTAAAGACAACCACCTAAATGTGGGATACTATCTGGGTGATGGATTCATGAATCATTCATACTATGAATTTTGGGGCATTTGACTTTGCTCTTTTTCATGTTTTCCATCACTTCTTCCTTTAACTTCTCATTTCTAGATTTTTCTTGCATCTTACAAATAGATTGGCATAGATTCATGAAAAACAAAAGATTTCTTGGTATTGATCCCAAATATAGGAAACCAGGGGCAAATATTTGCCATTGCATCAGGAAATAATGAAGTGGTTACATAATAAAGAGGATGACAATTGAACCTTAGTTTGAATAGGGGTATCTCCTTGCATTAAAAAGGTAAAAACAAATGTTGTTAAAGAGTGTAAGGTTGACCATGTGTCAAGCAAGACCCATGATTGAGATGTAGCAAATCAAAAAATCCCTAAAATCATGAAAAAAAGGGATAGAGTTGCGACGAGTAAGCAAATCATACCATTAGATTGGGGAAATTTAAGTCGACCAAGGGTTCAAGATCCCTGACTTTGATAAGCACGGGAGAAATAGATTAAAACGCCGATATCATTCAAAGATATTCAAGGCTGCATGATTACATACATCGGAGAAGGTGCCTAGCGACGTTAAGGCTTTCATTTGAGTTTTAGAGAATGTTAGAGATCTCGCTCCCTTGACAAGATAAAAGTTAAAAGGGTGTTGAAATGTATGAGGATAAAAAGGGAGTTAGTCCTTCCAACCAAGAATATAAGACAATCGGATTGAGTGAGCAAATGTGCAAGTATCAGATGCTTTTTATGAAGCAAAAAAATACAAAGGATAAAATGACAAGGCATAGCTGTCTATCTGGGCTGAACGAGCAAATGTGCACGAAAGTAAAGAGAAAAAACCCAAAGGAAAAGCCAAAGAAAAGAAAAGAAATAAAAGAGAAAAAATAAAAAGAAAAAGAAAAAAAGGAAGAGAAAAATATATGCATTCATATGTTAGGCATCCCTAAGGGCATGCTCATCATAATGACAGATGTACGAAAACTCTCCAAAAAAGAAGGAACCTGACTATCCGTTCAAGCGTAAGGAGAATGGAACCCGCATATCCGTTCAGGCGTAAGAAGAATAGAACTCGCATATCCGTTCAGGCGTAAGGAGAATGGAACCTGCCTATCAGTTCAGACGTAAGAAGAATGAAACCCGTCTATCCGTTTAGACGTAAGGAGAATGGAACCAGCCTATCCCTTCAGTCGTAAGAAGAATGAAACTCGCCTATCCGTTCATGCGTAAGGAGAATAGAACCCACCTATCCGTTCAAGCGTAAGGAGAATGAAACATGCCTATTTGTTCAGGCATAAGGAGAATGGAACTCGCTTATCCATTCAAGCATAAGGAGAATGGAACCCACCTATCCGTTCAAGCATAAGGAGAATAGAACCCGCCTATCCATTCAGGCATAGGGAGAATAGAACCCGTCAATCCGTTCAGGTATAAGAAGAATGAAACCTGCCTATCCGTTCAGGTATAGAGAGAATAGAACATGCCTATCCGTTCAGGCATAAGGAGAATGGAACCCGCTTATCCGTTCAGGCATAAAAAGAATGGAACTCACCTATCTGTTCAGACATTAGGAGAATGAAACTCGCCTATCTGTTCAGGGATAAGGAAAATGGAACCTGCCTATCCATTCATGCATAAGGATAATGAAACCCGCTTATCTATTCAGGCATAAGGAGAATGGAACCCGCCTATCCGTTTATGCATGAAGAGAACAAAACCTTGCTTTTTAGCAAACTGCTTACCCGTTCAGGCATGAGGAGAATAGAACCTTGCTTTTGAGCAAACTACCTATCCTTTTAGGCATAAGGAGAATGTGATATTGTTTTGATGACCAGGGAGTTTATGATAAGTGAAAATCAGTGCCTATTGTTCTTTGATTTATCCTTGTTTCACCGGAATAAGCAACGAAGCACAACTGTTGTCACTCAATTTTCACCCATATTTTTATTTCATTTATTTTATTATTATTTTTATTGTATATTAATATTATAATTATATAGTATTAGTCTTGTTAAACAAAACCCAAAATAAAAATAAAAGGAGTCCATTTTAGTTTAAAAAAGAGTTAATTTAATCTAATAAATGAATCCATAATTGTATAGTATTATTTTTCCCTCTATGCGCAACCCATTTTTGACCGTTGGATTAGATCTGATCCAACAGTCCAGTTTCGATGTAGAAAGTTGACTATTTAACTCATTCAAGCGCGTGAGCCCCATGCACTCGGGCTTTTGCCTCCTACTATTAAAGCCGTTACAACCTCTCTACTGTTTGGGCAGCAGGTTGACACCGGTATCCGTAAGCTACTCGTCTCCCCTCCGCTGCAACGCCGCCTGCATGGCTCATTGGCTATAGTTCGCTGGTAACCCCTGTACACCCAGCTCATCTATCGCCTAGGCAAGCAAGCCTGCACCGGTAGCCACAGCACCAGGCCTCTCCAAGGTTGCCAGGGTGACCGTGCCGCTTCCCCCGCCATGACCTGCATTCGACAGTCACCGCGTGCCTCTCCCCTACCAGCCGCAACAATCAGAAACATCAAAAAAGGAAAAGTCAACCAGCAGATTCGATTAAATCAAAAAAGGGAAAGATTAAGATGAATCGAACATGGAAAGAATCATAGGAAATTAGTCTCAAATCAAACCAAAAAATAAAAGGGAAATTAGAAATCGAATCAAGCAAATCACCACGATTTAGGGGATTTATTCCTTGTAATTTTGGTATGAAAATACCTATATAAGCCTAGAAATCCCTTGTAATTTTACACATTAGTTATTGGAATATACAAGAAGCAAGAAAGATTTTTTCTAGGTATTTTCTTATTCTTACTCATTTCGTTTATTCCTTTTGTTTATCTTGAATATATTGAAGGAAAAAGGATAAACTTTACCCGTTTTTGAGCCGCTATCGTTGGAATTCAAAAGGGGTTGTTGGATTCTGGAATTTTTAAAAATGGGAGGGGATTCGAATTTTTCTAAACAATTCGGTGTTATTTTTAAACGTTTTGGGTGATTTTGAAAGAGAGTTTGATTTTGGGTTTTAAAAGAGAAGTCGAAAAAGGATTTTTTATATCTCTAGCGCAGGCAAACGGTGGCCGACGCCGGTAGATGACGGCTGTTCTCTCTTGTTCTTTATCCATGAAGAACGTGAAGAACACTTGAGATAAAATATAAAAGGGTGGCTTGATCCAAAATTGTAAAAGGAGAAAGTTTTGAAAGTGTTTATAAGATTTGGTTTTATAGCCACGTGTTTTAAAATAAAATGGGCAAATCACCTTCATTAAATCCCTCCACCCCAATAATTTTTGCGCTGCAAGCTACCTAGTTTTCCATTGTTTTCAATTTGGCCACTGTTTTCTCAAAACCTAGCCCTTAATTTTACTCTACATTTCAATTTGGCCACCGTCCCTAATTTCATTTTTTAAATTTGTTTTTTAATAATAAACTGGCTCGTACACCAAATGTTGACCCAATTCGGGAATGATTATTTTTTTAAAAAAATAATCACATTTTTGTTTTTTTCATTTAATTACTTTCTCGTATTCATCTAATTCCATGCGATTTATTTTCCCTTTATGTTTTGTTTAGTATCTTCCCTGATGTTTTCTTAAATGCTTGTTTCTTTAATGTCATATTTAATAAGGTGATTTAATTAATGTGGTGCCCCATCAATCTCATTTTGGCATGATAATTGGGTAGGGGCAATCTCTCTTTAGGTAGCTTTCCCACGAATTTATGCCTTATCAAGTAATAGATCAGGGAAAATTGCAGATTATGGAGTCAAATTACAATCTGGTTGGGTCTGGGAAATTCCCCTTAGGAGAAGAGTCTTTGATTGGGAAATCAGTCAATGGAACTCCTTATTATCCCTACTTCAGAATTTTAACCCTCAAGGCATTGATTACGACTACCTATTATTGCATGGTTCTAGAGATGGCTCATTCTCTGTCAAAAATTGTTGTAAAGCATTGTTTTCCTTGTCTAATTCAAACCCCTTATGGAGAAAGATTGTGTGGCTTGGCCTAGCCCCACCGAGGGTCAAAATTTTCCTTTGGCAAGTGGCTTGGAATCACATTCCATTCCGTGAGAAACTTCTCAAAAGGGGCATCTCTTCAATCTCGGATCCCCTCTGCCCTTTTTGTAGGGAAGTATCTGAAACTATTACTCATCTCTTATTTTTTTGTAAATTCTCTTGGGTGCTTTAGATGCGTTTTGCCTTTCTTTGGAAGATTCATCTGGTTTTCCCTTTAGGATGCTTGTTCAATTCTTTCTCTATGGCAGGATGTTTGCCCTAATTTATCCAAGGAATCAATTTGGAGATTGATCCCCACAGCTATCATATGGTCCCTATGGCGTCTAAGGAATGGTATTATATTCAACAATGAGAAGCTAGACACAATCCATTTTTTTATTTCTAGATTTAGGCTTGCCTCTTGGTACAAAGCCAAGTATCCTTCCTCCCCATTATCAATAGAGGATATTATGGCCAATCCAGTTTATGCCGATGATGTTTCCATGATTGTAAGAAAATCACAAAGTCCCTTGTAGTCTCCCCCTCTTGTTGGCTTCTTAAAGTTAAATGTGGATGGTGCCATGTCGAGTGATAGGCCAGCTAGAGATATTGGAGGTATCATTCGTAACGCAGAACGTATGGTTATATCATCCTTCTCAGAACCTGTTGGACCTGGCCCTCCGATTCTAGTGGAACTTTTAGCTTTGAGGTTCGGGTTATTATTGTTTGGTTCCTTGAAGTAGTGTAGTAATTTCTGGTTAATTGTTGAGTCAGATTATAAAACAACCATTGAATGGGTCCTTAATCCTATGTTGTGTTCACCTAGTTATAAGAAATTAGTTCACAAAATTGGTGCTCTAGGTAGTCCTAATGTTTGTTCTTTCTAGGCTATATCCAGGCTTGCTAACTTAGAGGCTGATAATCTTGCTAAATGTGGTATTGGTTGAGATGGACAATATCTCCCTTATGGTTGTAATTTTTGTTGTTTTTTAATAATATGTTATTGGCACTCTTTTCCTCCTTCCGATGTCGGACGACGTGCCTTGGCATGTTGGAAGATAAGATGTGGGTTTTAACGAGGCTGGAATTCTTATAAAATGGAATATATTCATGAATGGACAATAAGTTAAATTTTATACGACCTTACAAATTCTGACATTAAAATATTTTGTAATCGGTTAGGTACCAATTTTTGGGCGTTGTGTGGGTGCTAACCCTTCCCTACGCATAACCGACTTTTAAACCTGTTTTTGTTTTTCGTAAACCAAAATCGCTGTTTTAATAAAACAAATTTTTTTTATTAAAATGACCCATTTTTAGGTGATCCAATCACACCTCGAAAAAAGATTGATGGCGACTCCGTTGTTTTTGTGTTTTAAAACGACGGGTCTGAAAAAAAGGTTGCGACACCAAGTATAGATATCCAGTCATCCGTACTGGTACACTATGTGTTTGTACCGATACGCCCCATTGTCCCTAAGTTTTGACAAATTCTAGTAGCCAAAATAGGTATCGATACGACTTAGACCATACCAATACGGAAGGGTATGTATTGATACGTATGTATCGAGTAGCGATACCCAGTGTAAAATTACACAACGACTCTTTCTATTTTGAGGCAAGTTCCGATACTTGAAGCCTCTGTACTGATACGCCCTGCACCAGACTGCATTTATTGCTGGAATTAAAATCCCCAACAGCTCCAAATCAACCCTAACGACTATTAAAGACCATAAACTCATTTGAGGGTTTAAAAGACTCAATCAAGCAGCCATGCAAGAACAAGAAACCAACTACCAACATTCAATGATATAAAAATTGTTCTAGTGCTTATTTTTGCCAATTTTCTTTGTAAAACACACTTGTGAGCTTAATTGTTATATTTGCTCAAGTGTTAGGTTTTGGGTGAGAGCTTAATTTGCAAACACACACCATTGTGAGGTTTTCCCTTGTTTGCTCAATTGTTTACTCTTTGAGAAAGAGTTTTACAAGACTTTGAGGTGTAAGTCTTGTGTTGTAAGGGTTCTCTCTTTGAGCTTGGAAAAAGGAAAGAAATTCAATAGTGAATTTGGGAAAATCCTTAGTAGGAAGCTAAGGTAGTAGATGTAGACTTTGATTAGAAAGTCGAACCATTATAAATCTTTGTGTCAATTTTTAAATTCCAATTGCTTCCACACTATCACTCAAAAACCAATTCACTCCCTCTTGGCTATCTCGATTGATCATTCGAGCCTTTCAACAATTGGCATCAAAGCTTTGTCTCTACATCGGATTAACATCATAGAGTCGATCCGTGAAGTGCTCAACCTTTCTACATCAACCGAAGATCATGGCGCAATCCATCGACAAGCCTCCTTACTTCAACTGTGCCAACTACTCTTATCAGAAGAATAAGATGATGTTTTTCATGAGAGCCAAAGACTATCGTCTTTGGGATATTGTTCTTGATGTCACGTTTATCTCACAAAGAAGCAAGGCAGAATAGAATGCGAAAGATCGCTAGAAAATAGAGCTCAATGCAAAGGCCTTACACATTCCATTTTGTGCACTTGGTCTAGAAGAATATTCAAAAGTTTCTTCTTGCGAGAATGCCAAGAAAGTATGAGACAAACTTGAAGTCACATATGAAGGTACAAAAGAGGTGAAGGAAACCAAGATTGGACTTCTCAACCTCAACTATGAACACTTCAAGATGGACCTGAAAGAAGATATCAAAGCTATGTTTGATCGGTTTTCCATCATAGTCAACGAGCTTAAAGGATTTGGAGAGATGATCCCGAAGGAAAATCTTGTAAGAAAGTTGATTTATTCACTTCCCGATTCATGGGATTCCAAGAAGACGACAATTATTGAAGCAAAGAATTTAAAGAAGCTCAAGCTTGATGAGCTTATGTGATTTTTGCTAACCCATGAAATGATGATGTCAAAGGGGAAGAAGAAGATAGAAGAGCAAGACATTGAATTATGGAATGAAACGTTAAGCACCAAAATAACTCGAAAAAACATTATGCCTAAAACTAAAAAAATATAAGTTAAGCACCTTTTTAACTATTAAGCCATAATTTTATAATAATAGATTACTGATATACGAAATAGCTTACTGAAAATCTTATCTATAATTTTTTGAAAAAATTATTATCTATAAAAATAAAATTATATCGAATTTTTCTCAGGTAGAACACGTAATCTTTTCATTTATCTTGGAAAAGGGGAAAGGATTTAATTGTTACGTTTCCATCAAAAGCTAACTCTTAAAAAAAGCAGGGAAGCAAAGGAAAGTCAGAACTAGCAAAAATATGGGTGGTGAGACGATCATCCCTCCTACCTTCACTTCTGGTATGTAAACACTCTCTGTATCTGCTTCGCTTTCACTATCCCCCCTTTAATCTTTCTATCTTTCTGTAAAATTTGAACCTTCAGAGGAAGAGTCCTCGGTAGACCAAGATTTCCCACTTCCACCGTTGTCTTCCACTTTGATCAGGTAATTTTTATTTAAAAAAAACTTATTTTTCTCCCTATTTTAAAGAATTGAATGATTTTAGCCTATATAATTTTATTCTTTTCGTGTTGGTGAAGCATGCTGAGTTTGGTTACTTGGTTTCAAATGAGTCAGGGATTATTCGAGAATGAAGGTTGAAGATGGAGAATATGAAGCCGGTAGGTTGTTTCTTGAAGAATTTGATAAAATGGGTTCTCCATTTTCTTCTTCTCTGGAGTTTGAAGTTTGTAACAACCGGAGACAGAAGGTTTACAACGAGGTTTTGCAGAGTTATGAACAATTGCGGGTTCCAAGTATGATTCTAAGCGAGGCAAAGGACAAGGTTCTGAGGTATTCATCTTATATTAGCACAAATTCATTTTCTTTCAAAGAAAAGTTATCTTTTGTCCTTTCAAAACAAGTTCTTTGCTTGACTCAAGAAATAGAAGTTGAATTCTCTAAAAATGCTGGTTTGAAACTTACACAATTGCTCTTACGAGCAAAAGATCATGATTGCCGTGTAAGATTTTCACTTTATTTTAAAACCAAAAGTAGGTTTGTGATATAATTGGTGGTCTAGTGCATAATATGCTAAAGCATGGTTTAGTGAATATTAGTGTGTGTGTGTGGGTATGCTCAGATTATTTTATTGTAGCTGAAGTTCAGCATTTGTTCAAGGTGGATAGAATTGGTATTACTTTAATTGACATGTGTAATTTCACTTGAACAGTTATGTACCTGGAGCATGGATTGAGAATGTTGGTGGCATGAAGCTGAGTGATTATGATGTTCCAGAAAGAACAGCGCTCCTTTTGATTGGTCCAAAAGGGTGTGGAAAAAGTAGCCTTGTCAATAGAATTTCAAGGGTGTTTGAGAGTGGCAATTATACACCAGAAAGAGCTCAAGTATCATGTAATGTTGCTTCGTTTGTTTGTTAAAAATGATGAACTCATGAACGATCACTTTTAGGCAAAGTAGATGTCGTTGTTATATTATCCTCGACCCTAAATTAGTATTCTCTCTAATGCAGATAACCCATCTGTTGGAGATGGTACCTACTATCTCCAAGAATACATGATCCCAAGAGGTTCAGCTTGGTTCTGTCTTTATGATACCCGGGGCTTGTCTAATGACACCTTTGAAAACGTTAATATGATTGAGAACTGGATGAATAAAGGTGTTCATCACGGGGAACTTGTTGTCAGGTCTGCATTTAACTTTACAAAGTAGTTTATATCATGCATGTAATTTTTCCTATCTTCAGATTTGTTCATATGAGGGATTTGTTAATCAGGAAATCGGATGATTATAGTTTGAGGAGGAGACTGAAGTTTAAGATACTACGCAACTTAGGTTGGCAGTCTTGCAAGACCCGGACCGTTAATTTTGTCATTTTTGTTGTTGACGGGGTTTCTGTTTTGAAATCCATGGAGGGTGATGACACAGCCGAGGTACAGTACATGCAGATGATCACCAAGGTTTTCAAGTGTCCATGCTTGTCATTTAAAGGTACAGATTATTTCATGTATTTCTTACTCTCCTATTCCTTGGTTTATCTTTTTATTTTCTGGATTGGTCAATGTGATTTCTTATCAGGCGATTAAATTGCTGAATGCTTCTTTTTTAGATGATAAACCTGTTGTTGTTGTCACACATGGAGATTTACTTTCAATTGCTGATCGTGTTCGCGTCCGAGTTCATTTGGGAGAGCTGCTGGGTATTCCACCTGCAAAACAAATTTTTGACGTTCCAGGTGATTTCTTCAATTTATTTACATTTGTTTGACTAATAACTTTTTGCCACTGAATGATTGCAACTGAGTCTAAGACATTAAGTTTGCAGAAAACAATGATCCGGTAACAGAGTTGACAATCATTGATATGTTGTGCTACTCGCTTGAGCATGCTGATCGAAATCTTCCGCACAAGAACTGGGTAATAGAAAATATCCCGTCTTGCACCCATAATAAAGGCTAAGATGTTCTCAGTGGGCTGCATACACTTTTTAATCTGATTTGGAAAGCAAGTGCTTTGCTCTAATCCAAAATATTTGTTGGAATCATTATGCTTTCTCAGGCAAATCATTTAGCTTTTGTATCACCATCGAAATTACGAGCTCTTGCACGTGCATGTAATTTGTTTACTTATTTTGTTAAAGAGATCTAAGTAATGGCTATGATAATCACATGCAGGTCCGTAAAGTCCGTATATCTGCAATCATATATCTGCTAGCAATACTGGGGATTGCCTTAGCAGTGGCTTACCTTCGAAGTTGGAATACAAGGCATGCTCAGGAACCAGAACTTTGCATAGATTGGTACGCTATCAGGCACATATGGTAAAGGATTAATTAAAGTCAACTTCTTTTGTCTGGTTTGATACTGTTCAAACCTGTTCATAAACAAAATGAATGCACTCAATCAGAATATATATGTAAATGATTTGATCTTTTTGATGTTTTTGGAATTTCAGTCTATTGGAATAAGCGTCGGTACTATTCTTAGGTTGACCTTGTACAGCTTTCGTAGCAGTGTTAATATCAGATATGATGTTATGTTAGAATGTAATAGTTTGGTTTAGGCAGAAGATTATATATTCCAACATATCTAAATTTGGCCCCGTAGATTGTTTCAGAAGAAGTGTTGCAGGAAAAGATGTAAAAAATAGTCTAAAATAGAGTAGAGATAATGGAATAGAGAATCGAGAAAGATTCTAAAACCACAAATTTTCCATGTTTTCTAGGGTGGTTTGGAGATCTTAGAGAACAATCAACTGCAACATACCCAGGCTGGCTACAGTTTAGCAATCCAGGAAGAAACTATACATTACAAATTAGACCACATTCATGAAAAATGAGGCAAGGACTGAGATGATCTAGCTCTAGAAAACAACTTAGGTTATAACTACGATATCCCAGATGTGGTACTGTTTGGAATCCTCTCCAGAAACACAGCCCTAGCAGCAGGGTCGGTTGAAAATCGACCCAGCACAGTAATAGTGGCCGTGTTGCTGCTGAACTTCTCAACCCCTCTAGAAATCATACCTCTAGAAATCATACGTGTGGTAAGCACCCCCAACGGCAACTACCGTGTTATCACCACGTGAGATTGATGAAACCGTCTCTGCTATTTGCCTAGTGAGTCTTTCTTGCACTAGTAGCTTGAAACCATAAAAATGTACTATTGACTGCGAAAGGGACTTTTCAATGGGATTAAATCTTTCAGGACACAAGTATCATATATGGACCACACCATAAAAAGGAAGCAGATGATGCTCACATCGATACCAAAATGAGCAATATCTCCCATTTGTTGATTTTTCCTTGGTTTTCCCAGCTTGACGATGGATCAAAATAACGAAGCTCTGATTACCAATTTATCACGAATGAAGTACGAGACTTGAAAAGAATAAGTAATAGACAAGAACGGTAGAGAATATTTTGAGGAAGGAGGAGAATAGTTGATATTTTCATTCAAGATAAGATTCAATCGTTTGTTTACATCACGTATATCTATCAGCCTTAATATCATTCCCAATTCCCCACTGGTTTCACCTTCAGTTCTGACAACTTCCCCCAAATAGATCTTGGTTTTATGCTAAAAATTGTATGCTAAAAAATTGTAAAAAAGATAATACCATTTTCCTTCTCTTCTTGGTGATTCTCTTGTTCAGTGAGTCAAGGGCATAAGTTGGCCCCTTTAGTTCTTTCAAGCTTGGACTACAGTTTTTTTCGGGTCTTATCTCTGAATACTTGTAGATCTTAAAGACTCAACTTTTACTGAGTTCGATCAATTTTTGTTTTCTAATTCCTTTTTTTTTAAGTTTTTGGTAGGTGTAGGTCTACTGTACAACAGGTTAAAATGTGGCTACTATACAGTGGCACATGTTTTTCTAGTTATAGGTTACTAGCCAATTCAAATAGGTTTTGGTTCAAATTTTTGGCTAATGATATGTTTTACCCTTAAACTGGGGTTTTTTCTAACATTTTAGGTGCTGAGTTAATTGTTTTCCTTTAAACTTAAAAAAGAAAGTGGAATATGCTCGTAATATTTTAGGTTCCTTAACCACTGAAACTCCTTTTTAGTAACATTTTAGGTGGCGAATGAAATGTTTTACTCAACTTAAAAAATTCAATATCTCGGTAATAATTTAGGTTCCCCAACACCAAACTAAATGTAGGTAACATTTAAGGTGCCGATCACGAAACTGAATTTGATTAACATTTTAAAGTCAAACTGAAACCTAGGTAACATTTTAGGTGTCGATCCCGAAACTAAATTTCATTAACATTTTAGGGTCCGAACGCCAAATTGATTTCCACCAACATTTTGGATTCAGAACGCAAAATTGATTTTTGTTCACATTATAGGTTACAAACACCAAACTCGTTGCCTGTAACATTTTAATTGTCAAAGTCGAAACTAATTTTTCGATAACATTTTAGGTGTCGAAGCTGAAACTCGTTTTGATTAACATTTTAAGTGCTGAACCCCAAAGTAATTTTTTTAACATTTTACAGTCCTTACCCCAAACTAATTACTAGTAACATTTTAGGTACCAAACCTTAAACTGAATACCGGTAATATTTTAGGTGTCAAACCCCAAATTGATTACCAATAATATTTTAGGTGCCGAACCTCAAACTAAATATCAATAACATTTTAGGTGCGAAACCCTGATTTTACCCTTACAATATTCTATAAATATTCCTATACTACCTTGTGCAGAAATTCTTTATTAAAAATTATTATGTCAAGATTTTCTGCAACCGTTATCTTTTTAGGAACATACCTCTACACTTCATTCAACATCAACATCAAGAAGGATGATTTGTTTGAGTTGATTTCTACGGAGGTTAGTATATCAACAAGGAAGAATTTGTCTTCATTGGAAGCCAGAATTCCCGTCGATGAAGCCGACCCTGAAGCTCATTGCATGCTACAAATATGTAATGCAAGCGACCTTAGTAAGATGTTTAGGAGATACAACCGTGTAGGAGGTACCAACATCGTGCTGTATGTAAATTTTGATGAAGGTGCTAGTTCATCAAGAATCCTAGGAGGTTCTCCTCCTTCCGCAGATGGAGACGTTATTTATGTACGTAATTTCAGGAGATATGAGAAAGAATAAATAATTGAGGAATTGAATGTCACATCTGATATATCTACAGACTACGACAACATAAAAATAGACTATTCTTTCGTTCATTTTAGCTGAACTAAGAGAGCTATTTGAAAAAACTAGCGCTTCCAGTTTGATGCATGTAGATTAAAATTGAACTGACTTGGTTGAGGAGATGGTGTATTGAAGGTTTAATTGGTGAAAGGATAAAATTAATAGAAGGAATGGAGGAACTGGTTGGAACAACTGAGTGAGAGAAGAAATAGGACATTAATTTTTGGTTCTGACATTCCACTTTGATATATGTACTCCACGTAAAGTAGCGGAACTGAATCTTAGGTTTCGCTACGTTTAATGGAAACATAAGCGGGAACGGTAACAAAAAAAGTAATATCTTTAAAGTTGAAAATCAAAATTCTTAAAATTCAAAGTTCAAATATTTGTTAAGTATCGAAACTTATATATCAGGGCTGAGACGTGATCGCAATCATTGCAACATAAGACAGTTAGTTAGTATCGGAACTTACACTTAAAATTCCAAAAGTTTTGGAAAAAAGTTTATGCAGAATGGTCAAATTTATTTACTCCAACAAAAATGTTGAGTAAAAGCTAGAATAAATGTTTCAACTACCATCCTAGGGCAGGTACTACCAACTTCAAAATGCGTCTATGTCCTCTTAATCCCTTTCTTATTGAAGAAGTTGTTTATCTCGAAGCTTATAAACCTTGTTTCCAACAGCACTATCAGCAGTTTTAAGAAGGTAATAAAGTTCATAAGAAGCAAATTTTTTGTACTTTTAGACATATAGGCTCCAGTTGAAGTAAAAGAGTTGAAGACCCAAATCCAAGATCTTTTGGACAAGGGATTTATCCGTCCGAGTTCCTCACCCTAGGGAGCACATGTTTTGTTTGTCAAGAAGAAAGATGGATCGATGCGATTATGCATTGATTATCGTCAACTAAATAGGGTAACAATTAAGAATAATTATCCGTTACCGAGGATCAATGACCTCTTCGATCAGTTGAAGGATGCTTCTGTCTTTTCTGAGATAGACCTATGATCTGGATACTATCAAATGTTAGCAAAGAAGTCCGGCGTTCCAAAGACTATATTCCGAACCATATATGGGCACTATAAGTTCCTAGTAATGCCTTTCAGACTTACGAATGCACCTGGAGCCTTTATAGACTTAATGAATCGTGTGTTCCGGCCTGATCTAGATAGATTCATGGTGATGTTTATAGATGACATCTTGATCTATTCCAAGGACACCGCCACTCCTGAAGAACATCTTCGGATTGTGCTACAGACTCTCCGAGAGAAACAACTGTATACTAAGTTTAGTAAATGTGAATTCTAGCTATCTGAAGTATCCTTTCTGGGACATGTGATTTCTTTTGTGGGAATTCAAGTTGATCCAAAGAAGGTTCAAGCAGTTCTTGATTGGATCCCTCTGAAGAATGTTGGAGAAATTCGTAGTTTTCTGGGCCTTGCAAGCTACTACCGTAGATTTGTTAAAGGGTTCTTGATGATTATTGCACCCTTGACGAATCTTCTCCGTAAGGAAACTCCCTTTGTGTGGACAGTGGAGCAACAAAGGAGTTTTGATCAACTTAAGCAAGTCCTGACACATGCCCCTATTTTGGTGCAACCTGAGTCAGGCAAAGACTTTACTGTATACAGTGATGCATCCCACCTGGGATTAGGCTGTGTACTTATGCAAGAAGGAAAGTCATTGCTTATGCCTCATGCCTCACGCATGATTTTGGAGCTAGCTGTTGTTGTGTTTGTCTTAAAAAATTAGAGGCATTATCTTTACAGTGAGAAGTGTTACTTGTACATTGATCACAAGAGCCTAAAGTATCTTTTGACTCAAAAAAAGTTGAATCTCCGTCAACATCGGTGGATGGAACTTTTGAAGGACTACGACTTTGTCATTGATTACCATCCCGATAAGGCCAATGTTGTGGCTAACACTCTCAGTCAGAAGCCCACTTCCTCCTCGATATGTTTGAATGCTCATTTTCGTTTAAAAAGCACGACAAGTTGTTGGCTAAATTGAGAGTTCAGTCAACCATTGTGTCGCAAATCAAAGCACTCTAGGAGTCTGACTAGGAGTTGCAAACTCTTATTTCTAAGATCAAGGATAAGTTGGATCTTGGTTTCGCTATGAATTCTGAGGGCTTGTTGTGTTTTCAAAATTGTATTTGTGTCTTTGACGATGATAATCTTCATAATCAAATTCTAAATAAAGCTAATTTGAGTCATTTCTCTGTTCATCTTGGAACTATCAAAATGTATAAAGACTTGAAAGAGTTGTATTAGTGGTCTGGTATGAAATGTGAGACCACGAACTTTATGGCTAGGTGTTTGACCTACCAACAGGTTAAAGCCGAGCACAAGGTGCCTACTGGTCTCTTGCAACCTATTAAGCTTCCATAATGGAAATGGGAATGTATTACGATGGATTTCATAAGTGGTCTACCAATGAAACCGAAGAAAAATGATGTTATTTGGGTCATTGTAGATTGATTCACCAAATCCACTTATTTCCTCCCGGTGAGGATGTATTTTAGCTTACCTAGACTTGCTGAGTTATACATTCGTGAGATCATCCGTTTGTACAGAATTCCTATATCCATCATATTCAATTGTGATGCGCGTTTTGCATCCCAGTTTTGGAGAATCTTACAGAAGGCTTTGGGAACTCGAGTGCACCTAACCATTGCTTTCCACCCTCAAATCGATGGCCAATCTAAAAGGGTTATTTAGGTAACCTTATATCTCTTATATCCACATGTATAAGTGTTTTGTACCAATCTCGACTCTTCCTTGTAGATTCTAGAAGATATGCTACGAGCCTGTATTATCGACTTCAGGGATACGTAGGAAAAGTCCCTACCATTGGTAGAGTTTTCGTACAACAACAATTACCAAGTTTTGATTAAAATGGCTCCTTACGAAGCTCTTTGTGGAAGGAGATGTAGAACTCCTCTTTGTTGGACCGAGTTTGGTAAAGGAAAAATGTTAGGCCCTAACTTACTTTGGGAAACTGAAGAAAGGGTAACCATCATTCGTGACCGGCTTAAGGCTGCGTTTGACTGGCAGAAGGCTTATACCGATTTGAAAAGAAGGGACATTCAATATGACGTTGGTGAGAAGGCCTTCCTTAAGGTATCTCCATGGAAGAAGATCCTTCGTTTTGGCAAAAATGGGAAGCTAAGTCCTCGTTTTATCAGCCCATTCGAGGTGATCGGGCGAGTTGGACTTGTTGCCTATTGACTAGCTCTTCCTGAAGAGTTAATTCAAGTACATAATGTCTTCCACGTGCCTATCCTATAGAAGTATATGTCTGATCCTTCCCATGTGATCGAGCCGGAATCTATAGAAATTCAGTCCAATTTGACATACGAGGAAGAACCAGTGCAGATCCTCGCACGAGAAGTCAATAGACTTCGAAACAAGTCCATGCCACTAGTAAAAGTCCTTTGGAGAAGTCACTTAGTGGAAGAAGCAACGTGAGAACCAGAGGAAGCGATGCAGAAGTAGTATACTCAACTTTTCGGTTAGAGTGAAATTTCGAGGACGAATTTTTCTTCAGGGGGAGAGTTATCACACCTCAAAACTGGTCTAGTCAGAATTAGGTTCCAGTGATTAGAAATTTTGTACCAGTTATGCCCGAATGATGTAATTGCTGAATCTTGTACCCAATTTTGAAGTAATGAAAGTTATTTGGGCTTAATTGAAGTTGTTGGGCGTTTTCGTAAGAAATAAAAGTTAGGGGCTTCATTGAAACTGCTAAAAATGATGAATATGTACAAGGCGTATCGATACGGTAGGGCTTGTATCAGTACAGCCTAACTGTCTCTAATTAACTTACCCAATTTTGTCTACCTTTATCGATACGGCCATATGGTGTATCGCTATGATTCCCTGTCAAAAATTATTTTTGTGACCAATTTGTAAAGATTGAAAGTAGGGGGCTGAGTCACCTACTAGCTTATCACTTCTCCAAATGAGATTGATCAGAAAAGGATGACAATTGGTCATCAATTGTCAAAAGTTGGAAAAGATTGAGAAAATGTATTAATTAATGGGTTAAGCAAACCCTTTGCTAAGGGAAAGCTTCTCATTGGCTAAGGGTGAGGTGGAGAATGATTAGGGCTTTAGTCACCTTAAAAAGAACAAGGAAAAAGCTTTCTTCATTTGTTTTGAATCTCCCAAAACCAAATCTCACCTTTGTTTTAAAGGAACCAATCACACACCTCCATTCTCATCTTCCTCCTCAAGCTCAAGCAAGCACCTCGATCCAATCATTGGCCTTTGTGTGATTTCAATACACCATTTGAATTCTTGTAGCTTGGTAAGTAAAACCCCTATATTAATTTGATGGTTCCATCAATCCCTAGAGTTTAATTTCAAGAATTAAGCCTTGGATGTTCAAGCCAAGCCCATGTGTTAGGAAGCCAATTTCCTTATTTCAATGTTATCTACGAGCTTTGGTAAGCTTGAAAAATGTTTATGAATCATTAGTTTCGATGCTAATGGAATTCCCTAATTTTGAATTAGCTCAAGTGGTGGAAGACAAGCTATCTTCACCATCGGCTATTTCGAACTCTTCCAACGGTAATGAGATCTCTATCTGAGAACCTCGAAGTCTCTGAGTACTAGGTGAGTGTAGTTGTGTCATGGGATTGTCTATGTGTCATCCCGGTTGCATTTGACTTGTGACTATGTTATATCTTAATTTGGATAGCTCAAGTAGATTTTACAAGTATGAACTTCATGTAGTAAGTATGGTAAGGTCATCTAATTGCTTTGATACATTTCCATGCCATATGGTTCAATCGTTGTATGTTACATGTGAAAAAGGCTTAATGTCAATATTGATATACATGGAAATTGATATGATGCATAAATGACATGATATGTTAGTTGGAGCCAAGGCTCAATTCACAATCCGACATGATATGGCCTACGAGCACAAAGGTAAGTTTTATGATGAAATATGTAACCTTGGACACTTGGGGACTTTGGATACAGTTGGAGTACCATAGGGTTATTTGATCTCACTAAGTAAGGGATTGGACTACGGTCCGGGCTATGGCATATATGTGGGGAGAAAAGGTTGGATTGTGTAAGAGACTCCGGAGCTACGACTCAAGGCTAAGGTCTATTTTTGATATGTGTAGTGTACAGGGGAATCTGCGTATCCATTGGTTGCTATGTCCAAGGGGAAAATGAAGAATATGTGTTTTACATTTAACATATGAAATTACTATATGTTGATGTTAAGCATGAATTGTACATGATAATGTTATGTGTATGTCATTCAAGCATGCTTTCATGTTATACGTGTCATTAAAGATCTTGTTTGCATTTGTTATAACTACCTCACTAGGCTATATAAGCTTAACATTCGTGTGTCCCATGCATTTTAGGACCTTGAAGAAATTCGAGCTCTGATCGTGTGGTTGAAGTTGCAAGTCACTCCCACCAACCTCCATGTATGCTTACATTTTGTTTGAACTCCTAGTAAGGTGGAATAGGGCTTAGACAAGATACAATGGTCTATTTTGATATGTGTATAAAGGCCCTAAAGTGTCTAAGTGTTAGATGTGGAATATGGTGTTTTTGCAAAATAGTAAAACTAGTTAAATTGAGCCTAGGGACACTAAATGGTAAAAACTTAGTAAACGGATTCGAAATGCTATAAAATTGAGCTAAGAACTCCAGAGCATATTGATCCATCAATGTTAGGGCTATTCAAACGACTGGAAAAATGTGTAAATTTGGTACCCGCGATCCTAGCTGAGACTTACAGATCATTGACTGCGTGTAAGAAATTAGGAGATTGAAGGTTTGGGGTTTCACACAATTGCTAGAAATCTGGTTCAGAGGAAACAAGTGGAATGCATCCTATAGAGCTATTAGGTATCTCAGTACCTACTCACCGATAGAAGAGCACATTGCTAGTTGTCCCAAAGAAAAGAAGAAAGAAGAACAATGGAAAGAGTACTTTAAGGATATGAAAGATATCGATGTTGTATGGGGAGCTTCATGGTTAAATAGGGGAACAACTTATCTGTATCGATGTGGAGACAGAGATTGGGTCCCATTACTAGGAATTTGGGGAGGAACATCATATTGCTCTTTATTGGTGCAGAGACAATTCGCCTCAATGCAGTTTATACTGGCTACTGCAGGCATGCCACGATTCGAATATGCATATAAGACAAACAATTACAAGGGGAAGATAAGTCAAACTGCAAAAGCATGGGAAACGCCAAGAAAGGTGAACCTTATCAAGAGTTTGAAGTCATCTCGGGATACGAAGAATGGAAGGTTTAAAAGGTTAATGACAACATACTCCGAAGAAGCCAAGGAGACACTGGCCCATCCAATGAACCTGCTAGAAATGCACCATCAGTATTGGAGAAATTAAAACATGACCGAGAATTGGATTTGAAGGGGTATGAGAAAAGAATCAATGATCTCACAACGAAGTTGCAAGTGAATGTTCATGAAGAAAAGGAAAAAGGTCTCAGAGAACATAACAGAAAAATCAGTCAAGACTTGAAGGATTTACATGAAATTCATGTTGATTGTAAAACAAAGCAAAAGGAAGGAACAAGTAAGATGATTAAGGACCTGTCTGAACAGTTAAATGAAATGAAAAAGGGAAATAATAATTACAACAAGATGTATGAGAAAAAGGCCTGAGAACTGCGAGCGTCAAGCAACAAAGCCAAGGAGAAGTTAGAAGAAAAACAAGCCCAGAATTTTGAGCTAATGAATCAAGTGTCACAACTAGAACAAATGATTACGAAGTACCACAACGAAGATAAATTTAAGATAGAACAAGAGAATGAAGGACTGAAAAAGAGGGTGACGTAGTTGGAAAGTGTGGTATAAGGCTTGAGAGATCATATCACAAGTTACGAGGGAGCACTGCACCAAGGAGATAAGACACTGAAGGGCAAACTTGAAGCATGTCACATCCCTTAAACCAGCCTAGTCAGAATTTGGTTCCAATGACCGAAAATTTTGTATTGGATATGCTCGAAACTGTAATCTTCCAATCCTTGTACCCAATTTTGTAATCAATGAAAGTTGCGGGGTATTAAATTGATCAAATGACCTTTTTGTATGAAATTCAAGTTGGAAATGCTATTTTCAAGCTAGGAGTATCAGTACGGTGGGATTGGTATCGATACAGTTTTGGCTAGGCGTTTCAATATAGTTAGACCTGTATCGGTACAGCCTAACTGCCATAACGAACTTACCCATTTTAGCTTAGCGGTATCGATACGACCATAAGGTGTATCGATATAGGTCTGCAAAAATCTACTTTGAATACTTAATTGAAAGAAAAAGGGGTTAGAGTGATGACTCACCACCTAGCTTGCCCCTTCCACGTGAAATACATCAGAAAATGTGACTAATTGTCAACCAATTGACAATTGAAAGAAATGGATGATAGATGATTGAATTGGGTTTAGCAAACCCTCAAGGATAGGAAAGCTTCTTATTGATCCCTATGTTGGTGGGGGATTGATTAAAGATGAAAAATGGTTTTAAAATGAGAAAAAAAGCTTTTTTCCTCACTTTGAACCTTCCGTAAAGTAAATCCTACCCTTGTCTCCCAACAAGCAAGCACCACCATTATTGTCCTCAACCTCACGTTTAAGCAAGCACCTCGATTCAATCCTCAAACTTTGTTTTATTTTGAAATAGCATTTGAAAGCTTGTATCTCAGTAAGTAAAAGCCCTCAATCAATTTTCAAAACCCATGGATGATTGGAGTTTAATTTTAAATCGAAATTCTAAGCCTAATCTTCAAAGTGAGTACTATATTGCGATTACAATGATTCCTTGTATTTCTTCCTAGCTCAAAAATTAGAAGGAAACAATTTGTTACCTCCAAACAAGACTAGGAGCAAAGGAATCAAAATCCGAGAACCTTGAAGTATCCGAATACTAGGTGAGTGTAGTTGTGTCAATGGATTGGCACGAAGTCATCCCGTTGCATTTGTTTTGTGTTATGATTGTATTTGTGTTTAAGGGCTCAATAGAGCAAGCATATGAGGACTCTAACGGTAAGCATGGTAAGCTTCAATAATGTTTGATATATTTGTAAGTTTATATGTGATAACCGATTCATGCTTATATATGGATTTTGATATAATTATGTTATGATATGTTATGTGGAGCTAAGGCTCAAACTGTTATCCGATATGATGTGATCCGAACGTTAAGAATTTATGATGAAATATGTGATCTTGGACATTGTGGACATTGGATACAATTGGCATGCCATAGGGTTATTCGACCTCACCAAGTAAGGGATTGGACTACGGTACGGGGCTACGACCTATATGTGTGGTGAAATAAGGATGGATTGTGTAAGGGACATTATCTAGAGCTACAGCTCAAGGCTACGACCTATTTCCAATATCTGTGGTGTACAAGGGAATCCGCGTATCTATTGATTACCATGTCCAAGGAAATGATTTCCTTATATGATCTATATTTGTTATATGAAATTATGACTAATGACTATGAATATATTGCTATGATCGATGATATGTAAATCGTTAACGGAGCATGCTTATACGACATTCATGTAATTGATAGATCTATTGTGTATTTGTTATGACTCCCTCACTAGGCTAAGTAAGCCTAATGTCTTACTGAATCGTGCATTTTCAAGACCTTGAAAGAATCCGAGCCTCGATCGTGTGTTACGATTGCAAGTCACTCTCATCGACCTCATGTATGCTTAACTTTTGCTTGAACTCATAGTAAGGTGGAATATGGTCTAAACATATTATAAATGTGCTTTACTATGCATATGTAATATCCTAAAGGTGACCAAATGCTTAATGGTTAATACGGTGTGATTGTGAGTTAGTTAAACTAGCAAAATGAGCCTAAAAGTCCTAAAAGGTGAAAACTAGGTAAATGGAATTAGAACGCTCTAAAATTTTGTATGCAATTAAAAGTATGGATTTTGGGCTCGCTAGTAAAATTTGGTTAAATTCAGACAACGTTCAACAGGTTAATTCAAATAAAAACCACATAAAATCTGTCATTACAGGGAAAGCATATCGATACGGGTCAAGCTATATCGGTACGGCCTTGCATAATTGGACTTGATAAAATAGGGTGTACCAATACACATAGGGGGTGTAATGATACGGAGTTGGATAGTAAGGTCTAAAAAATAAATTGTATCGATACGGTCTTTAAGGTGTATCGAAACAGTCAACCTAGGTCAACGCGTATAGATACAGGTTTAGGGGTATCAATACCGACTTGTTATCCTTGAATCTAAAAAATGAAAATTTGGCTTAGTTTACCGATACGAAACTAAGTGTATCGGTACGGAGTTAGTTAATTCTGTTAAAAGGCTTAAAACACAATTTTAAGAAGTTTATAAAATGGCCACTAAAACTTGTATAGCCTAATTGGATAGGTAAACGGTCTCCGTTAGTAACGAAACTTTACAGGGTAATAATTGGTAGGCTTAATTGAAGATTGATAAAAGGAAATTCCAATTCAGTGACTCAGTTGGTAAATTTATGATTTAGTCCCTAAGCTTATAAAAGTTTAAAATTGACCATAAATTGAGTAAGCTAATTATGAGTTAGTTCGATAAGTCGTAAAGGAAGATTAAAAAGATATGCTAAATAAGATTCTGATCTCCAATCAAAGTCTTCGAACTCTGATTGTGTCTCCGGTAGCACTCTCTAACCCGATTTCCTACCAGGCCGGGAAGGGGGTGTTACATTTGTTGTATCAGAGTCTAGGTTTAGTCGGTTCTAGGACTAAACTGAAGTTTTTTATAAGTCTGCATCTGCATATGTCACCTAGGAGTTTATTTGTATATGTTATCTGTGACTTGCAACTTACACGATTAAATCATTCTGTGTGAATAGATATGAAAATGTCCGCACCCACCGATAGGCATCCTGAGAATGAACCATGCCCCGGCTCCTCCTTGACTTAGGGGGACAATTTGGGAGCCGAAGTTAGACCCAAGCAAGTGGGACAGAATGACCTACCTCATCCTCTTCCGATGCCTCCCGCTCAACATGAGTATCTGATGTCTATGGCTGAAATGATCAAATAGGTGGTCGTGTCTCGCAGGCAAGAACCACCACTTCAGTCTGCTAACGCATCTTCATCTATTCTGAAGGCTCTGATTAGCGAGCTCCATCAGTATCCAATTTACACCTTCACTAGTCAGGACCTGGATAATCCTGAAATAGCAGAGTATTGGCTGGAGGATACTCTTAAAGTTCTGAATAAGCAAATGAAGTGCCCCGAGGAATACAAACTGGAGTACGCTCTGGCGCAAATCTCTGAAGAAGCTCAGAGCTGGTGGGACACTGTGATACTCACGGTACCCAAGCATAAAGTCATACGAGACTTCTTTCTTCAAGATTTCTGTAAGAAATCCATTAGTGAGCACTACGTTACCGAAAGATGTAAGAAGTTCCTCCAACTGAGACAAGGAGGAAGACCTATGGAGCAGTATATCCACGATTTCTATAAGTATGCGAGGTACGGTGCTGAGATCATACGTACGGAAAAGGAGAAATGCAGAATGTTCATGATGGTCTCTATGATGAATTACATCATCTCTTCATTGCTTTGGAGATAGAGGATTTCAAGAATTTGGTCAATCGAGCCATCGCTACCGAAGCCTCCTATAAGGCCTATAAAAGAAGAAAGGGGAACCAAGACTGGTCTGATAAGAGGTTTCGAGATGATTCTAAGCCTCGTGTGCCTCAGAAGAAGGGCAGACAGTGGGATCAAAAGTCTTCCACCTATCAACAGCTACCAAGAACAGGATATGCGCCACAATCTCAATCCCTGGGAACATCTGTTGCCTGTAAAACCTCAGTCGACAGTACGAGTGGTTCTGCAAAAGGTTCTCAGTTTCTGTTATGTAACTTTTTTCAGAAGAGGCACCCTGGACAGTGCCGCAGACAGTTCGAATCCTGTTACCTTTGCGGTGAGTCTGGCTATTTTATCAGGCAGTGCTTGCAGAATCCAAATGGCCCTACCATTTTGGCTTCTCAGAATAATCCAAACAAGGGAAGAAGAACAAAGCTAGTGACGTCTGGATCAACGGGGAGACCTCGCAACACTAACACTCCCTCAGTTGTACGTGAACCTCAGGCCTCAGCCCAGATGTATCATGTTCGAGGTCGAGAGCAAGAGGATGATCTTGATGTGATAGTAGGTATGGTGGAATTATGTTCTAAACTTGTTTATGCTTTGGTAGATCCAGGCTCCACACATTCTTTCATTAGTGAACCGTTGGTATGCCCTAGACTCTAAACCATTTACTTCTGAGATTGTTGTCTCTAACAACTAGGAGATAGTGTGGTTATTCGATGGATCTGTAAAGCTTGTCCTCTGAGGATCCAAGGGATCCCATTTTCGGCCAATTTGATGGCCTTACCCTTCTGTGAGTTCGATCTTATCCTACACCTCAATTGGCTAGCCGAGCATCAAGCTTGGGTAAATTGCTCAAAGAAGAAGTTGTACCTTCGTGGACTTGGCAAGGAGAGCATAACCATGATGAAATCCAAAATTGAGCCTAAAGAGATCCTTATGTGTGACATGTATTCTAAGGAACAATTGAAACTTGAAGATGTGCCAGTTGTGAAAGAATTTCCTGATGTGTTTCCCGATGAACTTCCAGGACTCCTTCTAACCCGAAAACTAGAATTCAGAATTAAAGTGCAACTGGGGACTACCCCAATCTCTATTGCTCCATAACAAATGGCTCCAATTGAGTTGAAGGAGTTACAAGCCCAAATCTAAGACCTTTTGGATACGGGATTCATACGACCGAGTTCCTCACCTTGGCGAGCACCAGTTTTGTTTGCCAAAAAGAAGGATGGGTCGATGTGTATGTGCATTAACTATTGTCAGTTGAATAGAGTGACCATTAAGAACAAGTATCCGTTACCAAGGATCGATGATCTCTTTGATCAATTAAAGGATGCTTCTGTCTTCTCTAAGATAGACTTGTGGTTTGGATATTACCAGATGTAAGTGAAAGAGTCTGACATTCCAAAGACTATCTTCTGAATGAGATACAACCACTATGAGTTCTTGGTAATGCCTTTTGGGCTTACTAACACACCTGCAACGTTCATAGACTTGATGTACCATGTGTTCCGGCCATATCTAGTTAGATTCGTGGTTGTGTTCATAGATGACATCTTTATCTACTCTAAAGACACAGCCACTTACGAAGAGCATCTTCAGATTGTGCTTCAGACTCTTCGAGAGAAACAGCTGTATGCCAAAATTAGCAAATGCTAGTTCTAGCTATCCGAAGTATCCTTTCTGGGACATGTGATTTCTTCTGCGAGAATTCAAGCTGACCTAAGGAAGATCCAAGTAGTTATTGACTGGATTCCTTCGAAGAATGTTGGAGAAGTTCATAGCTTTCTGGGCTTGGTAGGCTAATATCATAGATTCGTTAATGGATTTTCGATGATTGTTGCACCCTTGACGAAGCTTCTCCATAAAGAAACTCCCTTTGTGTGGACGGTGGAACAACAAAGAAGTTTTGACTAGCTTAAGTAAGTCCTAACCCACGCCCCTTTCTTGGTGCAACCCGATTCAGGTAAGGACTTCACCATATACAGTGATGCATCCCACCTGGGGTTAGGTTATGTGTTGATGTAAGAAGAAAAGGTCATTGCCTATGCCTCACGTCAGCTCAAACCACACGAGCTGAACTATCTGACACATGATTTGGAGTTGGCCGCCGTTGTGTTTGCCTTGAAGATTTGGAGGCACTATCTTTATGGTGAGAAGTGCTATTTATACACGGATCACAAAAGTTTGAAATATCTTTTGACTTAGAAAGAGTTGAATCTTCATCAACGTCGGTGGATAAAGCTTCTGAAGGACTACCACTTGGTTATTGATTATCACCTTGGTAAAGCCAATGTCATAGCTGATGCTCTTAGTCAGAAACCTACTCCTTCCTTGAGGTGTTTGAATGCTCACTTCCGGCTCAAGAAGCATGGCAAGTTGTTAGCTAAATTGAGAATTTAGTCAACCATTGTTTCCCGAATCAAGCACTCCAAGAATCTGATGAGGAGTTGCGAACTCTTATAGCTAAGATCAAGGATAAGCCAGATCCTGATTTTGCTATGAACTTTGAAGGTTTGTTGTGTTTTCGGAATTTTGTCTGCGTCCCTGATGATGATGATCTTCAGGATCGAATCCTAAATGAAGCTCATTTGAGCCCCTTTTCTATTCATATTGGAGCTATTAAGATGTATAAAGACCTGAAAGAAATGTACTAGTGGTCCGACATGAAAAGAGAGATCACAATATTTGTGGCAAGGTGCTTGACTTGCCAACGGGTTAAAGCCGATCACAAGGTACCTACTGGTCTTTTGCAACCTATCGAGCTTCTGCAATAGAAGTGGGAGCATATTACGATGGACTTCATAAGTGGCTTGCCACTGACACCGAAGAAGCATAACGTTATTTGGGTCATTGTGGGCCGATTTACCAAATCTTCTCATTTCATTCCGATGAGAATGGACTTCGATTTGCCTAAGCTAGATGAGTTATACATATAAGAAGTTATCCGTTTGCATAGAGTTCCTATGTCCATCATCTCCGATCATGATCCACGCTTTGCATCCTGATTTTGAAGAACCCTACAAAAAGCTTTGGGAACTCGAGTGCACCTAAGCACTGCTTTCCACCCTCAAACCAATGGGTAATCCGAAAGGGTCATTCAAATAACCTTATATCTTCCTTCAATTCGTGTGTATAAGTATTTCGTATCAACCTTGACTCTTCCTTGTAGATTTTGGAAGATATGCTCCGAGCCCACATTATTGACTTCGGGAATTCGTGGGAGAAATCCCTGCCTTTAGTGGAGTTTGCTTACAACAATAGCTACCAAGACTTGATTCAAATGGCACCCTATGACGCCCTTTACGGGAGAAGATGTAGAACCCCTCTCTGTTGGATAGAACTTGGTGAAGGCAAGATGTTAGGCCTCGACTTACTTCGGGGAACCGAAGAAAGGGTGACCATCATCCGTGATCGGCTCAAAGCTACTTTTGACCGACATAACGCCTATGCTGATTTGAGGAGGAGGGACATTCAGTACGAAGTTGGTGAGAAAGCCTTCCTTAAAGTACCTCCATAGAAGAAGATCCTTCGCTTTGGCAAAAAGGGGAAACTAAGTCCTCGTTTCATTGGTCCATTCAAAGTGATCGAAAGAGTTCGACCTGTTGCTTACCGACTAGCTCTCCTTGAGGGGTTAAGTCGAATCCATAATGTCATCCATGTGTCTATGCTACGAAAATACCGGTCAGACCCTTCCTATGTGATCGAACCAAAGTTTGTGGAGATTTAGCACAATTTGACGCACAAGGAAGAACCTGTGCAGATCCTCGCACGAGAAGTCAAGAGACTTCAAAACAAGTTTGTGCCCTTAGTGAAAGTTTTGTTAAGAAGTCATTCGGTGGAAGAAGTCACGTGGGAACCAGAAGAGACGATGCGGAAGCAGTACCATCATCTCTTCGGCTAGACTAAAAATTTGAGGATGAATTTTCTTAAAGGGGAGAGTTGCATATCCCTAAAATCGGCCTAGTCGAAATTTGCTTCCAGTGACTGGAGATTTTGTATCAGATAGGCTCAAAACTGTAATCTTCCAGTCCTTGTACCCAATTTTGTAATCAATGAAAGTTGTGGGGCATTAAATTGATCAATGGACCTTTTTGTAAGAAATTCAAGTTTGAAATACTATTTTCAAGCTAGGAGTATCGGTACGGTAGGACTGGTACCGATATAGTTTTGGCTAGGCATTTTGATACAATAAGACCTGTATCGGTACGACCTAACTACCATAATGAACTTACCTATTTTAGCTTAGCCGTATCAATACAGCCATAAGGTGTATCAATACGGCTCTCTGCAGAAATCTACTTTGAGTACTTAATTAAAAGAAAAAAGGGGTTAGGGTGATGACTCACCACCTAGCTGGCCCCTTCCACGTGTAATACATCAGAAAAGGTGACTAATTGTCAACCAATTGGCAATTGAAAGAAAGGGATGAGGGATGATTGAATTGGGTTTAGCAAACCCTCAAGGATAGGAAAGCTTCCTATTGGTCCGTATGTTGGTGGAGGAATGATTAAAGATGAAAAAACAGTTTTAAAATGAGAAACAAAAGCTCTCTTCCTTACTTTGAACCTCCCGTAAACTAAATCCTACCTTTGTCTCCCAAGAAGCAAGCACCACCATTATTATCCTCAACCTCAAGCTTAAGCAAGCACCTCAATTCAGTCCTCAACCTTTGTTTGATTTCGATATAGCGTTTAAAAGCTTGTATCTCGGTAAGTAAAAGCCCTCAATCAATTTTTGAAACCCATGGATGATTGGAGTTTAATTTCAAATCGAAATTCTAAGCCTAATATTCGAAGTGATTACTATATTGTGATTATAATGATTCCTTGTGTTTCTTCCTAGCCCAAAATTGGAAGGAAACAATCCGTCATCCCCAAACATGCCTAGGAGCAAAATAATCGAAATTCGAGAACCTTGAAGTCTACGAATACTAGGTGAGCGTAGTCGTGTCAAGGGATTGACACGAAGCCATCTCGTTGCATTTGTTTTGAGTTATGATTGCATTTGTGTTTAAGAGCTCAAATAGAGCAAGCATATGAGGACTCTAACGGTAAGCACGGTAAGCTTCAATAATGTTTGATATATTTTTAAGTTCATATGTGATATCCGATTCATGCTTGTATATGGATTTTGATATAATTGTGTTATGATATATTATGTGGAGCTAAGGCTCGAACTGCTATCTGATATGATGTGATCCGAACGGTAAGAATTTATGATGAAATTCGCGATCTTGGACACTGTGGAAATTGGATAAAATTGGCATGCCATATGGTTATTCGAGCTTACTATGTAAGGGATTAGACTACGGCCAGGGGATACGGCCTATATGTGTGGTGAAATAAGGATGGATTGTGTAAGGGACATTATCCGGAGCTACAGCTCAAGGATACGACCTATTTTCGATATGTGTGGTGTACAGGGGAATCCGCGTATCCATTAGTTACCATGTCCAAGGAAATGATATGCTTATATGATCTATATTTGTTATATGAAATTATGACTAATGACTACGAATATGTTGCTATGATTGATGTTATGTAAATCGTTAACGGAGCATGCTTATACGACATTTATGTAATTGATAGATTTATTGTGTATTTGTTATGACTACCTCACTAGGCTAAGTAAGCCTAGCGTCTTAATGTCTCATGCATTTTCATGACCTTGAAAGAATTCGAGCCTCGATCGTGTGTTGCAGTTGCAAGTCACTCTCATCGACCTCATGTATGCTTAACTTTTGCTTGACTCCTAGTAAGGTGCATATATGGTCTAAACATGTTATAAATGTGCTTTAATATGTATATGTAATAGCCTAAAGGTGACCAAATGCTTAATGGTTAATATGGTGTGATTGTGAGTTAGTTAAACTAGCAAAATGAGCCTAAAAGGTGAAAACTAGGTAAATGGACTTAGAACGTTCTAAAATTTTGTATGCAATTAAAAGTATGGATTTTGGGATCGCTAGTAAAATTTGGTTAAATTCAAACAACGTTCAATAGGTTAATTCAAATAAAAACCACATAAAATCTGTCATTATAGGGCAGGCGTATCGATACGGGTCAAGCTGTACCGGTACGGCCTTGCATAATTGGACTTGATAAAACAGGGCGTACTGATACACATAGGTGGTGTATCGATACGAAGTTGGATAGTAAGTTCTGAAAAATAAATTGTATCGATACGGTCTTTAAGGTGTATCAAAATGGTCAACCTAGGTCAACATATATCGATACGGGTTTAGGGGTATCGATACCAACTTGTTATCCTTGAATCTAAAAAATGAAAATTTCGCTTAGTGTACCGATACGACACTAAGTGTATCAGTACGGAGTTAGTTAATTCTGTTAAAAGGCTTAAAACACAGTTTTAAGAAGTTTATAAAATGGCCACTCAAACTTGTATAGCCTAATTGGATAGGTAAACGGTCTCTGTTAGTAACGAAACATTACAGGGTAATAATTGGTAGGCTTAATTGAAGATTGGTAAATGGAAATTCCGATTAAATCACTTAATTGGTAAATTTATTATTTAGTCCCTAAGCTTATAAAAGTTTAAAATTGACCTCAAATCGAGTAAGCTAATTATGAGTTAGTTTGATAAGTCGTAATGGAAGATTAAAAGGACACGCTAAATAAGATTTCGATCTCCAATCAAAGTCTTCGAACTCTAAATCCGTCTCTTGTAGCACTCTCTGACCCGATTTCCTACCAGGCTGGGAAGGCGGTGTTACAAAGCAGTTGCGTACTCAATCTATAAACAAAGTCATGAGATGATTAGCTTTAAGAACTAGGTAGAAGGGATCGCCCAATACGTGAAGATCTTGTCTGAAATAGTTGCAGGGTTGTTACGATGCCCCGACATCAATGTCGACACTGAACTTGGACAAAGCATTGATCAGGATATTGAATGAAGTGATCAATTTAGGAGCTAGGGCTAGCTGTTTTCTGTAGGAGAAATTATATTTTCTTTGTACTTGGACTTTTTGATTAATGAACGTTTCCTAAAGACTAGTTCCTGAATTTGATGCCTTTTGCATACGCATTTATACATTGCATTGCATTTTGCAAAATTCAAAACTTTTTTTAATACAAAAAGGTTCTACGACAGTTAGACTTACAAACCGCAATCATACCGCATTCATACGAAACACGTTTGCACTCCAAAACTATGGCAGTTAGAAATACAAACCACAATTATACCGCATTCATTCAGAACACGTTTATGCTCCAAAACTATGGCAGTAGAAGATAGAATCACAAGTTTGGAGAATGATCGAGTAGAAACACATAACCGCTTTGATAGAATGGAACAGTCTATGAAGGAGCAAATTTTAGAAGCGGTGACGAAGTTCCAGACTTGAATACCATCAATGAAATTGAGAAGATCAGAGCTGAAATTGAGAGGAAGTATGAGGAACGCTGTAAAGCATTGGAAGACTGCTTACTCGAAATGCAAAAGGTGAACAACCAAGGGTCTAGTGCAGTTGACCTGAGGTTAGTTGCTGACTTGGTTCTTCCCCTTAAGTTCAAAGTACCAAATTTTGAGAAGTTTGATGGAACAACTTGTCCATCGGCTCATCTTACAATGTATTGTCGCAAGATGGCCGCATATTTGAAAGATGAAAAGTTGTTGATCCATTGTTTCCACGATAGCCTAACGGGCTCGGTGGCGCGTTGGTACACGCAGTTGAACCGAGTAAATATTCGATCATGGAAGGATTTGTAATACCCCTAAAACCTGGTCAATCGTAACTAGTGATCTTTGAACTTAAATATTCCATTGAGATGAAATAAGCTTGTATGATTCTAATTGATTAATGTTATGACCGGTTTGAAATTAGATTAAAGTGTGGCATTAATGGGAATGTTACCATTTTACTTAGGTGACATAAATCGATTCAAATATATATACTTGAATTAGAATAGATTGGAATAGACTAAGGATCAAAATTGAAGAGTGGAAGAAAAGATACCTTAAGTGTAAAGGACTAATGAATCATATTAAATGTATGGTCTTGCATGCTAAAATTATGAATTCATAAGGACATATACACATGTCCATTTGTGAGGAAACTTTGTAGAGGAAGAGGAGGGGACAGTCGGCATTGGCCAAAGAAAGAAAAGGGAGAGAAAAACCCATCTTCTTCTTCTTGGTTGTTTTGGCTGAACAACACGATTGTGGGGGGGAGAAAGAAATTGGGCTGCTAGCTATTGTAATCAGAAGGAGGCTTTAAAGTTCTTGTTCAAATTCTTGGGGTTTAACTTGATTAGCTCAAGGGAAAATGTGATTGTTCTCTTCTTCACTTTTAATTCTATTTAAATTTAGAATTCAACTAAAATTCATGCATTGTTAGCTTAAATTGATTATTCAAAATAGATAACAAGATTTTTAGAGCTGTTCGGGTAAATTGATTGATAAGTTTGCCCTGTTTTGCATGATTGAAGGCTCTATGGGACTATTTTGATCACAATGTGAATGTATATGGGTGTGATGATTTATTTTATGCACAAATAGATGTGTATTATTTAAAAGAAAAAGAGAAGAGAGAAGAATGGATTGCTTTGGCTTCTTAAAATTTACATGCTGGACTGTTGTGTTTGGAAATTAGATTTGTATATTGATTGTGGGGTGTTTCAATCATCTACTTAAGTATAAAGAAGGAATATAACAATATTATAATAACTTGAACATCTTTTTAGATTGATTGATCATGAAATTTATGTACATTTGAAAATAGGGCAGAGTAGGCATTCGTATGAACTTCAGAAACTGTTTTTAACATAAATATGTATATATATGAAAGAGGGGTTGTTTTATACTGATGAAGACAATTGCGGACTGCCATGTTGTATGTAGTGGTGCAAACATGCATCTTGGGACTGTTCTGAAAATTTATGTAATGGAAACCTAGACCGTTTCGGTTGTATGAGTATGAAAATTATGTACAAAGGGCTGTTTTGTTTAAGTCTGGAAATTTGTGGACTGTTTTATGGTGTTTAAATGTGTATACATGTGACAAGGGTTGTTTTGTTTAAATCTGGAAATTTGTGGATTGTTTTATGGTGTTTAAATATGTATACATGTGACAAGGGCTGTTTTGTTTAAATCTGGAAATTAGTGGATGGTTTTGTGGTGTTTAAATGTGTATATATGTGAAGATTGGAATGATGTGTTATGTTTGAAAAGCATGTAAGCTGCCATGAAGTTTATGTATTAGAATATGTGAAGTTTGGACTGTTTTCTATACAAATATAAACCTGAAACTGTTTCCTATATACACATATAAATTTGAGACTGTTTTGATATGTCAAAGTATGTAAATATTTGTTTCGGGGACTGTTTTCTACATGTATAAATAAACTAAGGACTATTTTGATGTAATTAAGAGTAAATGTATTGTTTTGAAGAAATAAATATGTATATGTAAGGATTGCCTAGTTTTGCACATATATGAATGTAATTGGGCTGTTTATGAAAGTATAAATATACGTATAAGTAAATTTAAAGGCTGATTTGAATGTCTAATTGTATAGTGGACTGTTGGTTGTGTTTATGGTGTATATTGATTCAAAAGTGGACTGTTTAGGTGAATAATTTGTATGTATACATGAGTTGCCTTCTTTTGTATATCTATGCATGTGATTGGGCTGCTCTAAGCATGAAAGATTGATTAGAGGTTGTTTGTGAAAACGAGTAGATATATACTTGTATAATGGGACTGTTTTGTCTAGTTAAGAATATAAGTGTATTTATTTGCATATATGAATGTGTATGTACGAAGTGAGGCTATTATTGAGTAAATTGGTAAATGTGTGAGCTTATAATTGAGATTGTTTGAATGTATATACAAGTATTTTGGGGTACTTGTGAAAGATGGAATTAGCCCTGATGACTTGTTAATTTGTGTGAGGTACATTTTAACTATGGATGGCTAAGGAAAGCATATGGAATGTGAATAGTGGATCAGGTATTCCATAACTTTGGAATAACCAGGTGAGTGTAGCTATGCATTTGAGATTGACAAGGTGTCATCCTAATTTTGTTTAATGCTAAGTCTTAAATGTACACATGTTGCATCAAGCTCAAATAGAGCACATTGGAAATGGGGTTCAAGCATGGCATTCGAGAAAGGCTTGTGATAGTGTCACATTTCATGTGCATTACATGCCATGTTATGTATGCTGTGATTCTTACCTTGATGATTTTATGTTTTGGTTGTAATGCATGAGATAATTTATAAATAATTTCATCATAAAACTCCTTGTTAATAAGCAAAACTTAAAGTATAATGAGTTAAGACTCCTTAAGCCTACTAGAGCTTGAGCTTGCCGTAAGACACTAAGTTAAGCAATAAAGTAAGATTACTTGTATAGTAAGATACTTCCCAATATCAAAAGTAAGAAAAGAAATAAGGTTACTTGTAACCTGAGAAATATCTGTTAGCTTTAAAAGTAAAGCTACTTGTACAACAAGCAACTTCCCGAATATCACAATTTAGATAAAACTTATAAGTTGCCTCTAAAAATGGAAGACCTCGGATCTATTGGATGATGCCTAAAATATTTAGACTACGGTATTTTGTTATTAAGATCAAATGGTCCTTTAGTACCTCTGGTACTATTGTTTAAGCAATTGCCTAGGGGACGCCCTCTTCATATGCTTCGATATTAGCTCCTACTATGTGCCCAGAGCTAAGTATCGCCTGAACTAAGGTTATTCATCACCAATAGTGATCCAAGGCAAACAAGTAAAAGACCCAAATCTAATGAGAAATTTAGTAAGAATTCAGAAAAGATATTGATAATATTTTGGAAAGCCTTGAAGGCCCTGAAAAGCTCTGTAAATTCTAAAAAGGGTTGAAAGCCTAGTTAATCCTTAAAAGCTCTGAAAGCTCTGATAAGCCCTATAAATTTTGAAATCCCTGATAAGTTCTGTAAACTCTGAAAGTTCTGATGAATGATAATAAAGAATCGAAACGAATGGATAATAGTCAAGTCTCTTGAAGACTTTAATGTGCCAAGTTGATCTTTGACAATATCAACCCATTGAATATTGAAGCTTGGATAAGCTACTGAACTTCATAAAAATCTATAAGTTAAAATTAAGATAAATTATGTTAATATATGTTTGTGTGTCCAGATGTGTGATTCTTTAAGATTCATGCATGATGTGTTTTATCATTGACATTTCTACCTCACTTAGGCTAAATGAGCCTAATGCATTCTATTTCATGCATTGCATGATAATCAAGTGTGCTTGTCTCTATTGGTTGAGAATTACGAGTCTTGATTCGATGTTCTTGTTTAGCTCAAAACTATCTTAGATAGTTTACTCCTAGGATGGTGGCACCTTGTATTAGCTTATGAATCCAATGTTTATTATGCGTTTTGTATATTTATTTAAGGAAAGACTATCATGGTATCTCCTAGTATAATTGGTAAATGGCTTGTATGTTTAATTGAATGGTTCATTTGAATGTTTATGTTTATTAGCTAAACATTCAATGGTTGCTTGATGAACATTCTCCAATTCTGAATTGTTAGAGGAATTAATTCGTAATTAGAGCATGAGATAGGGATTTTCGAAAGATATCTTGAGACTAAGCTATGTTAACATGACTTTATTTGTAACCTTAATATTGGTGATAAGTTAAAGTGGTAACTGTTTAACGAAACCTTAAGGATAGAACCTTCCAAAGAAGGGATCGATCCCCTTCTGAACTTGTGTTAGAATGATTTTTATATCTGGACTTGTACTTTGTCCAGAGCTTAAACATGAATTGAATTGACTATACAAATGATAATGATAAAAATAGGCTCTAATAATGTTATGCAATGGAACGTTCTATCTGACTATGATGTATAACAATTTGAATGAGGTTTGGTCAACTGATTCGAATATGGATGTGACTATGTTAATTGTTGTTAAGCACTTAAGGTAAAATATGTTTAAAAGAGTCTTATGATCAAATGATTCAAGTGACCATAATGTGTAGCTAATTGATTGATGTTGTGAACTAATTTCATAATGAGTTAATACTTCGAAGGAAGTAGAATCCAAGAAGGTTTATAAGAGTTAAGTGACTATCCTATTTTTCGATGCCTGATTGAAAAGAAACTTTGAAATTTCTGGTTCCGATTTTAGTTTTTCCTGTAGTAACATTCTCAAGTCCGGTTTTTCTCCTAAACCGGGTTGAGGACGTTACAGGATTTATCTAGGGCTTTCGTAGAGCACTATAAACATGTAACTGAGATGATTCATAGCTGTGTTATGCTATAAGGGATGGAATAATGATCTAATGAAACACTCAGCCGATATGCTCAAAGTTGGAGAGACGTGGCGGCGCAGGTACAACCACCGTTAATGGAAGTGAGGTTGCCTACATGTTTGTACAGACCTCGAGGGGTCCACTTTTTAAGAGTTTAATCAGTATTGCTACACGAAATTTTGCCGATATAGTGATGACTTGGGAGTTGATTGAAGCGGCAATTTAAAGTGGCAAGATTGAAAGTGAAGATGGCTCTCGTAAGAATTACAAGAGAAATGATAGTAAGGTAAACAATACGAGTACTTATGAGCCTCCAAAGAACGTCACAATTACACCGCCTGGTGCTGCGTCAGGAAGTTCTCAGAACACAAATAAGAAAGATTCTTGAAATTTGAGGGATGCCAGAATGAACTTCACACCCATACCAGTGTCATATGCATAACTATACCCACAACTTTATGAGGCAGATCTCGTGAAACTGTATTATCTTACACCTCTACAACCGCCCTATCCTCCATGGTATAATCCAGACGCTCATTGTGAATTTAATACTGGGATTCTGGGTCATACTATTGAGAGTTGTACTGCTTTTAAGAAGCTGGTTCAGAATTTGATTAAAATTGGGGTCTTGAAGTTCGATGAACCCAATATTGCTGCCAATCTTTTACTCAACCATAGAGGAAGAGGAGTAAATGCTATAGAAGAAGATGATGAGGCCAAGCAATCAAAGACTGGTGTATCTAATGAAAGACACATGGTTCCATGGAATTACGCAACCAATATAACCATAGCAGAGAGATCAAAGCCACAGGAAGAGGTAAAACCATTAAGTGAAGAAAAGACGATTCTGAAAGAATAAAAAACAAATGAAAAGCCTGAAGATGAGATGGTAAATGAGGTCGGGCACTTAACTAGAAGTGGAAGATGTTACTCGCCAGAGACATCTAAAGAAGCTGAAAAGGTGAAAGAGAAGGCGGCTATAGTACTAGAGAGGATTTTCAGGGAATAGCCTCCTCCTCTAAAGATATATAAGCTTGTTATCGAAGAACAAGCCCAGGAGTTTTTGAAGTTCTTGAAACAAAATGGGTGTAGTATAGTTAAACAACTGAAGAAACAGCAGGCTAGAATATCCGTCCTTGAACTATTGCTGAGTTTAGAAGGGCACCAGAACGCTCTGATAAAGGTGCTTAATCAAACTTTTGTCCCGAGCAATATATCAGTGAACAAATTGGACAGAATTGTGAACCACCTTACCGTAGACAACTATGTTACCTTTATTGATTATGAGATCCAAAAATAAGGAATGGGATCCGTTAAGGCCTTGAATATAACAACCCACTGCAAAAGGGTACATTCTTCCAAGAGTGTTAATCGATAATGGATCAACATTAAATGTTCTCCTGATTGTTACATTGCAGAGGCTTCCAATTGATGATTCGCATATGAAAACTTATAAGAATACTTTGATAGCTTTTAACAGAACAACCTGAGATGTGTTGGGAAAGATTGAAGTCTCGTTGTTGATCGGTGTTACCTCTCCAAAATTATTGTTTTTAATGTCAATCTTAAAATGTTTTTGCTTGTTTTTAGGTACATTTGGTTGCATTAGGATATTAAAATCATGCATATACATAAGGAGTTAGGACTTCTGTCTATGCTAGTATGAAATGTTGTTTTGTTGGCAATTTTGTAGGTTTGGCATAGTATTTCGCACATGAATGTAGCACAGTAAGGAATGCCAAAGAGAATACCGAGTGTTGTTGGTACAGATAGATCAAACAATGCCAAGCATCAGTTGGCAGAGAAGTGAACTTGATGCCATGCGAAGAAGCTGTTGAACCCCGAAAAGTTAAGACTAGACCAGGCTGGGAAAAAATAGCAATTGGATCAATCTCCGAAAAAATAGCAGAAAAATAGTGCCAAGCTCGGTTGGTAGAATTATGCCAAGCTTGGTTGGCAACGTAGCGGTGGCACGATAACATCAGCCCTAGTCAAAACCTGATTAGCTTATCACCTGACCAGCTTATCACCTAATCAGCTTATCACTTCAAATCTGGATAAAGGTGATCACAAGCCTTATCCCTTGCGCATTCAAATTTCAAATGCAAAGGCTTATCCTAGGGCTTCCTCGTATGCCTATTTAAAGGAAGAGAAGCATTCGATCAACAAGAACTTAGAGTGTGAGATGAGTGAAGACCGGCTACACCAAGGAAGGATGGTCCGACCATCTTGGCCAAGAGCCTGGATCTTGAAGGGCTGCATCAAGAGACCCCTTCTCGCCCATTCTCTTGTTTTAAGTTGTTTTAGTTTCTTTTTAACGATGATGAATTTGGAAAACATTTGTGTTTTGTTGGTTAAATCCCCCACCATGAACTAATCTAATAGTTGGTGGGGGATGTTTGCATTGAACACTATTTTATGGTTTAGTTTTTAATAATGAATCTGCTTCGGCATTATTTTATCTATTCGGCATACTTTAATGTTTCCTAAATACTATGCGAAGCAAGAGATGACATTGTTGGCCTATTGCTCCTCAATACCTTAACAGACTTGGGGTGGCAATGATTAAGTTGTTGAATACTAGGGCGAGAAGCTTTGAGAGAAGCCACTCAAGTAGATGAACTTACTTTAGGAGTGAAATCTACCCCTTAGGAGTATATATTAGTTCTTAATCAAATTGGTTTATTTAAAAACATACACTATAGAGATATATGGGTTTTTACATGATCAATTTAAAGCAATGACCATCGAGAAAGGCTTTGCTAATTTGAATATGCTTGGAAAACAATGCTAAGACATGTCGTTATTAAAAGCTGGCATGACATGAATAGCGTGAAAACCAGGCATTCCCTGCCAATGCTCATCATTCATTAAAAAACTCTCCTTGCCAACGCCTTTACTTTATTTTACTTTTATTACTTTTCTTTTCTTTAGTTTCAAAATCAATCCCAAAACAAATTATCTTTTTTTCAAGGCAAGTAACAATCAAGACAATCAAATTCCAAGATAATCTCTGTGGGATCGATACTCAGCTTAATTGATGTATTACTTGCAGACCGTGTATACTTGCACGCAAAAGACTCTTAGCACTGTTTTACTAATACATACATTTTGCCACTTTTTCCAGCATTCATAACACACTTCTTCTAGAGAGTCTACAAGTTTTTGGCGTTGTTGCCGGGGATTGCAATGAAATTGATTGTTTTTATTCTTACTTGTCTTTGTTTTAGCTTTTGATTATTTTCCTTTTATTTTTTTTATTTTTTTCTAACATTATTTTTAGTTTCATTTGTTTTAGGTACTTCTAGGAACATGGAGGATCGGGGAATGAGCATTGAAGCATACAATCGGTCGCGTTACCAGCAAAATTTTCCATGGTATGATCAAGGAGCTGACATGTTTGCTTACGATAATGACATTATTGTTGCAACACATATGCCATGACAAAACAACACTCAACACCAGCCGAGTTACTCGTACGATGATCAAATAGACTTCTATGATGATTACAACTTTGCTGATACAACGCACATGTCTTGGCAAGAGAACTTACACTCCATGGAGGCTATGAAAGCTAGGAAGGATGTTGAACTTCAAGAGATTGAGGAAATAAGTAGAAAAATTGAAAATCACGTGACACTGATTTTGAACATCCTAAACAACACACCACAACAACTAGTTCAAGGGGATTCTAAAATTCCAAACCAAGAAGACGAAGGCCAGCTTTGCCAGGAAGAGAAGTCAATGCCAACATGTGAACCCAAGAAAGTAGAGAAAGAAGAGGCTGATGATGTCAGACCGCTATCTGATGCCAGACAACATTTGGATGCCAACACCACCTTGAGAGAACTAGTAGAGTCATCATTTGCCAACCCTACCTTGGTAAAACAAGAAAGTATTACTGTTGACATTTTCAAAGCTCTTAAATGTGCAAAAAAAATTGAAGAAAGCCATGCAGTTGAGACAATGGAATCCATCTTGGATGAGAACCTAGCATTGCATTGCCAAGAAATGAAAGCTGACGCCATAGAACAAAAGTGTGATGGCAAAACAATTGAACAACAGAGAAGATCGATTCTGGTCAGGACTGATGCCATAAAGCGAGGTGTGCTCAAATGGCTCGTTGTTGGAAGGAAAAGTGGATGCCAAATGACTGAGAGTGAAGAGCTAAAGCGGGAAAATTTTGTTGTGACAAAAATGCAATGATGCTGCGATTCAAAACTGAAGATTTCATGAATATTCTGGAACAAGATGATGATTATTATGCCTCGAAAACAAAGAGATTCTTTGGTTTTCTAAGGTGGTTTTCAAGGCCACCATGGCAAAATGTTCTCTTTCGTTGTGCCATCAAGAGTTCGGCATACTCAAAGAAAAGCAATTCTTTGGCTTTCTATGTTGGTTATTCAAACAAAGGATTGCCAAAGCCTACCACTCACCAACCAAGGGCCAAAGATTGAAACACTATTTGGAAGGTGATCAAAACTATGCCAAAGAGGTTATCCTCTTGGAGGAAGTACCTATTGCATGGTGTGATGTACTACAAATGATACGCAAATAGTGCAAGTATACACGTATGGACAAAGTATACGCAAATAGTGATGAGTAAGTATCGTCTCCATAGGGATTGAAGGTATTTCAGGTCTAGTTTAAACGATGCAAACACAAACTAGAAATGTAATTGTTGTGGCAAATAGAAGCGAAGATGTAAATGCTATGATAAAGGACTGGAATAAAAGCTGGGCTGAATCAACAGACTAAAGATTGTCCTCACACGTGTGCTAAACTCACTATAGGAACAACTGGCTGGGTTTGCCTAGATAACCTAAGTCTAGCTCTCACGGATACCTCCACTTTCTAGCCTATCTTATGCTCGGCGGGGTTTACTAAGGGTGCTCCTAAGCTATCTCTAGTAAGGAGTCTGGTAGCTAATATGCTATAGCAATACCTCTCAGCGTGAACTCTAACATATTTTTACCCATGAATTACTATCCGTTTTAGCCGTTGAAACCCTCCCACTTATCTCTAAGGTGGGTTAGAGATGTGCCTATCAGCAGCCAACTCCATTGCCTACGTGGATCTAAACCTAGCTCTCTCGACCACTAGACTAATCTAACTCCTAAGGAAATGCCAACTCTCGAAGGCTCTTACAACCCTAGGGAGAAACAAAACAATAGGCAAAACATAGATCGAACTGAAAAACATAGAAGCAACTATTAACAGAAACCAAACAGAAGCATCCAAACAAACCCAAGACAACTAAAATCAGTTCATGGGCAATAAACATCCAACATCCTTTCGTTCATACAACCCATATCCAGAAAATAAGAAAATGTCAAAGCAACGAGCAGAAAGAAAGGTAAACTCCCAATCCGCCTTGGACTGCCACGAACCACCCTAAGCTTGCCGCTTCTCTCAAAGCCAGCAAGATCACACCTTGGAGCTACAACAATGGAGGACACTAATTTGAGTAGAAGATGAAGAAAAGATATGCTTTTCTCCTTTCTCTTTCTTAGCTTTTTAGGTCACATTTTCAGCCTATTTTGTGCCCGCTTAAATGAGGGCTTCTTGTCCTTTATATATTGAAGGCTCTTATGGTATTGTGCCCTAAACATTCCATTTTGACCTAAAGAATATTCCTCTGACACATGCTTGGCATAAGAGACAAATGGGGTTCTCATATGTGGGCTGGAAAATATCTTCTTTGAGTTTTGTCTTTTTCTGCTCCCAGCCTTTCCAGACCAAAATGCTGTGGCATTTTCAGCTATTCTACCCTGCTCACCTGAACATCATGAAACTAGTCCAAACCTTTCTCACGTAGCACCTATTTAGCAATTAACCCACGACAACCAAAGCTATGAAACAAGATGCAACTATATGAACTAAATGCCATGAAATGAGCCTACGAACAAGCAAATAACAGAGTAAAAAGGTATGAAATATATGCATTTTGTAGAGTTATCACACCCCCAAACTTAAGCTATTGGTTTTCCTCAAGCAATGAATAGAAAAGAACAAATGAAATGCTGTGGCAAAAATTTAGTTCAAGACGGAGCTAGGGCAAAATTTCAGTCCTCAGAAATTAAAGGCTTTCAACATGTTAGACTAAACTGAGATTTTAAGATCTATTCTTTAGGGCAAGGTCCTTTGCATGTGTGCGCAATTGCATTCAATAAGTTAGAAAAATTTCTAGCCAAGCTCTCTAATGTACCTTAGTATTTCAAATTAAGTTAAGCACAATTTTTACTCCTACAATTGTAACTTCTTTCTTTTTCCTTTTTTCTTTTTTTTTTAAATTTGCTTCTATGAAGGGAGTCAGCTCATCACAACTACCTTCCTAGACTTGAAAATGAAGTGGAGCAAACACCCCATTCCCTAGCCAGTAAGTAGAGTAATCCCGTGACTACTTTCATTCACTCATTTGTTGTTGCTGCCATTTATTTAAACGCAGTATCCAGGCAAACAACACAAAGAGGAGTGTCCCTCTATAGCTATGCCGAAGCATTTATTCACAGATCAACACATATTCAAGAACAAGGGAGTTTAACAAAACCTTTAATGCTTATAATTATCATTCAAGTTCATTAAGATTATTTATACTAAGGCATGCAAAAGTCCTTTCCTAAAGACTTTTCTAACAATCTTAAGCATAAAAAGCATGCAATCGTGTAACAATTTAATTCATAAAGCACCAGACCCTAAAGTCAATTATACCAATCTCAGCCAGTCATAATCATTCAATTAATTCCAAGCCATACAAGTTAAATGTTCATCATCAGACATCATGAATTTAGTCACAAAACTATCTTTGAACTAAACAGAATGCCATAGCATAAATTTTGTTCCTAACTACAGATGCAAAGACTAAATATTAACACTAACACCCCCAAACTAAGAGAATACAGTGTCCTCAATGCATGAAAACTAGATGTATGAAACTAAATGAAATGCAATGCAAGTGGGGTACCTTTTGGTTGTTGTCGTTCCACAGTTTTGGTTGCCATATGTTTGATGTTCAATTTTTTAAGCGAGGCAATGGGTGGGTCGTCCTCTTCCTGTTCTAATGGTGGGGCTAGTTCATCCTGGCTGGATTGCGCAGGTTGATCATCCCCCTCCTCATTTTTAGGCTCAAATGCTTCGGGGGGGATGGTCCAAATTCATCAAGTTGTGCGCTTCTGGCGGCGTTTTGTTCTTGTCGTGGCATCCAGAGTCTGGTCCACCATAGGATCTAAGACAAGAGTAGGGGCCAGTTCAGTGATCTCTTCATCATCGTCACTCTCGATAGTGATGGGATCGGTAGCAGGCTCTTCAGGTTGTGGGGCAAAGGCCGGAGGTATGGCCTTTCTCTTTCGCTTCTTGCTTTATTGTACAACAGTCTCAGCAGGTGCAGGTTTCTTTGTGGCCGGGGTGGGATGAGAAGTACTTGCTCTAGTTGTAGTGGGAGGGTCCATCAGGGTAGCAAATAGGTCTTCAGGGAAGGGGGAAAGTCGATAGGCATATGGGGTAGCATTTTGCGGAAGTATGCGTTGAGAACAGCATCCCTTGCTTTCACATACCTAAAATAGGTTGTGAGGTTGCCACGCATTTGATCCATGTTAGACCGTAGGCAGTTGGTGGTGGCCACCAAAGATGCAATCCTTGCTACAACAAAAGTTTTGGCCCTGCCTTCAACAGTTTCAGCTAGAGCATCTTCATCAAATCCTCGTAGAACAGGGATTTGGGCTGGTGTGGTTGAATTCTTGCCGGTGATGGTCTCATCTTTCCGAGGATCTTCAAAAACTTGTTTCTTGCGGTAGAGAGCAGTGATGAGATTTGGAAAAATTAGTGGGCTCTTGCTCCTCTTCAAACATGCATAGACTTCATCAACAATCAACTTCCTGATATCGATAGACCGACCATTTAGGATGGAATGGATAAGAAGCAATCAGTTGATGTGAACAGTTGTGGAGTGAGATGTGGGCATAAGACGAGTTTTAACAAAGTGATTCCAAACTTTGGCTTCCGACTTAAGTCTTCCTCGCTCTACAGACCTTGTTGTTACATCAAGTTCAGTTTCGCTAAAGCATAAGTCCTCAAGGACTTCTTTTTGTGTCCGGTCATCGACACCAGTTGCAAAAGGAGTATGGTGGTCCACTACATTTTTTAGGCCATAAAACTTGTTGATTGTTACAGTAGTGAATTTTATTTTCTCCCCTCGAACATATACACCAGACTGGGTGGGGCTAGTGAGATGACCATAGAATTCCCTCACTAAGGGGACGCAAATATCGTCAGGGTGTCGCACAAAATTTTCCCAGCCATGCTTTGTGATTACATCCATGAGGTTTTGGTCAAAACTTTGTTCCCCCTCAGTAGGGAACTTAAATCCTTGCTCTGCAAAAGGCTTCCGATCTTTGAGTTGTTGCCAGTGATCTTTGGCAGTTTGTTCAGAGAATTTCTGAATTTCCACTACAGGTGGTGCTAGGGCACTTGTAGATGCAGTTGAGACATTCTTGCATCAGACCATTATTACTGTAGGGAGGGAAGATACTGTTAGATGCAAGCAATATTTGGGGGTAGTGAAGGAAGTGAAGTTGTGGCTTTAATGGCGTTAAGGGTAAGTCGGATGAAGAAGATGAAGTAGAGACGAAAGGATTAAGAGAAAAGGATAAGAGAGAGCAATGAGGAAGTTGAAAGGGTTGGGAACTGTCACACGTTAATGGAGAGAGAGTGAATATGACAGTTTTATGGCATGTGTAAGAGGGGAGATATGATGGCTAATTAATGAAAAGTAGAAAAGGTGGAGAGAGAAGGTAGGGTTTTAATTGGTTAGGGTTTTAATTGGTTAGGGTTTTTCGGGGATTAAATAAAGAATCTCTTCCCCTTTTGCTTTTGTAAGTATCGCTAGCCCCCCAAACCTTGGAAATTCCTTTTTTTCTATTTTAACTTCCCTTATTAGGATAGTGACAAAACCCTAACCGCAATAAGAAAAGCCTGCCATCCTTAATTTTCACCTTGGCGTGCCACCTGCAACCTATAGGTACACTGACATGGGGGTAATAAAAACAAACATAAAAAGAACATTAAGACACACTAGAAACAATCGAAAAGATGAATAAAAAATTATATTATTTATAGATATAAAAGCAAGTAAATGATATAGCATAAAGATATTAGGAAGGGAGATGCAAACTCTTAAGTATCATTGAGGGCCAAAGATGATTTGTCTCTCAAGATTGGAGATCCATTGTACACCTTCAAACGCTGGCCATTAACCTTAAAGATCGTGTTATCATCAAGGTTTTTAATTTCAACAGCACCATAGGAATATACCTTGTGAACTTGGAAAGGCCCTAACCACCAAGACTTGAGCTTCTCAAGGAAGAGCTTGAGCCTCGAGTTATAAAGAAGCGCCTGTTGTCCTTCTGAGAAATGTCATGGAAAAATGTGCTTGTCATGCCACTTCTTCTTTTTTTCCTTATATAATTGTGCATTCTCGAATGCATGGGCTCTAAATTCTTCCATCTGATTGAGCTCTAACAACCTTTACGATCCAGCTAGTTGAGCATCCATGTTGAGCTTTTTGATGGCCCAATAGGCCTTGTGTTCAAGCTCGACGGGGAGGTGACATGCTTTTCCATAGACTAGCTTGAAGGGGGACATCTCCAAGGGTGTCTTAAAGGTTGTTCGATAGTCTTATAAGGCTTCATCAAGCTTTGGGGACCAGTCCTTTCGTTTGGGGTTGACGATCTTCTCAATTATTTGTTTAATCTCGCGATTAGAGACCTCAACTTGTCCATTGGTTTGAGGATGATATGCTGTGGCAATTTTGTGCCTTACCCCATATCTATATAATGCTTTGGCAAAAAGCTTGTTGTCGAAGTGGGATCCTTCATCGCTAATGATGGCTTTTGGTACTCTGAATCTGGTGAATATGTTCTTATGAAAAAACTTGAGAACCGTTTTAGAGTCGTTCTTCAGTGTAGCCACAGCTTCTATCCATTTCGACACATAGTCTACTGCTAATAAGATGTATAGATCTCCAAAAGATGAAGGGAATGGTCCCATGAAGTCAATTCCCCAAACATCGAAAAGCTCTACCTCTAAGATGCCTTGTAATGGCATTTCATTTCTTTGAGAAATGTTCCATGTTCTTTGACACTGGTCACAAGTCTTGCAAAACTCGTGTGAGTCCTTGAAAAGTGTTAGCCAATAGAACCCGGATTGTAGGACTTTTGTAGTGGTTCTTGTTCCACCGAAATGTCCTCCACATGACAATTAGTGGCAATGGAATATGATGTCCTTTTGCTCATCTTCGGGAACACATCTCCTTATCATTTGATTGGCATATTGCTTGAACAAATAAGGTTCATCCCAAAAATAGAACCTCACCTCGTGCTTAAATTTCTTCCGACCCTGGCTATTCAAATCAAGAGACAAAATACCACTAACTAGATAGTTAACAATATCAACATACCATGGGATTTCTGTAGCATATAAAATTTTATCATCAGGGAATTCCTCCTTGATTTCTTGTTCAGTGCTATTTTTATCCATGCTTTCTAACCTAGAGAGATGGTCGGCTACTTGGTTTTCACATCCTTTCCTATCTCTAACTTCTAAGTCAAATTCTTGCAAGAGAAATATCCATCTAATAAGCGTAGGTTTAGCATCCTTTTTAGTCACCAAGTATTTGATAGCTGAGTGATCAATGTGAACAATGACCTTAGTGCCTATCAAGTATGACCTAAACTTATCAAAGGCAAACACAACAGCTAGCAATTCTTTTTCAGTTGTGGTATAATTTATTTGTGCATCATTTAAAGTGCGGCTAGCATAATAAACAACATGAAAAGCTTACCTCGACGTTGCCCAAGTGCTGCTCCTACTGCGTAGTCACTTACGTCGCACATTAGCTCGAAGGGCTCATTCCAGTCTGGTGGGAAAACAATGGGGGCTGAAATAAGCTTATCCTTCAGCTCCTTAAATGCGCTATGGCAATCCTCATCGAACACAAATGTATGATTTTGCTATAGCAAATTGCAAAGTGGCTTTGAGATCTTGGAGAAGTCCTTGATGAATCTCCGATAGAAGCCTGCATGGCCAAGGAAACTCCGTATACCCTTGACAGTGGTGGGAGGAGGTAACTTCTTAATCACTTCGACTTTTGCCCTGTCTACCTCAATTCCTCTCTTCGAGATCTTATGACCCAAAACAGTTCCTTCGGTCACCATAAAATGGCATTTCTCCCAATTGAGAACCAAGTCAGCTTCTTCACAACGCCTTAGCACTTTCGCCAAGGTGCCCAAGCATGTCCTAAAATCATCTCTGGAGACTGAAAAGTCATCTATGAATATTTCCAAGAACTCTTCTACCATGTCTGAAAAAAATTGCTAGCATACATCTTTGAAAAGTTGTTGGAGCATTGCAAAGGCGAAAGGGCATTCTTTTAAAAGCATAGGTGCCATAGGGACAGGTGAACGTGGTCTTTTCTTGATCTTCTGGTGCTATAGCAATCTGATTGTACACTGGAGTATCCATCGAGGAAGCAATAAAAGGCTTTGCCTGCCAATCGATCTAACATTTGGTCGATGAAGGGAAGGGGAAAATCGTCCTTCTTGGTTGCCTTGTTAAGCTTCCAGTAGTTCATACATATCCTCCAGCCCGTGACGGTTCTTGTCGGTAGCAGTTCATTATCCTCATTACGGCTGTGCCTCCTTTCTTGGGTACACATTGTACAGGGCTGACCCAAGAACTGTTATATATTGGGTAGATAACACCAGCACTTGATTATCTCCTTCATCACCACCTTCTTCATGATTGGATTAAGCATTCTTTGGGGGTTATCGCAACCCTTTTTAGGTGGTTTTGACATTTTGGAAAACATTATAAAATCACGGAGTCGCCACCAATCTTTTTTAAAAAAAGTGTGATTGGATCACTTTTAAAACAAAGGTTATTTTAATAAAAAAACATTTTATTTATCAAAATAACATTTTTGGTCCTCAAAAAACAAAGAAAATAGGTTCGGGGGTCAGTTGCGTGTGGGGAAGGATTAGTACCCCACAACGCCCAAAAATTGGTACCTAATTGATTTCAAAAAGTGCTTTAGAAACGGGAATTTGCAAGTTCACGAAATTTTAATTTATTTGTCCGCTTAATGAATGTAAATCTATTTTAGCGGCTTATCGCATGGGAAATGAACTTTAATCACCGCCAACACTCATGGCGCTAACCCGTCATTCCCGTTTGATAAGACACCACATTAATTAAGTTTTCACTTTTTAGTAAATCAACAAGAAAATTAAATATGTAAAAGTCTTTTAATTAAAATCTAAGTAGTGAATAATCCTAAAGAAATGTCTACATTCCTTTTAATTATTAAGGTTATAATATAATTAAGTGTGTTTTATTGAAAATGAAGAATGTTTTACATACATGTCTCTAATATATGTTTTAAGTCCCTAATCCTAAGGTTTAACACACATACATATACATACAAGAATAAAGAAACAAAAACACTTAAATTAAGTTAATTATCAAAGTAATTATAATAAAAAATTAATTAATTTTATTAAAAAAATTTGAATTATGGACTGAATTTAAAGAAAACCAAAATGTAAGGGTTAATTCAAAAATAATTTAAAAATTGGTGCCGAATTGAAAGGAAAAAGGACGAAATTGAAAAGAAATGAGCTGCGGTATAAGAACCGAATTAGAAGGGCGTAGATTATAATCGGTTTTAGGTAGGGTCAAACGGGTTGGTATATATACCAAATATTATAACAGATTTCATTTTATAACAATCCCCCCAAATGGATCAAAGCCGGTTCTTATAAAATTCTCTGAAGACATTCATCATGTTCTTCATGAATTGAAGAACACGGTGGTGGTTCGCCGTGCCGGCGGCAAAATTCCCAGAAAACCCAGATCTTTCCAGATTCTGATGACCTCAAAATCGTATCTTTCCTCACCGGAGCTACGTAGACTAACAAAATCAAGGCGGCGCAACTAGAACGAAGGTAATAACAATCTCTTTATTTAATTCGAAACAAAAAGGAAAAGGATAGAAAAGATTACCAGAAACTTGCTTCTCTTATTGCTTGAATCTTTGATTACAATCATTGCTTGCTAACTTCCGAAGGCTATCTATGTATCTAGTGTTTCTATGATTTGTGTGTGTGATTTCTTCTCTGGAATTGTTGTGTGTCGTTACATGAATTACAAAGGGGTTTATATAGTTTCAAAATTGCTTGAATTTTAAGCCTGAATCCCTAATATCTTCCTCGTTTGATCTTGTCTCAGCTCTGATTTTAAGCTTGTTGCCTTTTTGTTTACTGCTTTAATCTAATCGTTGCTGGATTCTTGCTAAAGAACCAATTTAGGGATCAACCTTTCCTGTTTTGGATTCTGGTTTTCTAGCTAGGGCTTCAATTTAGGGATTTAATTCCCTTTTATCTTTATCATGAATTGTTGGGCTCTAATTTAGGGATTTAACCCTCTTGTTCCTCTGTTTACATGTTTCTGATGATTCGAACGGCGCTAGCGAGGAACAATCAGAGCGAGTGGAGCGTCGGAGAAATATGAAGTGAACGGCCAGAGCTAAAACGTCGTGAGCGTGACTGCCATGCGCGAGTGATGATCCGCATGAACACCCCGAAGTGATCATATCATTTCTCTATGCATCATATCATGGAAAAGGGTGACCATGGCCCTTTGATAGGTTGCCCTTGCATTCTTAAGTCTGAAGGGCATCACTTTATAACAAAAAGTTCCCCACAGCGTCACAAAAATTTGTCTTTTCCATGTCTTCTGGCACATTTTAATCTGGTTATACCCGGAGAAACCATCTATGAAAGAAAAGAGTGAATGACCAGCTGTATTGTTGACTAAAGTGTCAATATGTGGGAGCGGGAAATTGTCCTTTGGGCTTGCCTTATTGAGGTCCCTATAGTCAACACACATTCGTACTTTTCCATCCTTCTTCAGTACTGGGACAATATTCGCCACCCATTCCAGATACTTGGCTATCTCAAGGAATCCTGCATCGTATTGCTTCTTTACCTCCTCTCTGATCTTGAGGAGTGTTTCAGCCTTCATTCTTCTAGCTTTTGCTTTACAGGTTCACATCCTTCCTTTATAAAGAGCCTATGCATGACAATTTCAATGTCCAAATCAGGCATATCTTGATACGACCAAGCAAAAATATCTTTAAACTCTTTTAAAAGCTCAATCATACTTTGTCTAGTTTTGGATGTGATGGTAGTGCCAATCTTCACCTCTCACTTTTCTTCTTCGGTACTGAGGTTTAATATTTCTAACTCCTCTTTATGTGGTAGAATCTGCTTTTCCTCTCCTTCTACCATTCTGAGCATGTCATTGGGTACATCATATTCTTCCTCATCGTCAATATTTCCAACTTCTTCTAAGCGTAGAGGCAACTCAAAGTCAACCTTGAAGTCAGACTCAGATTCATTTATGCTAATGATATCTAAAGACCTGAAAAAGGAATAGGCAAAAGATATATACAAAGGGAAGAAACAAAATGAATGGAATGTTTTTTTTATGCTTTTAACTTTATGGTTTTCATTTGGTTTTGGTTTATTTATGAAAACGTTTGCCACACAAGATTTAATGAAATGCATTTTTTATTGAATTAAAAATTAAAATTTTGACATAGGCCCTTTACATAAGATTCCTTATTATCTCTGGGCCTGGAGCAAAGGGGATGGTTTTGACAATTACTCTGAACTTGTGTTAAAGATTACAGGAATTTCTTCAGCAGTCCAATTGTCAAGCTCAGAGCAAGGGTGGATCATTGGCAGGTAATGGCTCTCTTCTTCTTCTTTAGTCACAGCATTGATACTCAGCTTTTCAAACGCTTCACATAGAGCATTCTTTCCTTTTCCTTCATCACTAATTGGGGCATTTGGATCCAGCATGCCTCCAGATATAAAGTTATGGCTCATGGGAGGGAAAGTCATTGACTCCCACTCAATTTCCTCTCCCTTCAGTCTAGCTCTTCTCCTCTCTTGATACTTTCTGATTTCGGCTCTTCTTTGCCATTTGTTGGGCTTGAAGCCCAATCCAAACCAATTCTTTTTCGCTTGGATTACTACGGGATACAGCCTTTCTTGATGTCTCTTTCTGAATCCTTTCCTAATTTCAGCTCCTTTCCCAAGCATTTGTTTTACTTGTATTTTCACACAGCTTGATAATTCCAGTTCTGGCATCTTGCTTCCTTCTTTGACAAAGGTTGCATTGACTAGATCCAACGTCCTGAAATGACACTCGAGCGCACCCTCATCGATCTCGATGAAGGGTGCATCAGTGGTTACTGATACAATGATTTCCTCCTCAGCACCGACAGTTATTAGTTGACCATCGATCACAAACTTAAACTTCTGGTGTAAAGTAGATGGGACCGCTCCTGCTGCGTGAATCCATAGGTGCCCAAGCAAGCAGCTATAACTAGGTCGTATATCCATGACCACAAATTCAACATCAAAGGTCGTTGGTCCAATTTGCAAAGGCACTTCCATTTTCCCTAACACATCCTTCAGAGTTCCATCAAATGCTCTAACTGTATTTTGATAAGCTCTCATATGAGAACTATCTATTGACAGTTTCTTCAGTGTGGCTAACGGTAGGACATTTAGTGCCGACCCATTGTCAATAAGGACACCTGGTAACATATGTCATTTACATCTTGTAGTGATGTGTAAAGCCTTGCACGATCCCGTTCCTTCACCTAGTATTTCCTCATCATTGAATGAGATGAAGTTGTTGACATCAATGTTACCGACTAACATGTCCATCTTATCTGTTGTGATCTCTTTTGGTACAAATGTCTGGTTCAAAATCTTTAACAAGGCCTCACGGTGGCCTTCTAAACTTAGTAGTAGAGAAAGCATAGAAATTCAAGCCGAAAGCTTGTGGAGTTACTCCACGAAACTGTATTCTCTGTGTTTTAAGATCTTCAATAACTCTTGAGCCTCTGATTCCTTTACAGGATCATGATATGTTGTCGGTTTTTCCTTGAAGAAATCTCTGTCATCTTTTTTTCGGACTCCTCAGCAGCATCCTTTCTTTGCGCGCATCTCTATCCTCTATTATTGGTTGGGAATAAAGCCTTCCACTCCTTATGAAATGTTTCACCTCATAGACCAGTTCTTCTTTCTTTTGAACTGGTGTTTCTCCCTAAGATGCCACCGTATAGGCGTAATCCCAAGGGACTTGCTTGCTATCGTTGTATGGAAACGACGTTGGTGCCTTGATTATGAGCCATGGGGTTACACTCCTTGTTGGCTCACCAACTCTTGTTTTAGCCTTAATGACTAAAGGCTTCATTCCGGTGTAGTATCTTCTAGAGGATAACTACTCTAATGCACATACATCCAGCAAACATTCCTTATCTTCTTTCTCAAAGAACTCGAGTTCTTTTTCATTCATCTTGTCTTGAACTAGTTGCCTAAACTCTAAGCAACAATCAATCTCATGTCCTTCCTTCATGTGGTACTCACAGTACAATTTATTCTTAATCTTCAATTTCTGGGCTCCTTCTTCCAGCATCCCTACTGCCACCATTTGAGCCCATACCCACTTCATGGGAGTTTTAACTTCAGCAGCACATTCTTTAACCACCTTATCCTCCTCCTCCTCTATGATTGCATTCACACCTGCCTTCTAATGATTTGGCAGAGGGTTTCCCTTATCTTCTGACGTATCAAATGATAACATCCTTGATTTTCTTAAGTTATCCACTAGCCTTTTGAATGCAGTCCAATTTTCAATGGTATGCCCCCTAACTCCTGCATGATATTCACATTGCACATTCTCATCATACCATGGTGGGTATGGTGGTGAGAATAGGAGAACATGTCTTGGCAGCACTATCTGTGATTTGACTAGTTCAGCAAACAATTCTGCATATGTCATTGGAATTGGTGGGAAATATGGTTTCGAGCTCCCTTGATATCTTCGTTCTTCTTTCGAAGGATTTGTGACTGTTGGGGCTGTAGTCGAAACATTGGGCTTGTTAAAGACTACCCTTTTTGAGTAACTGTGATTATAGACATTAGTGGCATTGACTTCATTGTCTCTCTTTTTGTATGGTTTCTTTGTTTCCCCACTATCCAACCTTCCATTTTTCATTGCCGCAAGTATCAATTCTTCATTTATAAGCGTGTCTGTGAAACTCTTTATAACATGATTAAGCATAAAATCATAGAAAGAACCCTTTAATGTCTCCACGAACATTGGGATGATCTAACTTTCCAACAATGGTGGCTGGACTTGGGCAGCTACATCCTTTCATCTCTGCGCGTACTAGAGGAAGCTTTCATGATGCTTTTGTTCCAATCCTTGCAGAACTAAACGAGTTGGAACCATGTCTGGAACATGTTTGTATTGCTTACTAAAGGCTCTGGACAAATCTTTCCATGATCTGATGTTAATTCGACTTAGTTGTATGTACCAGCGTGCAGCTGACCCTACTAGACTGTCTTGGAAGTAATGGATAAGCAGCTTCTCGTTCTCCAAATACATTGACATCTTCCTGCAATACATAGTCAGATGTGCTGCAGGGCATGTAGTTCCATTATATTTTTCAAAGTCAGGAACATTGAATTTTGGTGGTACTATCAGATCAGTCACTAGGCTTAAATCCTTGGCATCCATCCCTCCATATATACCTGCTTCTTGGAAGGACTTAATCATTCCCTCCAATTTCTCATAGAGATCCTCCTATTTCTTCTCACCTTTCACCTTATCAGCAATTTCATCGAGATCAGGCACCTCAATGAACTCCTCAGAGTTTATCTTCCTATCATTATGTGTTGAGGTTTCAACAAAATATGGAGAAATATTGACCTTAGAAGATTGAGCTTCTCTCTGCATGCTCGGATGAACAAAAACCATCCCTTGAAATTTTGGCATGCATTAGCTTCTTCGCTAGTTTCCACTGCGTCAGGGTCCTTGAAACCTAGCATGGCTACAATTGAACCAACTGTCTTTTGATGAACTAACTATATTTGTTGCTTCAGATCTAACTCCAGCTTGCCTAACGTATCCTGGGTACTCTTGTGGTTTCTTTCTAGGGCCGTAACTCTGTCTTCCATTGCTCTGGCTTGAGACCGAGTATCGTACTTGTGATTTGCTTTTTCTATTTTGATTTTCTGTCATTTTTATTTAAGTTAGATTCTTATTATGTCATGAATGCATGCAAACACAAATGCAAAGAAAGCTATGAAACAAAAAAGAATGGAATGCAAATGCATGAATGCAAGCGAAGAACCATCAATTCCATGAAACATCTGCTCAATAAACAACTCTTTTATTGAATATAAAATGGTCCATATTACATCTGATTTTATTTACAAGTATTTCTCAGCCTGAATTCCCAGTTCTTTGATTTCTTCAACGAGCCACATAAGTCTCGGTCCCACTTCTCTAGCTGGCTTGACATACTAACGAAGAGCTGCAGCTTCAGTGGCTAACATCCTCACGTGTCGAGCCATAACTTTTACTTGGGTCATGACAGTCCTATCAAACTCATCCCGTTCTTGGAATCTTCTAGCCATGTCTCTAAGACGGGTGAACCAGTAGTTATTACCTCCCTCAGCTATGTCTTCAAGGACCAAGATCTTCATCCTATACTCCTGGATGATGTTATCCATTCTTTCAACTTGTTTCTTGAAAGTATCATTCTCACTTAGGCAGGCCTGAAGTTCAATATAGGTGTGATGATTCTAGAGTCTATGCAACGAGTGGTTCAGATCATCTATTTTGGCTTGCAACTCAGTAACACAAGCCTGCCTCTGCTTTAGCTTCGCACTGGTCTGGTCATATGCCTTCTGCAATTCAAATAAGTGAATCTTGTTGTCGTGGGCCTTCCTTTTCCATGCACTCACACTTTCTTTGTCACTTTCATGAACCCGTTTGCCATTTCTACTTTCAGTTGCCAGCTTACTTTTCTTCTTCTCTTCGGCAAGGGCTCATTTATATTTCTTGACCTCACACATTCCTCATTCCTTCTCTTTCCCTATAGCATGCTCGATTTCTTGCTTCCACTGTTCTAGAGTCTTCCTTAGATCAGCATTTCGAACAGCAGTCTGGAGCTTGAGGAAGTCAACCCTTTGAATCTCAAACTTCTTTTCTAGGTCTTCATACAACTTCACTACTCGCTTCGTCTCCCCTTTGTACTTTTCAACATCGAGACTTGACTCAAATTTATCCCTTTGGTTCGCTCCTGTAAGGCTTCTATCTCCAGCTTAGCCCTTCTTAACTCTTCTCTTAAGATGTCAGCTTTTGTAGGGACTACCTTTAAGTGTTCTTCTAGTGACTTGGCCTGTCCAGATGTAGGTACTATGACTTTGTCATTTATTCTTGTATGCCTCCAAATATCATAGTCCGGGGTGTACATACAATGACTGTCAGATTCTAACTTCATATGATAATAGTGGTTCCATGCATCACTAATTGCCTGAACCTTCGGTTTGAACTCTCCTTGGAACTCGAATTCTGATGAACCAAGACCAGTAGTGAATGGGATGAACTGTCAAGACCCAAACTGACGAGATACTAGCAAAGGAGCACATCCAATTCCTCCCCACAAACCTAGCAGCATTAGGAAGTTGAAATCTCCACATTTGTAGAAAATCTTGGTATGACCCATCCAAGGAACCCTCCATTTGATGTCTTCGTCATGCCGATCCCTGAATATATCAATCCATTTATTCTTCCTAACAACGGGCCAATCCTTCGCCAAAAACTCTCAGAGTGGTGAGAAGTTTAGGGAAAACACATTTGATAAAGCTAATGTCGGGCACTTCCATAAATGACTGAGGGCCCAAACTTGCAGAAGCGGAGCACACCCTCCAAAACGAACGCCTTCAACTTTTCGACATGCATTGGGGGAAATGAAGGTTTTAGCAAGTGCGGCTAGTACCAGATTGACTCCCCTCTATACCTGTTCAAGGAAATCGAGTAGTGCCACGTTAATGTTTCCTAGAACCCTTAGAAAGATGACTAAACCATAAATTGCAATGGCTAGGAGATCAACCCTCTTTTCCCTGTCGGGGTGGATTGAAATTATACTTCTGATGCTTGACCAAGGGAAATTAAAGGTGCCTACCCTTTTTTGTATCAACCCCTTAACCCAATCATCACTCATACCAGCGAACGCTTGAAGATTCGCATGTGGGTTTTTGTTTTTAGGAGGCTTGGCATAGACCCGGTTTCTTCTTTACTTTGCACAGGTTGAAAAGGGCTAAGTACTCCTCAAATGTAGGCATCATATATTCTTTACTGAAAGTGAAGCAGCAATATCCTGGATTCCAAAATTGGACCAAGGCTTTCAGAAGCTGTTCATCGACCTTCACGTACAAGAGATAGGCTATGTCACCGTAGACTTCATGGAACAAGTGCTTAGTCTCATAATCAAAGTGCTCCTGGATTTCCCGCAATTCTTGCACATTGTTCTGTTTAATGCTGATGTGGGCATATTCTGAAGTCTCTATCTCATGATTAGCTACCAGACTATCTCCAAATGTTCGCTGATTCATCTCGGACCAATGTCAAACCTTTGCATTCTCATCTTCACTTTTCAAAATTCTTCTGTTCATAACAAGAGCTTTTCAAATTTGAGCAATGATTTTGAGAATCAACCCCTTCTAAATATGTAATGATGTGGCATGAATGGTTATGCAAAACAACAAGACAAGGGGAACAAAGATTAGAATCAAGAAAACACAGAGTATTCACAAACAATTCTAGGCAGCACATTCCAATACTCCAGGACATGTCTCATTTTATTAACTAAAACCCTAAGTTTTCAACATGGCTCTATTGGGGTGGGCTCTAAGTTCTCAAACAGTTGGGTTCTAAAAGGTACATGAGTTGTCCTTGCTGTCCCCTACTAAGGGTAGCAAGGCACCCAGGTTCTCACCCATTATAGGCTTCAAACGAACCAAGTTCAACTCAGGAGGACTCACTTCCTATGTCTTCTCGAAGAATCAATATCCTTACGAAGACATGAGGCATATGAGTCCCGAAGGTACTTGCTAGGATCATATGGAGAATTAGTATTCTAACATGAGCAAAGCATTTTCCCCTCACTTAACAATTGGGTGGAGCTTGGGAATAGAGCTTTTGCAACAACTTTTTTAAATGCGTAAAATAGAATTACATTCATTAAGCGGACGAATAAATTGAAACATATGTGAACTTGCAAATTCCCTTTTTAAAACATTTTGAAAACAAATTGTGGCCTGACCCTCTTTTGTTTTTTTAGAAAAAAACAAAATGTCCCCAGCGGAGTCGCCAAGCTGTCGCAATCCTTTTCAGGTGGTTTTGACATTTTGGAAAACTTTATAAAATCACAGAGTCGCCACCAATCTTTTTTTAAAAAAGTGTTATTGGATCACTTTTAAAACAAAGTTTATTTTAATAAAAAAAAATTATTTATCAAAATAACATTTTGGTCCACGAAAAATAAAGAAAATAGGTTCAGGGGTCGGTTACGTGTGGGGAAGGATTAGCACCCCCACAACGCCCAAAAATTGGTACCTAATTGATTTCAAAAAGTGCTTTAAAAACTAGAGTTTGCAAGTTCACAAAATTTCGATTTATTGTTCGCTTAATGAATGTAAATCTATTTTAGCGGCCTTATCACCTGGGAAATGAACTTTAATCACCGCTAACACTCATGGCGCTAACTCGTCATTCCCGTTTGATAAGACACCGCATTAATTAAGTTTTCACTTTTTAGTAAATCAACAAGAAAATTAAATATGTAAAAGTCTTTTAATTAAAATCTAAGTAGTGAATAATCCTAAAGAAATGTCTATATTCCTTTTAATTATTAAGGTTATAATATAATTAAGTGTGTTTTATTGAAAATGAAGAATGTTTTACATACATGTCTCTAATCTATGTTTTTAAGTCCCTAATCCTAAGGTTTAACACACATACATATACCTACAAGAATAAAGAAACAAAACACTTAAATTAAGTTAATTATCAAAGTAATTAAAATAAAAAAACAATTAATTTTATTTAAAAAATCTGCATTATGGACTGAATTTAAAGAAAACCAAAATGTGAGGGTTAATTCAAAAATAATTTAAAATTTGGTGCCGAATTGAAAGGAAAAATGATGAAATTGAAACAATTGAAAACAAATAAGCTGCGGTATAGGAACCGAATTAGAAGGGCGCGGGTTATAATCGGTTTCAGGTAGGGTCAAACGGGTTGGTATATATACCAAATATTATAACAAATTTCATTTTATAACAATCCCCCCCCAAATGAATCAAAACTGGTTCTTATAAAATTCTCTGAAGAAATTCATCGCGTTCTTCATGAATTGAAGAACACGGTGGTGGTCCGACGTGCCAGTCACCGTTGTTGGCGGCAAAATTCCCAGAAAACCCAGATTTTTCCATATTTCAATAACCTCAAAATTGTGTCTTTCCTCGCCGGAGCTACGTAGACTAACAAAATCACGATGGCTCAACTAGAACGAAGGTAATAACAATCCCTTTCTTTATTTAATTTAAAACAAAAAGGAAAAAGATAGAAAAGATTACCAAAAACTTGCTTCTCTTATTGCTTGAATCTTTGATTACAATCATTGCTTACTAACTTCCGAAGGCTATCTATATATATAGTATTTCTGTGATTTGTGTGTGTAATTTCTTCTCTGGAATTGTTGTGGGTCGTTACATGAATTACAAAGGGGTTTATATAGTTACAGAATTGCTTGAATTTTAAGCCTGAATCCCTAATATCATTCTCGTTTGATCTTGTCTCAGCTCTGATTTTAAGCTTGTTTCCTTTTTGTTCACTGCTTTAATCTGATCGTTACTGGATTCTTGCTAAGGCACCAATTTAGGGATCAACCTTTCCTATTTTGTATTCTGGTTTTCCAGCTAGGGATTCGATTTAGGGATTTAATTCCCTTTTGTCTTTATCATGAATTGCTGGGCTCTAATTTAGGGATTTAACCCTTTTGTTCCTCTATTTACATGTTTCTGATGATTTGAACAGCGCCAGCGAGGAACAATCAGAGCGAGTAGAGCGTCAGAGAAATACGAAGTGAACGGCTGGAGCTGAACGTCGTGAGCGTGACTGCCATGCGCGAGTGATGATCCGCGTGAACACCCCGAAGCGATCTGGGCCGTCAAATTGCATCGTGATCAAACAGTTGAGCAGTTGAGGCGCTATATCATCCCCAACTGGCACGATCTGCGCCATTGGATCCCATATTGATCCAACGGCCTCCTTTTGGTTGCGCAAAGAATAAAGATGGGATTAGGGTTTTTTGGGTTATAAATGGGCCAGTCGGCCCTTTGTATAATGTATGGACATCTTTTAGTTTATGGACTCTATTTAATCTAATGGATCTTTTTCATTTAAATGGGCTATCTATTTTATTATATTTTTTGGGTTTTGATAACTTATTACATTAACTACTAACTAGGATACTAAAATATATAACCTATGTTAATACTAACTAATATACTAACAATTATACTAATTATATCGCACTAAGTATACATTACATGATACCTAAACTATTCTAACACTAACATTAATATTTACAACTATAATACATCAACTATGTTACTATATACTATATGACACCTAACTATATTATCAGTAACATTAATATTTACTACTAAACATATTAACTATGTTATCAATATCACTTAACTATATTATCAGTATAACACTACAACTAAAACGAAGGTGAAAATCAAGTGATAACAGGGGTTCAACAAAATTGTTGTGACAATCATCAAGCATAATTTTTGTGCATACAAATAGTAGAGCTTATACCCTTTAAATCAGCCATAGTCCAACCTAAAGCTTTTTTATGTTGAGATAACATATTTATCAAGCTAGATTCCTACTTAGGTGAGAGACTAGATGAAATTATCACCGACAAAGTTTCATTACTGCCCAAATAAGCATATTTAAGGTGTGATGGCAAAGGTTTTAATTCTAAAGTGGGTGCATTCTCAAGATAGGGTTTAGGAGGTGTAAATTCAGAAAAGTCAATGGGTTCAAAGTGCGTACCTGGTTCAGCTTCAAGTAATCTAGAGTGTTTCACCTCCAATGGGCAGTCCTCGAGCTCTAGATCGTTATCATTTTTTAACTCCTCATAATATTCAATTTGCACAAAATTGCTGCAGCATAATTTTCCATCATACTCTTCTGTTGTAGCATCTATGTATTGACATTCCTCATCGTCGTCCACAAATTTGAGAGTGTTGAAGACATTGATGGTTACCCTTTGATTAGCCTACATTGTAAACTCATCTTCTCACAGTCAATCAAGATACGGTCGGTGGCTAAGAATGGCCGCCCCAAGATTATGGGTGCATTATCATCCGCCTCACAATCAAGGATGAGAAAGTCGACTAGAAAGACAAATCTATCAACTTTTACGACAACATTCTCAATTCTTCCTTCTGGCCGAACATGAGAACGATCAGCTAGCTGTAAAATAACTATTCTAGGTCTTGCTTCTCCCATTCCAAGCTTCATAAAAACAGACTTGGGCATTAAGTTAACACTAGACCCAAGGTCGCATAAGGCTTTTCCCACATAGTTGTCACCAATAGAGCATGGGATGATGAAACTGCCTGAATCTTGCCGTTTAGGTGGCAACTTACTCCACACTAAATAACACTCTTTTGTTGTGGCAACAGTCTCATATTTTTCCACCCTTCTCTTCTTGGTTACAATATCCTTGAGAAATTTAGCATAAGTGGGCATTTGCTCAACGGCCTCTAGAAATGGGACATCAATATGCAGCTGGTCAAGGATATCTCCGAATTTCTTAAACTAAAGATCATCTTTGTGCTTCTTCACTCTTTGAGGAAAAGGAGGCGGGGGTCTAATCTTTTCCTCTGCTAGTAGGGGCTTGTCTTTTGCTGCAGCAAAAGTTGTTCGTTCCTTAGTAGATTCTTTATCTGGGTCCTCATTCTTATATTTCTCAAAATATGTATCTCCTTGTGCAACAAGTTCCCTTTGCTCAGACTTGGGGTTGGAGTCTTCTTTTGTTTTCCCCCCAAACTTATCTCTTTTATTAAGTTGCGTACCACTTCTCAAAGTGAGTGCGCTACACTGTTCCTTTCCATGAGGTTTAGTGACTTCAGTGTCACTAGGAAAACTTCCTTGAAGTCACACATGCAACTCTTATGCAATTTGCCCTACTTGAGTTTCCAAAGCTCTTAAGGACGAACTGCGACTTTGTGGCAGTGCTCCTTGGTTCTTGATGGATGCAGCATGGTCTTGAAGCAGGACCTCCGTAGTAGCCATGAAGTCCTTCGTTGTTAACATGAAGTCCTTGAATGTAGCCTCCAAAGAATTGTTATTTGATGAAGACGTTGAACCTCTGTTGTTTTACCATGGCATAATCTGCTGGGAGCCCGGGGGTTCAATCAGATTTGTTGCTGATTCGAGCTACCAGAATTGTTGTTTCCTTGGTTCACCCAAGAAAGGCTAGGATGTTGACGCCATCCTTGATTGTAGGTATTCGAGTAAGGGGTGTTCCTATTGTAGTTTCCTACATAATTGGTAGATTCTTGGTTTTCAGGGCACTCACTTAAATGACGGTTTCCCTCACATCGAAGACAGGCTGAAGTAACCTTCACTTCCTTTACCACGTTTGGACGTTGGAGATTCTTTAACATGTTGGTAATAGCTGATAACTGAGCTGAAACTGATTCATCATCATCATATTCTCGCATTCCTTGAGTCTTTCTCCCTGCTCCGATCCTTGAGGTAGGGAATTGGTAGTCGTTGTTTGCTATCCTATCAAGTATATCAAACGCTTCTTCGGGTGACTTGTCTAGCAGGGTTCCATTTGCTGAATCATCCAACATCATTCTTGTAGGTGCATTAACTCCATTGTAGAACATCACCACTTGTGTCCAATCATGGAAACCATGATTCGTGCACTGGCGCAACAGTCCCTTGAATTTATCCCAACACTCATACATCGATTCATCATCAGCTTGATAAAATGAAGCAATGTTGTTCCTTAATTGGGTATTCCTATTGGGTGGATTATACCACATCAAAAAACTATTGCATAGGTCTGTCCATGTCTCCATTGAACCAGCAGGTACTCCACTCTACCAAGCTCTCGCCCGATCACGCAAGGAATAAGGGAACAACTTCAACTTTAATACATCTTCATGCACCCCTTGCTGTCTAAATGAATCGCAAACTTCCAAGAATGCACAAATGTGTTGCCTTGCATCATCATGAGGTGATCCCCCGAACTGCCCAATGGAGTTCAACATGAGACATTAAAGGAGATCTTAATAGAAGCCACGGTACTACTACAACCAGAATCAAGTAAAGATTATGTGGTGTATAGCAATGTTTCGCATAACGGTTTGGGATGCGTACTTATGCAAGAAGGAAAAGTAATGCTCTATGCTTGAGACAACTTAAGATATATGAGATAAATTATCTTACTTAGGATTTGGAGCTAGCAATGGTTGTATTTGCTTTAAAAGATATAACATCATTATTCATACAGTGAACGATGCTATATTTATATAGGTTATAAAAGTTTAAAGTATATGCTTACTAAAGAAGAGTTAAACTTGACGTAAAGAAGTTGGATTGAGCTTTTTAATAATTATGATATGGTCATTGACTATCATCCAGAAAAAAAGCTAATGTGACAGCTGACGCTCTTAGTCAAAAGACAATTGTTGCCTTAAGAGCTATGAATGCAAGATTGGCATTAAAAGAAGATGGTGTTTTGATTGTCAAGTTAAGAATAAAATTTACCATATTGGATTAAATAAGATATCTTTAAAGAAAGGATGAGAAATATTGTCAAGGTTCAAATAAGTGGAAAAGAGTGAAACTGAAACTTGGAAGTTAGGTTTGATAGATATTTGTATTATCAGGGAAGAATTTCTATCTCAATGATGGAAACTATATGTTGACCCTGAAAGAAAAGGATATTTAATATGAAGTTAAGGATAAAGTATTCCTTAAAAGTTTCACCTTGGAAGAAGGTGTTATGGTTTAGACAAAAAGAAAGTTGAGTTTAAAATTTATTGGGCTATAAGAAATTGTGAAAGGAGTTAGTATGATAGTTAAGCTTAATAGTTAGCTTTATCTTTGGAAATGAACAAGATTCATAATGTATCGATGCTCTGGAAATATTGATTAGACCCCTCATATGTTGTTACTCTGGAGAAAATAGAGATTCATCTAGATTTAAGCTATGAAAAAGAACTGGTAAAAATCCTAGCGCATAGAGTCAAAGAACTAAGAAAACAAGACAATCATATTTTTTAAAAGTTCTTTGACAAAAATCACAAGGTTAAAGAAATGAATTGAGAGAAATAAGAAGAAAACATAAGAAAATGGTTTCCACACCTTTTGAATCAGGTGCGCGTTGAAAATTCGAGGACGAATTTTCTTAAGGGGGATAGAATTGTAATACCCCAAAATTTACTAAGTTGATTAAGTGTCATTTAGTACTAAGATAATAGCTTAAAAGCTAAGTTAGTGACTAAAATGACAAAAATGCGAAAGTTGGGATTTCTTTATTTATGAGTTTTGGAAAGTAAATTTCTAAGGTTTAAAGGTCTCATGTGATAGATAGAGAATTGAATAAGTTATTCTTAAAGTTTGGTTGAATTCCAAGGAAAATTGGAATGGGAATTGAAGTTTAAAAAGGCAGTGACCAAAATGTAAATTTTGAAAATTTTATGCCTAAAGTATAAACTTTGGAAAAGTTTGGGGACTAAACTTGTAATTTCCCAAAGGTTAAGGGTTTTTTTCATAAATAAACATATCACCTATGGGTGTGAATCGAATGCGGAATTATTGGTTCGATCTGATACTTCGATTATTGGGAAAATCGCAGTTAAAGTTTAAGCGGAATTCGGATACCCGGACCGAACTGGAAAATTTTGAAAATTTTCCATATGATAGAAAAAGGTTATAAAAGTCATTTCCAAGTGTTGGAAATATTTTTAGTTCGATTCAAGATGAATCCTACAGTTTATTTCTGAGTAAGGGATTATTTATCGGTATATTGGATCGAATGGAAATTTTGGAGACTGATCCAAAAGCTATGGAAAATTCATAAAATGTTATTTTAAGAATATCTTATTATGGTTGGTTGGATTCCAACTAGATTTAGTTGAATTTTTACAAGAATGGCAAACTAGTAAATAAAAACTAGTTGGAGGGCAAATTGGTCATTTGGCCCTAATGGCAATTTTGAAATATTTAAAAAGTTACAAGGGAAATTTTGGAAAGATAAAATGGAAGATTAAATCTTGGCCCTTGATTGATGATAAAATCAATCTCAACCATTGGATAAAATGGCAAAATTGTAATTTTACTATTAAATGAATTTAATATTCATTTAATAGATATATGTGTAAAATAATGGTGAAAAGATTTCCAGCCAAAAACGTAAGGGCTAGGGAAAGAAAGAGAAGAAAAATTTAAGCTCGATTCAAGCCCTGAAACTCGATTTTCAGGTAATCTCTTCAACTACAAAGTTGTCATACTCTTTAAGCTCTATCTTTTGATATCAATAATTCATGGAATCCATGCTTGATTGATGAAAATTTACATGAGAATGAAATTAGGGTTTATGGATCAAATTGGGGCTTTTGAGATTTTATGATTCCATGATTGAATTCAAGTTGAAATCAAGATAGTATGATGTTAAAATCATGATATTGAGTTGGGATTTAAGTTTTACATGTTTTGATTATTATGAAGATGATTAGGGTTTATGGATTCAAGTTTAATTTAGGGTTTGTGATGTTGAAATAATGATCTAGTAAGCTTGAATTGTTGTTTGGAAGCAAAACCCTAAGTTAAATTGCGTAGGGACCATTTCGGCAACTTGAAAAGTTGAAGGACGAAATCTAAATTTTTATAATTTGGAGTGTATTTGTGTTATTAATGATGTTAGAGATAAGAAAATGAAGTTAGAATGCCAAATTAATGTTGAATTGAATTAGTGACCATTTTGACAATTTGTCAAAGTTAAGTGACCAAATCGAAATTAAAGTTTTGTATGGGGTTAAATCTGATTTTTAGTTGTAATGATGGAATTAAGGTATTAATGTTGAATTGAGGACTAAATTGCAAAGTTAAGAAGCATGAATCCTTATCTTTGCATTTTAGTATCTATTTATGTTAATAAGGAAAATTAGGGAGAATTATTGTGAATAATTATTTGATGAAGAATGTGATGAGTTGGTGGTTTAAAGCTAGTGATTGGACTAAATTGAAAAGCAGAGAAGTAAGGAGAAGTTAGTATAAAAGTTGAAGTTGTTTATGGAAGTTGTGTAGAAAAACTAATTTATGGCAGAAACTTTGAAAATTCACCATAAATTCTACAAAAATGGTTAGAAGGTGAATTTTATACCGATGTAAATATTTTTTTGTCTAGTTTCGTTTCCAACAAACAGAAACTGATTTCAAGTTCCGAGTAAAAAGATATGAATTTTTAAGTGGTGAAAGGTCAGAAAACAGTATAGCAGGCTGTTCCGGAATTCAATACTAGAAATTGACTTTGAAAATTCGCTATAAATCGTACAAGTTGAATTTAGGATATTAATTTATATGGTTGAAAAGCTTATTGAATCTAGTTTCTTTTAGAACAAATAGAAACGAATTCTGAGTTGTAGATTATTTTATTGAAATATTTCTTTCGAGGTACTGCAAACTGCTAAAAAATGAGAATTGATACACTTTGTATCTAAGGTTGAATAGTAAGCTTGAAAAAGGTTAATGGAAGTTCGTCACTAAGGACCATAATGAGTTTTTGAACAATACAAGGAAGAAAATAAAATGTTTGGAGATTTTGTATTCGAATGATTATATTGGACAATATGTAACATATTGTTAGATTGGGATCTAACAAATATTTTACTTATTTGAATTATGAAGTTAAGTTCGAATCAAGGGAGGTTCAAGGTACAATGAAGGAAAGGATCGAAGAGGACTTAGTGAGGCATACTAATACATGGCTCAGGTGAGTGCAATGCATACATAACATTATACATAGATGTTTTATACATCACCGGTAAGACTTGCAATGAGTCTACCTGGTTTATATATTGTCATGATAATTATGTCATTGATCATACATTTGACATACTTTAAATATGTCAAAGGTTGAAAGTAAATGCATTGATTACTAGTTATTGATGATGATTTACTATTAATGTTATTCGGTTATGAATTGCTTCATGTTAATATAATTTGATAAACATTGCCATGGATGAAATATTTGATGATATAAAGCCCAAGTATGATATAGAGGTTCAAAGGTATAGTTGGCTAGCCATAGAGTCGTAAACAGCTGTATAAAGATTCTAAGCACTTCAGGTAAAGTGCAAATTTTATAAATACTCATTGAGGAGTATACTCATGCATGGTTTGAGTAATACAGACTTATTACGGGTGCTAATCACTTCGGAGTAATTTCATAAAAACTCAATGAGGGATATATTGTATGCTCCGGTAAGTATACAGAAGCACTTCGGTGCTAAGCACTCCCTGTAGAGTTCAAATAATATACATACTCAAGAAAGGTTAGGTTTGGGGGGATGACTCGTGTACATAGAATCTCTTAATTCGATACCTTGGGCTAAATAAATTGAAAAGAATCGAAATGAAACATGAAGATAAGCTTGAAAGCTTGCAAATAGAAATGGAAAAAGGTATGGGTAAGCATTGAAAGCTTACGGATGGAAATGGCAACGGTATTGGTAAGATCTAATCTTATCACTTTGATATACATATTTATTTATGTTAATGAGCATATAATGGTAAAGTGATCATATGCATTGTTAATCATTAATATTGATATTAGGACAATTGCACTTGAATTCGAATTATTGCCTCACTATGTAAATACTTAGCGTGTAACTATTTTACACGTAGGAAAGAAGAAATGGTTGGAGTAAGGAGCATATACGGACATCATCAATCAATAACAGGTACATCAGTATCAGTAAGATATCTTTTAATACTGTTTGATATTTACTAGTTGGCATGTATATTAAAAGGGTATGACTGCTCTGATAGAATTGTGTTTTATTTATTATCTGGGTGAATTTTAAATCAGGCAGTTTTACTAATTATATCAAGACAAATTAAATTGATAAGCTTCTGCCTAAAAATAAACTCGATTTGAAGATGAAAATATTATTTTTAAACTTTACGCGAATAACTAGATTTGTAAATAAAAACTAAATACATTGTAATATTTTTAAAGAAACAAAATTTTACCGAATTACAAATGTAGAGGGTTTTACAAATGTTTTGTGATACCTCTGACTCGTGTTCAGTGTGGATACGAGAAAAAGGGTGTTACAAAATAAATAAAAAAATGTGAAAACTAAACTGTGAACGACCAATTGCCAATCCCCAGCAACGGCGCCAAAAACTTGTTGCGTGGTGTGATGTACTACAAATGATATGCAAATAGTGCAAGTATACACGTTGAACAAGTAGTAATAGTGATGAGTGAGTATCGTCTCCACAGGGATTGGAGGTATTTTAGGTCTAGTTTAAGCAATGCAAACACAAACTGGAAATGTAATTGTTGTGGCAAACAGAAGCAAAGATGTAAATGCTATGGTAAACGACTGGAATAAAAACTGGGCTGAATCAACAGACTAAAGACTGTTCTCACACGTGTGCTAAACTCATTATAGGAACGACTGGTTGGGTTTGCCTAGATAACCTAAGTCTAGCTCTCATAGATACCTCCACTTTCTAGCCTATCCTATGCTCGGCGGGGTTTACTAAGGGTTCTTCTAAGCTATCTCTAGTAAGGAGTCTGGTAGCTAATATGCTATAGCAATACCTCTCAATTTGAACCCTAACAAATTTTTACCCATGAATTACTACCCTTTTTAGCTGTTGAAACCCTCCACTTATCTCTAAGGTGGGTTAGAGATGTGCCTCTCAACAGCCAAATCCATTGCCTACATGGATCTAAGCCTAGCTCTCTCGACCACTAAACTAATCTAACTCCTAAGGAAAGGCCAACTCTCGAAGGCTCTTACAACCCTAGGGAGAAACAAAACAAAAGGCAAAGCATAGATAGAACTGAAAAACATAGAAGCATCCATTAATAGAAACCAAGCAGAAGCATCCAAACAAACCCAAGCCAACTAAAATCAGTTCATGGCTGGGCAATAAACATCCAACATCATTTCGTTCATACAACCCATATCCAGAAAATAAGAAAATGTCAAAGCGAAGAGCAGAAAGAAAGGTAAACTCCCAATTCACCTTGGACTGCCACGAACCACCCTAAGCTTGTCGTTTCTCTCAAAGCCAGCAAGATCACCTCTTGGAGCTACAACAATGGAGGACACTAAGTTGAGGTAGAAGATGAAGAAAAGAGCCACCTTTCTCCTTTCTTATCTTTTTAGGTCACCTTTTCAGCCTTTTTCTGCGCCTGCTTAAATAAGGGCTTCTTGTCCTTTATATATTAGAGGCTCCTAGGGTATTATGCCCTAAACATTCCCTTTGTGACCTAAAGAATATTCCTCTGGCACATGCTTGACTTAAGAGACAAATGAGGGTTCTCACATGTGGGCTGGAAAATATCTTCTTCGCGTTTTGTCTTTTTCTTCTCCCAACCTTTCCAGTCCAAAATGCTATGGCATTTTCAGCTATTCTGCCCTGCTCGCCTGCACAACATGAAACCAGACAAAACCCTTCTCACGCAGCACCCATTTAGCAGAGTTATCATCAGGTACGAATCTTTGTAAATATTAGGTTTAGATGTTTTATTTTTTAGTATTTTCTTTGTTCAGTTTTTATTCTTTTAGTTTTAATTTTCCTTTGCTGCGTTGAAAGGTTTTCTTTGAGTTTGTGCAGATTTAGAATGTCAGGTACAATGCCAAAGCCAGACTTGGCATAAGACGATAACACACTGAGCGAGATCTGCGTGCCAAGCAGAGTGTCATGAGGAATGCCAAGTAGAGTGCCGGCATTGAGGCTGGGCATGCGTTGGAATGGAATATTGGAAGAAGAGATTACCCTAACTTGATTAAGACTGGCCAATTAGAGAGAGTATTTTTTCTTTGAGACTTAACCCTACCATCCAAAATTAGGTTGGATTCAAATTCAACTTAATCACCTTATCACTCCAATCTTTAAAACTTATCCTATCACTTACACCTTATCACATCACCCTTATCACTTTACTCCTTATCAAATCAAGCATTTATTTTCCATCATTATCTCCATTAAATTCGGCCACCTTTATTACACCAATTAAACCATTCAATCTTTTTACTTTCACCTACCCCTACTGTTTCAAGAACAAAAATCTCTCTCCCCTTTTCTCACTTTTCCCTTTCTTTTTCAAGCAAGAAACCAAGAATCATATTTCCCTTTCTTATTTTTCCTTTGTTTGAACCATTCCAAGATTTCTTTTCGCTCCAATGGCTTCCTCATCGACTATTATCCAAAGGTCTTTCAATGAGGAGATCCGGAAGAAGTTTGAAGCAAAATTTGCTTCCAGATCCTTTTGCTAGGAGAATCACTTTGATTTTGAGACTAAAATAGTTGTTGATTTCCCCTAGAGTTCATGGCTTTAGTCGACTTGCACAAGTGGAACAAGTTTTGTCAACAAAAAGGGTACATTTATGTGACCCTAGTTCAAGAGTTCTACGCTCATCTTGTGACCAAAGACTCGCCCTTCTTGATGATTCGAGGTAAGTGTGTGCGTTTTGATGAAGGGTATATTAACACAAAGTTTGGGTTGGAAGGTACAGGGGATGAACAATTTAAGTTTGTCGATTCAATGAGTGCAGCTAAGAGAAAGAAATTGTTGACTGACTTGTGTGAGCCTGGCACAATATGGATCGTTTCGTTAAAAGGACACCAGACAGTGAAATGACTGGCATTGAAGCCTCAACCGAGAGATTGGTACCATTTATTGAAGGCAAATTTGATGCCCACATCACACAATGAAACTGTGTTGGAGGAAAGGCTGGCATTGCTACATTCGATCATTACCGGCCGAAAAATTAATGTTGGTCGGCTCATCACTGAAGAAACTTATAAATGTTCTAGTTTGTTTTTCCCTCTTTTGATTTCTAACATTTGCATGCAACATGGTGTGCCCAAGCTTGATACAGATAAGGGCCAAACGATCAAGGGAAATACAATCACAACTACTATTTAGAAGAAACTCATAGCTACCGAGGCCAAGCAAAAAGACAAAGGGAAGGGAAAGGTGCCAACGCCAAAGTCCAAGGTACCAAAGGAAGAGCCACCTACCATGCCAACTGATGCACTGGCATTGCTCTCTTAGATCTACCGGCGCCAGGAGATTATTCTCGAAAAATTAGAGGCGGCTGTGGAGCGGACTCTCAAGTTCTGACATTATGCTCATGTTAGGGATGTTGCCACCAAAGAGACTCTTAAAGGCCTATCCCCGATTGTCTCACCAAACTTCCCAAATTTCCTTACCGAGATCTTTGCCAGCGATGATGCCATGCCAGCTAGTCCTTACTCAGTTCATACCCTATCTGATGCCACAGTCTCGTTGTCTCCAGTCCAAGTTAAATCTGCCAGTTCTGAATCTGAGATTGAATCGAAGGAACCCAAAACCAAGTCTGACAAAGCAAAGTCTGCCAAGAAGCCTGCCATGCCACCAGTGGCGCCTACTCAGTCTGATGCCACTACTACTCCTGCCGCATCAGACCCTGCCAAGATTGTGGAGGAAGTCCTCCGGGATGTTGGAGCCTCTACTGCCATAAAGCCAACAATGAAGGGAAGAAAGAGAATGGCCCCGATCATGGGACCTTTGTGAAGAGAAAAACCTGAGTCAAAAAAGAACATTCATCCAAAGGGGAGTCCTCCTTTTCCTAAACTCCTTTGTATTCCATTACATTGCATTTTTCATGATCATGCATTTTATTTTTCTATTTTTATTGTATATATGTGTTGTTTCATGCATTGAGGACAATGCACATCTTAGGTTTGGGGGTGTGCATTTCCTCACATTTATGCCATGCATTTCATGTTTAATTTTTGTTGTCATGTCATTTAGAATAAATGCATGTCGAACCACTAAAAAAAGAAAAATTTTGCCTCGAACGAATTTTGAAGAATGTTAAGACTTTGTTTGGCAAGTTTAATTTGATCTAGATGTCTGTACAATGAGGAATTTGTAATCTTTTGATGCTTATGCCAGCAGAGTAGTATGCCAGATTAGCTTGGCAATTGATCTCTAGTTTAGGGAATTGAATTTACACTTAACACATGATATGTATTTAGTTCCCTAGCAAACTTAGACTATTTGAAACTATGTTCAGATTGAAAAAAAAAAGTTGAAAAATGATGTCAGGGTAAAAAGAAACTAATAAAGCAGCAATGTTCTGCCAAGACAATAAAAAAATAACTCTCCTCTACCTAGGGATAACAAGTTACTTGGGGCTTCGTGGTTTGCTCCCCTTAGTTTTCTAGTCCAAAACCCTAGGGTATGAGTTGAATAGAAAGCCTAGTGATGTCTGGATTAAGGTGGGGATTCGTGGTATACTCCCTCTCATCACTCATTCTAAACAGTGTAACGACGCAAGCTTAAACTAATTCCAACAGAACCCTTGACAAGAAAGAAAAAGAAAGATAAAGATGTGAGTTTAGGTAGTAAAATTGGCTAAGGGGATGAAATGATATTGGATGCATATTGCCTACACATCATGCACTCTTCATGAACTTAGACTAGAGTTATATTGCTGAATTTGAATTACTACATGCTTGGCATTACTGCACTATGATACTGAGGACAAAAATAGAGCCAAATTTTGCTTGCCAGTACTTGTTGGCATTCCAATCAAAGTTTTGTCAAGGTAACATTTTCGCAGTTTTTGTTTTTATTTGCATTACTTAAGGACAAGCAATGAGTTAGGTTTAGAGGTGTGTTACCTCTCCAAAATTACTATTTTTAATGCCAATATTACAATACTTTTGCTTGTTTTTAGGTACATTTAGTTGCATTAGGATATTAAAATCATGTATTTACATAAGGAGTTAGGACTTTTGTCTATGTCAATATGAAAGGTTGTTTTGTTGGCAATTTTGCAAGTTTGGCATAGTATTTGGCACAGGAATGCAGCGCAGTAAGGAATGCCAGAGAGAATGCCAAGTGTTGTTGGCACAGATGAACCAAACAATGCCAAGCACTGGTTGGCAGAGAATTGAACTTGATGCCATGCCAAGAAGCTATTGAACCCCAAAAAAATAGGACCAGATCAAGCTGCAAAAAAATAGCAATTGAATCAATCTCCACAAAAATAGTAGAAAAATAGTGCCAAGCTCGGTTGGCAGAATTATGCCAAGCTTGGTCAGCAATGCAGCGACAACACGATGATGTCAACCCTAGTCAAAACATGATCAGCTTATCACCTGACCATCTTATCACCTGATCAGCTTATCACTTCAAATCTGGATAAAGGTGATCACAAGCCTTATCCCTTGCACATTCAAATTTCAAATGCAATGGCTTAACCTAGGGCTTCCTCGCATGCCTATTTAAAGGAAGAGAAGCATTCGATCAACAAGAACTCAGAGTGTGAGACGAGTGACGACATACTACACCAAGGAAGGGTGGTTCAACTAGCTTTGCCAAGGCCTGGATCTTGAAGGGCTGTATTGAGAGACCCCTTCTCGCACATTCTCTTGTTTTAAGTTGTTTTAATTTTTTTAATGATGATGAATTTGGAAAATATTTGTGTTTTGTTTGTTAAATCCCTCACCATGAACAAATCTAATAGTTGGTGGGGGATGTTTGCGTTGAACACTATATTATGGTTTAGTTTTTAATAATGATTATGCTTCAGCATTGTTTTATCTATTTGGCATACTTTAATGTTTCCTAAATACTATGCCAAGCAAGAGCTGGCACTGTTGGCCTATTTTTCCTCAATATCTTAACAGACTTGGGGTGGAAATAATTAAGTTGTTGAATACTAGGGCGAGAAGCTTCGAGAGAAGTCGTTTGAGTAGATGAACTTACTTTGGGAGTGAAATCTACCCCTTAGGAGTATAGATTAGTTCTTAATCAAATTGGTTTATTTAAAAACATACACTATAGAGATATAGGGGTTTTTACATGATCAATTTAGAGAAATGAAAATAGAGAGAGGCTTTGCTAATTTGAATATGCTCGACAAACAATGCTAAGACAAATCGTTATTAAAAGCTGGCACAGCATGAATAGCGTGAAAACCATGCATTCCCTGCCAATGCTCATCATTCATTAAAACACTCTCCTTGCCAGCGCCTTTACTTTATTTTACTTTTATTACTTTTCTTTTCTTTAGTTTCAAAATCAATTCCAAAACAAATCATCATTTTTCTTAAGGCAAGTAACAATCAAGACAATCAAATTCCAAGTCAATCTCTGTGGGATCGATACTCAGCTTAACTGTTGTATTACTTGCAGACCGTGTATACTTGCACGCAAAAGACTCTTGGCACTGTTTTACTAATACATACATTATCCTTTTTTCCAGCATTCATAACACACTTCTTCTAGAGAGTCTACAATCGGACCTGTGGTTTACAATGTTGATTTTGTGGTAATGGATATCAAACCAACCTATAATTGCTTGTTGGCTAGGCCCTGGATTTATTATGCTAGAACAGTACCATCATCCTTGCATCAGAAGCTGAAATTTGTGATAAAAGAAAAGATGATCAGTATTGGGGTAGAGGAGGGCATTATCGCCTCCTTATCCACCGACACCCCATACATCAAGACAGATGAGAATGCTCTAGAATGTTTGTTTAGAGCCCTTGAGTTCATAAATGCAACCTTTATTGTTGAAGGGAAGCCGATACCTCACCCGAGGTTGTCAAACTATACAAAGATGACCGTTCGTGAAACCCTTGGCAGAGGAGGAATGACAGGAAAAGGATTTGGGAATAATCTACAGGGATGCCTGTGCCCAAAACCTATTCTCATAAAGAAAGATCGTTTCGAACTCGGGTTTAAGCCTAACATTCAGCAAAAGCAGAGAGATTTGAAGCAATGAGAAGATAGAAAGAGGGCTCAGTTTTTGGGAGCATATGTTTTTGGTAAACCCATGACTTTCCCGAAATTGACTTGCATTTTCAAGTCTCATGGGTTTGAAAATGTTGAAAAGCAGCTTGAGAATGACAACAGGGAAACTATGAGGCTGCATAAAGAAGAGATTTTTGATGAAATTATGGAGGGACTATATGTCAATGGTACATTTGAATGATCTCAGGCTGGCAAAGTTTTGGAAATGATTCATCCATGCTTCCCTGTCGAAGCATTGAATAATTGGATGTCAAATGATCTCCCTTTTATTTTCAAAGAAGAGTAATGCCTAGAACCACCTTGTACTTTTGCCCGCGAGTATACGAGATTTTCTGTAAAGTGTTATTATGCAAGTTTACTTCAATAAAAATGCTTTCATTCTGATTCTCAAATGGCAAACATGTTTCTTGTTTTTTGCATTCCATTCCAAATATATTATTATTCCTTTGCAGGTCCTTGAATACTAATTGCATGAATGATTCTGAACCCGATACTGAAATAGATCTTGAGCAGCCCGTTTGTCTAATGGAAATCAATGAGAGTGAAGATGAAACAGAATATGAGATCCCTGACGAATTACTAAGGATGGTGAAAAAATAAGACAAAAAGATCTTACCTCATAAAGAAGAGATAGAAATCTTGAATCTGGGTACGAATGAAGTTAAAAGAGAGGTGAAGATTGGCACAGCTTTCTCGCCAAAAACAAGACAAGAGTTGGTTGATCTGTTGCGAGAGTTCAAAGATGTCTTCATTTGATCTTATCAGGATATGCCAAGATTGAACACATATATGGTGGTACACAAACTACCCATAAGACCAGAATGCAAACCGATTCAATAGAAGCTCAGAAAATTGAGACCATAAATGGTATTAAAAATCAAAGAAGAGGTACAGAAACAAATTGAAGCCGGGTTTCTCAAAGTGGCCAAATATCCAAAATGGGTAGCTAATATAGTTCCAATGCCAAAGAAAGATGGAAACGTGGGCATGTGTGTGGACTACAGAAACTTGAACAGAGCAAGCTCGAAAGATAATTTTTTGCTACCTCATATTGATATTCTGGTTGACAATATGTCATGGCATTTATGGTTCTCTTTCATGGATGGCTTCTCGGGATACAACTAGATAAAAATGAATCCTAAAGATATGGAAAAGACAACCTTCATAACCATGTGGGGTACATATTGTTATAAAGTGATGCCTTTTAGACTAAAGAATGCTGGGGAAACATATCAACGAGCCATGGTAACCTTTTTACACGACATGATGCACAAAGAGATTGAGGTTTACGTGGATAACATGATCACCAAGTCCCAGACTAAGGAGGAGCATATTTAGAACTTGAGAAAATTATTCCAAAGAGTGAGGAAGTACCAACTGAAACTCAATCTGAATAAGTGCACTTTTGGAGTTACATCAGGGAAACTCCTGGGTTTCATTGTTAGCAGGAGAGGAATTGAGATTGATCCGAACAAGGTGAAAGCAATTCAAAATCTTCCACCACCAAGCTCAGAGAAAGAAGTTTAAGGTTTCCTTGGAAGGTTGAATTATATTTCTCGGTTCATTTCCTAATTGACCGATAAATGTGATCCAATCTTCAGACTACATTGAAAGAATAATCCAAGAGTGTGGGATGAGGAATGCCAAGAGACACTCGATAAAATTAAGAAATATTTGACAAATGCTCCGGCCTTAGTAGCTCCAATTCCAGATAGACTGCTTATTCTCTACTTGACAGTCTACGAGAACTCGATGGGATGTGTCTTGGGGAAACATGATGATATGGGAAAGAAACAAAGAACCATTTATTACTTGAGAAAGAAGTTCATAGAGTGCGAAGTGCGATACTCTCCAATTCAAAAATTATGTTGTGTTTTAGTTTGGGTAAGTCACAGACTCAGATAGTACTTGTTGTATCACACTACCTGGTTGATATCCCAACTTGATCTATTGAAATTTTTGAAGGAATCACCAGCGTTGACTGGAAGATTGGCTCGTTGGCAAATGTTGTTGTTAGAATTTGACATTGTATATATAAGTCAAAAAGCAATAAAAGGAAGTGCCATAGCTGATTTCTTGGCTAGTCGTGCTTCAAAGGATTATGAGCCCTTGAACTTTAACTTCCAAGATGAGGACGTGATGAATATCTCCATAGAAGAAAATGAAACCTTAGAGAATGAAACATGGAAGTTGTACTTCGATGGGGTAGTTAACGCCTTGGGACGTAGAATTGGAACAATATTGATTTCTCTAAGTAATGTACATTATCATTTTACGAGTAAATTGGAATTTCATTGCACCAATAATATGGTAGAATATGAGGCTTGTGCCATGGGATTACGAGCTTCTACGGAAAGAAAAATAGAGATTTTGAAAGTATACGAGGATTTAACATTAGTTATTTACCAACTTTGTGGAGAGTGAGAAACAAAAGATGCAAAGTTGATTGAGTATCGAAAGTTGATCCTTGAGTTGATAAAAGAGTTTGAAGAAGTCACTTTCGCATACATCCCCAGGGAAGATAATCAAATGGTGGATGCCTTAGCTACACTAGCTTCGGTATTTTTAGCAAATAAACATGAAGATATGATGCCAATTCAAATGCAGAGTTATGAATCCTATGCTCACTGTTACATCATAGAAGAAGAGGCAGATGGAAATCCATGGTATTTTAATATCTTGCAATAATCAAATTCTAGACTTATCCCATAGAGGCGAATGATAATGACAAAAGAACTATTAGAAGGATGGCTTCAGGATATGTGCTTGATTATGAAATCCTGTACAAAAGGGGCAAAGATCAGATCTTATTAAGATGCGTCAACTCCTAAGGAGCTAGAGATATTTTAGCAGAAATGCATGATGGAATATGTGGGACACATGCAAATGGCTTTGCAATGGCCAGGAAGATAATGAGATATGGTTATTACTGGTCAACAATGGAAAGAGATTGCATTGAGTATGCTAAGAAATGTCACAAGTGCCAAATATACGCTGACAAGACTAATGCTCCGCCAATACCTCGTCATACAATGAATTCGCCTTGGCCCTTTGCTGTTTGGGGTATGGATGTCATCGGTCAAATTCATCTCAAAGCTTCTAATAGACATTGCTTCATTCTTGTGGTCATCGATTACTTAACCAAATGGGTGGAAGCCGCCTCATATGCCAATATCACAAGATTAACAGTCTGTAAGTTCTTGAAAAAAGAGATTATTTATTGATATGGGTTACCAGAAAAAATTATCACTGATAATGCCACTAACTTCAACAACAAGGTAATAGTAGAAGCATGCAAGCAATTCAAAATAATGCACCATAATTTAGTGACTTACTGCCCTAAGATGAATGGGGCAGTGGAGGCAGAAAACAAGAACATTAAAAAATCATATCGAAGACGAAAGAGACTTGCAAAAATTGGCACGAGAAGCTGCCCTTTGCTTTGTTCGCATATCAGACATCAGTGTGAACTTCTATAGGGGCAACCCCTTACTCTTTGGTCTATGGGACAGAGGCGGTGCTCACAATTGAAGTTGAAATTTCATCCCTTTAAGTTCTATCCAAAGTAAAATTGGATGAAGCAGAATTGGTACAGGTTCGATTTGACCAGTTGAATCTCATCGAGGAAAAAAGGCTGAAGGCAATTTGTCACAGCCAAATGTACCAAAAAATGATGTAGACTTATGATAAGAAAGTCTGACCCAGAGAGTTTTGAGAGGGTGATCTAGTATTGAAAAAGATCTTGCAAATACAACAGGATGCCCGTGTAAAATGGATGCCTAATTGGGAGGGGCCTTATGTTGTTAAAAAGGCTTTCTCTTGAGGAGCATTGATTATAACTGAGATGGACGGTAAAGAGTTTCACAAACCAGTGAACTCTGATTCAGTCAAGAAATATTATGTTTGAAGAGTAAAAATAGATTAAAAAAGTAAAGAAAAAACATAGTGAAAACCCGAAAATGGCACTTCACAAAATTAAAATATCTATGGTGAAAACCTGAAAAGAACGCCATTGATATTAAAAAAGAAGAAGAATAAAGATAAAAAGAAAGGGGGGCTCAAGATGGAAACTTGTAAAGAGTGTCTTGAAACCAAATGAGGATCTGGGTTGAAAACCCATAAAGGGCAGCTCAGATGCATTGAGAATAGGCACCCGACAATCTAAACCTCTCGAAAACTTGGTATTTCATAAGGTATTTCATATTTGTAGGTATCTTAACAAAATTCGAAGTCTGTTGGACAATGGTTTGAACTCAAAGCTATGTTAAGTCAATAGGGTTGCGGAATCACTCATGGGGTGAATACTTGGGGATCTAACTTTGTTTCTTGATTTTGTTATTTTAGTTTGCCAGGACTTCTCAAATCTCATTGTATTCCTACTTATAAGCCTCAATAAAATTCATGAATTCTCTTCCAAGCTTTCTTTTATTTCTGAAGCATCTTGGAAGTAAATCAGTATAATTCATTAAAGCAGAAGATTTCTTGGTATTACTATGTTTTGAAAGATGCAGGTGAACTTTAGCACTCATGGATATTGAATAAGAGTGTATAAAGTAAAGACAGTGTTGAATTTCACACCGGCGAGTACACAAAAATATAAGAACGATGAAGCATTAGAGCAAGTATAGGGGCTTCAAGGGACCCTCAGACAATGTGCAACTTGGAACTATTATTGACAACAAAGTTAGCTTTTCATTTGATGGTCCATTCTCTGTCCAGTGTGTATCGAAGAAGCACCACTACCATTTCTATCACTGCTCCTATTTGTTACGCTCAATTGGCATTATATTAGTTTGGACAGTTTGTGAAATTTGAGGATAATTCTGAGATGTTATGTTACTGCACCTGGGGTCGTTACCGTCTCTTAGATTCCCAGATTGAATGAGAATGTCTATAACTCCATGTTCTTATATTGAGAAAGAAAATTTGAACCATTGTTTTTTAAATGTTCTTAGATTTGGCAAAACTTTAACATTATTCAAGAGTAGGCTTGTTCCGGACCTTTCAATTACCAAATTTTTAGGTGGTTACAATGTTATGTAAACATGAATCATTGTTGATTGGTCAAGGTCCATTTCTCTAGTGACGTGATTGTCTGGTCAAGTTTCCATCAAAAAAAGAAAAAAAGAAAATAAAGAAAGAAAAGAAAAGAAAAGAAAAAGAGATAAGAAAAACTAAGGTGATAACCCGAAAAGGCATCTTGAGAAAAAGAAAAGAAAAAAAACCTGAAAGGGCACTTTGAGAAAAGCAATATAAAGTGGAAACCTGAATGGACGCTTTAAAGCAATAGACCAGAAATGTAGAATGGAGGTCTCAAAGGCTAATCCCAAATGTGAGAAAAGTGTCCAAAGTTGACTGGGAGTCAATGAGAAAGCCTAATGAAGAAAGAGCTAGACGGATCTTCTAAGAGGCGGAAGATGCCTAATTAATCTCAATAAACTAAAGTTCATGCATCATACATAGAAATTATGATCATGATAACCCACATACAAGCATTTTTAATCTGTTTTGATAGGACATGAGCAAAGATCAAAGAACTCCTAATGTGAAGAGATCGCCCAGCAAAGATAGAGCTCTTAATGTGAATAGTTCGCCCAGAAAAGATAGAGCTCCTAATGTCAAGAGTTCTCCTAGAAAAGATAGAGCTCTTAATGTGAAGAGTTCGCCCAGTAAAGGTAGAGCTCCTATATGAAGAGTTCACCCAGCAAAGATAGAGCTCTTAATGTGAAGAGATTCGTCAAGCAAAGAATTCGAAGCTCCCAATAGAAAGAGTTTGACTAGTACAGAATACAAGGTTCCAAATAAGAAGAGCTCGCCAGTTTGTCACCACTGAAGAGAAAAGGGTCAGCCTCGCCAAGAAGAATAAATTAGTTCCTAATAAGAAGAATTGGTTCAGACTTTATGGTCAGTTCGAGAAAGAAAGAGTGAAAGTTCGCAATAAGAAGAACCTGAAGCTCGGGAATGGTGTTCAAATACTTGAAACCAAATTCATGTATTCTCAGTCTTTGCCCTATTCCTGTTCCACAACAATGAGCAAAGAGGGGCAGCTATAATACCTGAATTTAGTCTGAGCCTATATATATATAAAAAAACAATATGAAATGAATAAGTAAATATATAAATAAATAGTTAGTATAAATAAATAAACCCAAAAAGATAGTCCATATCCAAAAAAAAGTCCATTTATACAATATAAGTCCATTTACATCTATAAAATCCCAAAATCCCAATTTAAGCCCAATTACATATATTTTCCTGCCCATTCTAATATCTAACAAAACCAAATATTCATTTTTCCCACCTAAAACCGCCACGTGGCAGGCACCCATTGGTCCAGAAGCTTATCACACAAATAATGGTTTTCTTGGTCGTTGACGTCATGCATGTGACGTCAGCAATGACATCATAACGCATTATCCTATATAAAGGAAGAGAGAGAAAAAGTCAGATGATCATCACTCAATTATTACAACAATAATTGAAAGAATAGAGAGAAGAAATCAAAAGGTTACCTAAGCAACTGAACCGTCGAAGCAGTCGAAGAGTCACCAGAGAGAACTTGCCGTTGTTGTCATCAGAACCACAACCTCGCCATCAGGGGGTAATTTCTTCTCTGGCCTTTTCATTTCCTGCAATAAATCAAAAGCAATATTAGATTAAATCTAAAAAAGTTTAAAAAAATAGTAGCAAAGAATGAAAGAATGATGGCCAAAACTTATCTTTTAGACATCGAAACGCCTAGGTTTTTGGTTAGAGTAGCTTAAGAGTACGGAAGAGTCGAAGAGGGATTGGGATCGGGTTAGATCTAGGCTTAGGATGGCAAAGATAGGAGGCTCTATCTAGTTGGGAAAAATAAGGTTTTTTGCGTATTAGGGTTTCAGCGAGTGGCGGCCAGCGCTGGCTCGCAGTGGTCGAAAGTTTCAAAGGTGGCCAGAGTAATGAAGAGGATAATCAGAGCATGACAGCGGTGGTGGCTGGCACTGCCTACAGCAGTCGGGAGTCGACTCTCGGTGACTGACTAACAGGGTTAGGTTATCGGGAAATGGAGTTGATGGATCAAAAAGGAAAAAGGGGAATAACTCGGTTTGTTCATGTGGGATTTGAGAGTTTGATCTGAAAAAACTCAGAAACATATGTTTTTAGGTGTTGTTAGTGGATCAAAAGAAGAAAAAACGATGAACGATGGATGAACTCGAGGATGAACATAGGTGTTTGATCGATTTTAGGGCTTAAATCTGGGTTTTGGTTTGTTTGAGTTGAGAAAGAATTTTAGAGGAGAGAGAGTGGAGAGAGGGAAATCGAAAAAATGGAAAAAAAAATCAGACATTTGAAAAGGGCCTTTTATAGGCGTTATCCGTGGGCTCAGGGGCCCGCGAACCCCAAGATAAAGCCCGTGCCCTTCTTTCTCTTTTCTCCTAATCCAAATCTCGAGTTTTGATATCTTTCGATTTAGTCACTATTTCCTTGTAATTTGGTTCTTTAATTCTGATATTAATTCAATTTGGTCCCAAATTTACTTTGTTAATACTTTGATTAATGTTTGATTAATGCATGGTTTTGAATATAGCATGTAGTATAGTGTTAGATAATTAAATTCATTTAGATACAATTGTTGGAGCCCTAGATACTAAGTTCTTTAATTAAAAATTAAATAGGTGAGGTCATTGTAGTAAATAAATAAGTATTAAAAGGGAAACTTTTAAGTTCTAATTTGAATAGTGTCTCATTATAATAATATGTTATTCAAAGGGGCTTTTAAGTGGAATATTTGATACTCATTTTAATTTAGAATATGAAAATAATTTAGTTAATTAAATTCAATCCTTGATTAGAGTTACTACTTAAATAATTAGATTAACCAATTAAATTAGGAATACTGTTCAATTTAGGGATTAAATATGCATAGTGCTTAAGTAAATTGGGTGTTATTTTATAAATACCCTAAATTTAATAATATTCATAGTTATTTTTTAAAAAATCACAATTCAATTAATTAGAATCTTTTAAGTTAGAACTTAAAATTGACAAGATAATAACCAGACATGCATTCAAACCTTTTATGTTGGGATATATTTTTGAATATGAATCGAGATGCCCTAAAGTAATTGGGTGATTCTAATCTCATATTCGTTCCAAAAATATATTTCCTTGTAAAAGGATATCTCCATTTGGAATTAAAATTCATTCAATAATTATGGTTAAATTAAATTCAAATTATTATCTGAAATGCCACGTAAAATTAAAAGGTATTGATAACTGGCGTTTGTGGAAGTGTTAATCCTTCCCCACACGTAATCGACTCCTGAACCTAAATTTTAAAGAAACAAATATCTGGTTGTTTTTATAGTGTCCGGTCTACCAAAGTGACCAGTGGTGACTCCAAATGTTTTTTTAAGATTAAATAAAAGGAAAATAAAATTTTCATGGTTAATTAAATAAAAAAGATAATTTAATAAGAAAACTAAATTTTCAAGATAAAATGAATTAAAAATGGTCAAAACCCTATTTTGCAAAATAAATCGTCAGGCTATTTTCACACCCAGTCAAAAAATGGTCACGACAATAGGATTGATAGTGCACTATAAAAAGTCACCTCGGGTGTTAAGGGGTTTATATGTACCGAATACTCCACCACGAGTACCTAATGGTTGAGGGGTTATATGGTACCAAAAACTACTATTAGTGGATTATGCATCTAACCGATGATTGGGTTGTGATTGTACCCAGTTGTGATTGTACATTGAATTCCAATTGAGATTGCATGAAGTGTTGAGATGACACTTATTGAATCCGTGTATCCGATGTAATATTTTGTAAAGTGGAACTCGGTTTTATGATCACTTGAAAGCCAATATAATTAATAATGTATCATGTTGATGGATTATGTTGTATAATGTTGATTTATACGTGTTTACTCTTTAAGTCTTGCATATGGGATGTTATGCATAAGAAAGCTTAAATTGAGGGTAAGCAAATGGGATTTTGTTGTTGATCCATGATACATATTGCATATGGTTTAATATGCATGTTTTGGAAATGTTAAGTGCATAGTTTGAAAGGCATGATGTTTTGAAAAGAGATTTTAAAATGTTGAACTCATGAGAGTTAGAAATCGATTTTAATTGCATTGATGATGTTGTGTTTTGAGCACTCCTTACTAAGCCTTGTATTCTTACGCTCTCTTTGTCCATCAATGCAGAGAATTAAAGGTTGGAGGCAATAAGCAAGCGAAGGGAATTCTAAGGACTTGAATAACTCAGTATGGTTTTTGAACTAGACTAGTAGTAATAAAGGCAATGAGGTTCATTGTTGTTGTTTGGGAGGGTTATTTGCTAAACTCCTTATTTGTGCAAGTTTGTAATGTTGTTTTGGTGTGGTATGAGGGTTTATGTGATTGATTTTGATGCGATTTATGTTTTGAGTTTGGATGGGTGAGCTTTTAGGGAGCATGCCTCTAGATTCTTGATTAAAGTATGTGGTTATGTTTTGATCATGTTTCCTTGATGTTCTGGCATGATTTGATCCTTAGTTAAGCGGTGTACATGTATATGGTTTGTTGAAGCATGTTTGAATCATTGTTCAATTGAAAAATCAGTAATTTTGGACATTATAGGTCCAGGCGTACCGATACGCGGGGTTCAATATCGGTACGAGTATGTGCCCTTTTGTCACTGGATTATGCTTTTGCTTTGTTTAGCCCGCGTACCGATACACCTAGGGACCGTATCGGTACGGCTAGCCATTAAGTTAGTTATGAAGGTTTTATGTTTTAAGATTCTTCTATTTTGGTCCCTGGATTTTATGTATGCAACTGTATGAGTTTGGATTATCGTTTTAAGCTGAAATTTGGGAAGCAAGCATGTAATCTGATTAATTGAGGTTTGGTAACTTGAATTTTAATTTAAACCTCAAAACTTTCCAGATTTGCATTTTAGTCCCTAAAATGCAATTTGTAGAATTGAATGTCTAATCGACGCCCGATTTAGTTGAGATTTCACCCGCTGCCAACATGTTCACTATAGGATGTAATGTTCCATCTAGACAAGATAAAAATAAAAAGACCTAAGTTTAGTTAATCGTTTTAGGTTTTGTTTTGGCAAAACTCAATGTAGCTCGCTCGGTTCGGTCTAGCGTCTAGGCTGGGTTGAGAGGGTTACATAAACAAGGACAATATACTCAAATTGACCTCAAAGTAATTGATCCATGTAAAGGAAACAATCCCTTTATAGCAGTAAACTTGAAATTAAAAAATTAGTCAAATTCCTAACTTTTAAAACTTTCGCCAGCAATCAAATTAAATTACCAAAAATGATATATCCCTAAATCTTCATAATTATAAATATTAAATTTTTTTCCAAGACCACATAGAAGACATGATTGCTATAGCCTTCATCATTGACTGTCTCTTCAAGCGTCGTACACGGATCCTCCTTTTACATATATGGTCATTATGGACAAATTCTATAATATATTTGTATTCATTCATTTTCTTCACTATTGACACAACTGATCTGCGTGTGTGGGAATCTAAACAAGCTTTATGGATTTATAAATATCTGCAAAGACGAATAATTCTACCCCCTAATCATCATTATCTGCAATGGTAAGGACTTTGACTACCTATTCATGCGGTGCTCTTCATATAGCCTCCACGATTAAGGCGTAAAAATAAGCAACCCGCAACCTCCAGGAAAAGGTTGAACAGTTTGCTGGTACTTGAAAAAGACCATTCATTTCCAGATATTGCGATTTGTCGTTCATCTTGAACAAAACACGTAAGCCACATCTCACAAATACTATAAACCAACCAAAAGCATGTAGTGATTATACAAATGCAGGTTATGCAACTATATATACCAACAAACCACAATATCTAGAAAATGTCTTAGTAAAAGAACTTTCTAGATACGTAGTGTAGCGATGTCTTTTTTCTCTTATCGCTAAAATAAAAACGATGGGTTTTCGAAGGTTTTGAAAGGTATTTGTGATTCTTTTGATATAAAATATTTATTCCGTGGGGTTTACAAAAAACCTCATAAAAATGGAGTCGCCACCGGCCACTTAGGTAGGCCGGACACCATAAAACCAGAGATTCAAAAAGACAGGGTTCGGGAGTCGGTTACGGATGGGGAAGGATTAGCACCCCCACACCGCCCAAGATTGGTACTTTAATAATTACCGCTTTATTAATATTGGATTTTTCGGATTAGAGTGACTATTTTAAAATTCGGTCATAATTGCGAATAAATTTTAAGGGTCCCGTTACCCGAGAATAAACGCCCAACCACTATCACTACGCTTGATACTGGCCCCGTTTACGCTCGGATAAAAGGACTCCGCATTAACAAGTTATATCTCGATATGCAATCTTAGTGGCAAAAACGTAAAACATGACAAAACATTTAAATATAATAAATATTGACATACCAGAATATTAATTTAGCATAAATGATATTCTAGACTAAAACATGTATATATACGTATTATTCTAAATAATAGATAAAAACAACTATAATATGTCAAAATAAACAAGGCGAGGAATAAGTACATATAGACAAACAAATATTTGAAAAAGACATGCATACTGGTAATAAAACATATTCCAACATATACGGGTCCACATATCGTACAAAAGGGGTAAATACACTAACATGTAACCCTAAAAAAAACAAACATACAAATATAAAATACAAAATACGCCATGTACGAATTAACTAAAACATAACATGCTTGATATGAATAACCGGATAAAAAAACATGATTATCATACTTAACACATATATACATAAAAATATAAAATACGAGTCATATACGAGGGACATAAAATAAAATAATATCAATATATACGATTATAATACGAACAATAATATTTACAAAGAAAACAGGACTGAAATGAAAGAAAAACAAAAGTCAGTGGCAGAAATTAAAGAACAATAATATGTAATTTGGGGACGAAATTGCGAAACAAACAAAACCTAAAAGGACCAGAATTGTAATTAGACCAAGGGGCAGACCCAAAGTGAAAAATTCAAAAACGCGGGATGGTTAAGGGCGTAATTTTACCATTTAGAAACTGATTCGGTGTAATTTAGGGACTAGATTGTAACCTTTTTTGAAAAATCGGGGATTTGGGCTGTGATTATACCATGCGGCAAGACAAAAATGAAAATATTGAAAACGCGGTGGGATTAAGTGTGTAATTTACCCATTTAGCAAAATAAAAACAACTATAAAAGCCCCCCTTTAAGGCCGAAATCAAAATTTTGGCCATTTGTTTCATTTTCTGGTTTTTCAGAGTCTTCTGTTCTTCGTTTTCTCTCGTTTGTTCTTATAATACCCAGAATCCGGCGGTCGGCCACCGTGTTCTCCGCCGTCGGCCGCCGCTAACCGGCGTCGATGAGCCTCCAAAATAGACCAAAACAACCCCCTTGTCGTCCTCAATACGAATCGTAGGTTGGATTCAGAGGATATACCTCTATTCGCCCTAGATCTAGGAAATACGAACCAAAAAAAAGAGTTCTAAACCTAAAATATAACTACCAGGGGGGCCTTCCCCTCCCTTTAGTTCACGAGATCGGCTTGTAGAAGCGAAAGGCTTATCAGCGAGGAAGGGAAGACCCACAAACGACTTGGTAAGACTACTCTCCTCTTTTTTTTTTTTTTTTTTTTGTATATGCATGTAAAGAAACAAGTAAGAAAAAGAGACAAAAAATTTACCAACTGGGTGTCTTTTGATTATCTTGGATGTTTACAACTTTCAGATTTTTCAGTATTACAAGATCTCTTTTCTCTTTTTTTTTTGTTCTTACTCTCCTTTTTTTTTTCCCGTTACAAAAGTTCATTTTTCATATATATTATTGCCTCTGTTTTTTGGTTGCAAGTTGCATCTTCCTTTTTGATCTGAACCGACACTTTGCTTGTTGTCTTTGGCATAATCTCAAGCTGGGGCTGAATATCGCGCGCGGTGGCGGTATGGACGTTTCGCCGGCGCCAACGCGTTTTCGGCCGTTAGATCGATCGATCTAACGGTCGAGATGGCTTGAAGAACGATCGGCTGGATGAAGCCTCGATTTGATGAGGCGGCGATTTCGCCACGTGGAGCTCGCGATTCGAGGAGTCGAACGCGTGGATCTCTTACGCGTGGGATATTAAAGCGTCGCGCGTGGACCACACGCGGCGTGGCACTCGAACGGTCCATACGTGTGGAACACGCGCCTGGCAGATATTTTTGACCTCGGTTGCATCGTGGCCATTGGATCAGATCTTGATCCAACGGCCCACAGTTACCTGCACATTGTAATTAAATGGGATTCAGATTTGGGCCAAACGGGCCTTGTAATTGAACTTGTAATTGGACTTGGACTTCATGTTTATTTGGGTTTAATATATATTTAATTTTTTCATTTTACCAGTCCAATAATATTAATAATAATATAATTATAACAGCAATACATATACATACGAAAATATATACTTATATTATACAATCATTAATTAATATAATATTCTAGTATACGTATAATCATACATATAATTAACATAACAGCTATATATTAATCAAATACGCTTATACTCTAGATGCATACGTGACATACATACACCCCTAATACGTATACATAGCTTATACATGCACACATCACCTTATATTAGTAACATTCATATAATAAATATACATGCAATATTAATATATTTACAAGTGAAAATGAGTGATTACAGTTGCCCCTCTTTGCTTGTTCTCATGGAATGGGAAACAAAGCAAAGATTCATAAGCATTCATTTTATCAGACTTCCCTGTTTGTAGCCTTGGAAAAACGAATTCTTTTGGACATCTCCGTTCTTCCTTGGCTGAATCTTCAGGCTCGTAAGTTCTTCCTATATAGAGCTTCGTCACCTTCCGATCTTGGAGCTACAGGCTCTTTCGACATAGAATCCTTCACTCTGAAGCCTCGAGTTATGAGTCCCTCCTATATAGAACCTTTCATTCTGAGACGGTGTAGCTTGGAGTCCTTCCTATATAGAACTCTTCGCCTTCAACGCTGGTTTCTCCTATATAAAACCTTCTGCGTTACTGATGGATTCTTCCGACTGGGAGTTCCTCCTATATAGAACTGCTAGTCTTCAAACCCTGGAGCCGCCAATCCTTCCTATATAGAACTTTTGGCGTCTGAAATCTCAGAGCTACAGGTTCTTCCTATATAGAACCTTTCACTCTAAGACAATGAAGCTCGGAGTCTTTCCTATATAAGACTCTTTGCTTTCGACACAACAGGTTTCCTATATAACCCTGTGTCATAGGTGAATAGCTTTGACTGGGAGTTCTTCCTATATAGAACTGCAAGTCTTCACCTTGGAGCCATCAGTCCTTCCTATATAGAACTTTTTGGCATCTAGAATTTAAGAGCTATAGGTTCTTCCTATATAGAACCTTTTACTCTAAGACAATAAAGCTCGGAGCCCTTCCTATATAGAACTCTTCGCTTTCGACACAGCAGGATTTCCTATATAATCTTGCGTGTCATGGGTGAATTGCTTTGACTGGGAGTCCTTCCTATATAGAACTGCGAGTCTTCACCCTGGAGCTGTCAGTCCTTCCTATATAGAACTTTCAGCTTCTGAAACCTCAGAGAGAAGGATTCTTCCTATATAGAACCTCTCTCTAGAGCTTGAAAACATGTGTCTTTTGTATGTAAAAACATTGTCTTCTCATTTGGGATTCACACCGTGATGGTCTTCGATGTCTCTTTGGATCTGCAGATACCTGTCTGAGACGAAAACAAAATGCTATGACAAATGAATGAATTGGCATGCTCCTAATTCTAGTGATGCTTGACTATTCATGATGCATGAGAGTCAATCTCTGGGTGGGCTTGTTTTGGTCCTTATTTGATCTTGACGTTCGCTTTCTCCTTTCTTACGGGCATCGATACCCCGCTTCACTGCCAAGTTCAACCATCTCGACCTTTCTCTTTTTTTAATTCCGACTTGGAATTCTAAAGTGCCCTTTCGGGTTTTCACCTTAGAGATTTTTTTTAAGAGGGGTGCCCTTCTGGCTTTCACCCAAAAGATCTCTTTTGTTATCTCGTACACCTTTCTTGAATAGATAGGACATGTGCCATTGGTTATCCTACCAGGTTGTTTGAAGCTTCCCGCCTTCCCTATCGACAGCCATTAGGGAACTAGAGGACGGAGTTAACATGGTTTTCTTTGATCACCTGCATTTTCAAGGTTAAATCATAGTAATGCTTCGAAATCTCTTGTTTCATTATAAGCCTATGTTATCTTATTTGACTGAAATTGACAAGAAGGCCAGGAATGGATGCCCAAAAACACGGTTTTATTATGATTAAGGGCTTGGGATATCTTAAAAAGAAAGGTATGACACACATGAGTTACGTATGAAAATACAAGATCCCTCATTATCTTGATATGAATGATACATGATCTGTCAACCGGTGTAGAATTTCTTGCTGAAACCCTCTCTTCATAATGTTCATGAGGATACCCTTTTTTCGGATATTCAACTTTTCAATTTACCCAAGCCGCCCCAGCGGGTTTTCAACTCGAGTCCTTCCTTTGCTTCAAGACGCCCGGTTTGGGTTTTCGTCTGAGCTCTCAATTTTTTTTTTAGAGATAGTATTTCTTGACGACGTCAGAATTTACGGGATTTTTCAGCTCGTCCCCGTCCATTTCTGTTAGGATCGGGCTCCTTTGAGAAGGCCTTTTTACGACGTCGGCCCTTCCCGAGTTGGGCATCCATTTTCCTCGAGAATCTTTACGGATAGGGAGGATTCTCTTGAGTACCAGATCTCCCTTCTTTGAATTCTCTTGGGCGCTTTTTTTTGTTATGCTTTGCACCATCCGCTTTTGGTACATCGACCATGACAAATGGCCTTTAGTCTTTTTCGTCAATGAGATTTATTTGGTCGAATCGCTGCACCCATTCAGCTTCTTCGTTTTACTTCGTTTAAGACCCGGAGGGACGGAATCTCTACCTCAATTGGGAGTCGCCGCGGTACCATACATCAAGGAGTAGGCGTTGCCCCGTTGATGTGCGAATGGACGTCCTATAGGCGAAAAGGGCAAAAGGCAACTTCTCATGCCAATCCTCGTAGGTATCCGTAGTTTTCGCTATGATCTTCTTTTGTTCTTGTTTCTTTGCTTCCTTTGCTCCATTCATTTTAGGACGATAGACTGTGGAATTATGGTGTGTTATCTTGAATTGAGTGCACACGTCCTTCATCATTTTGTTGTTGATTGGAAGCGTTGTCGGTGATGATCCTCTCGGCAATCCTTATCGACAAATAATTTCCTTCTTTAAGAACTTACAAACTGTAGTCCTGGTGATATTGGCGTAAGACGCTGCCTCTACCCATTTAGTGAAGTAGTCTATGGCGACCAAAATGAAACGGTGCCCATTGGAAGCTTTCGGATGGATTTGCCCGATGACGTCCATGCCCCATCTTTGCGAAAGGCCACGGAGAATTCATGGTGTGTAGAGGCGATGGGGTGCATGAATCTTGTCGGCGTAAATTTGGCATTTGTGGCATTTCTGGCGTAATCGATGCAATCTCCCTCCATGGTCAACCGAAATAACCGTACCTCATAATTTTCTGGGCTATAGACAACCCGTTGGCGTGCGTTCCACAGATCCCGTCATGTACTTCAGCTAAGATTTCTTTCGCCTCTCGGGCATCCACACATCTCAGCAATGTTTGATCATGACTTCTCCTATATAGGATTTCCCCATCTAGGATATATTTTGTTGCCATTTTTAAAGCGCTTTTCTTGTCATTGTCGTTTCCCCTTACGGATACTTTTGAAGCTTGACATATTGCGGGATGTCATAGTACCATGGATTTCCGTCAATCTCTTCTGTATATTACAACAATGAGCAGGTTTTTCAAACGTCTCGCATCTCAATGGGCTTCATTTCGCCCGGTGTTTGTTTTAAACATGGATGCCAAGGTTGCCAATGCATCGCCATCGATTTTCTTCTCGGGGTAGGTAATTGAAGGTGACCTTTTCGAACTCTTTGTGAGCTCTTGGATCCATTCGTGATATTTGACCAACCCGGTCTCTAGTTTCCCACTCCCCGCGCAATTGGTAAATGACTAGGACGAATCTCCGAAAACTCGAAGTTTCTTAACCTTTCTTTCGATGGTTGAGTTTAGTCCCATGATGCAAGCTTCATATTCAGCTATATTGTTTGTGCAGAAAAATTCCAATCTTTGGTGAAAGGATAATAGGCGTCCTCGGGTGAAATTAGTAACGCCTATCCCATGTCCGAGGGCGTTGGAGGCTCCATCAAAGTAAAGTTTCCATGACTTATCATCTGAAACCCCTTCTTCGGTTGTAATGCACATCAAGTCTTCGTCTGGGAAACTAAAGTTTAATGTCTCATAGTCATCCGAAGCACGACTAGCCAGGAAATCTGCTACAGCACTCCCCTTTACAGCCTTCTGATTAACATATACGATGTCGAATTCGGATAATAGCATCTGCCATCGAGCCATCCTTCTCGTTAGTGCTGGTGCTTCCATTAAGAACTTTAATGGGTCTAGCTTGGATATCAACCGGTAGTATGGTACAACATGTCTTTATCGAGCCGCTTGGTAGCCCTAACTAGAGCACAACACGCCTTCATCTTGGCGGGTACCGTGTTTCGCAATCATTGAACTTCTGCTTAAGTAATAGATGGCTTGCTCCTTTTTCTTGACTCATCGTGTTGCCCAGTACACATCCCATTGAATTCTCAAGAGGCTGTTAAGTAGAGAATTAGTGGTCGACAGTCTTGGTGCGACTAAATGGAGCATTTGTCGTACTTTTTGATCTTTTCTAGGCTTTTTGACATTCTCCATCCCACACGCCGGGATTATTCTTTCTAAGAATTTCAAGACCGGTCGCATTGATTGGTTAATTGGGAAATGAAACGAGAGATATAATTCAGCCTCCCGAAACCGCGGACTTCTTTTTGCGTGCGGGGTGGTGAAAGGTCTGGATGGCTTTCACTTTATCGGATCAATCTCAATCCCTCTTACGCTTACTACGAACCCTAAGAGTTTTCCGGAAATAACGGCGAAGGTACATTTTGGCAGGATTGAGCCTCGGTTGGTACTTCCGTAGTCTTTGGAATAGTTTTCTCAAGTTCGTAGGTGCTCTTCCTCTGTTCGGGATTTGGCAATCATATCATCCACGTATACTTCTATTTCTTTGTGCATCATGTCATGGAAAAGAGTCACCATTGCCCTTTGGTATGTTGCCCCTGCGTTCTTTAGCCCAAACGGCATCACTTGATAACAAAAAGTGCCCCACATGGTTATGAATGTGGTTTTCTCCATGTCGTTAGGATCCATCTTTATCTGGTTGTACCCTGAGAAGCCGTCCATGAAGGAAAACCATGAATGTCCTGCGGTGTTGTCAACCAGCGTGTCAATATGTGGCAAAGGGAAGTTGTGTTTAGGGCTAGCTCGATTCAGATCCCTATAATCTACACACATACGAACTTTCCCGTCTTTCTTTGGTACTGGTACAATGTTTGCAACCCATTCAGGGTATTTGGCTACCTCCAAGAATCCAGCATCAAATTGCTTTTTCACTTCATCCCAGATCTTTAACAACATATCGGCCTCATTCTCGAAGTTTTTCTTTGTCTTGGTTTGCACTCCGATTTTGTTGGCAATTTGTGCACCACTATGTCGGTGTTCAATCCCGGCATATCTTGATAAGTCCAGGCGAAGACATCCTTGAATTCCTGAAGTAGGGCTATCAGTTCATGCTTGGTTTTTGAGGAAATAGTCGTTCCTATTTTTATTTCTTTTCTCGCTTCTTCGGTCCCCAAGTTGACAATTTTTGTTTCTTCTTGGTGGGGCATAATCTGCCTTTCTTCGTCGTCCACCATTCTCTTTAACTCTTCGGGACCTCAATTTCTATTTCATCATATCCTCCCTCAATTTCCTCTCGAGACCTCGGGGCATTGAAATTTACTCGAGATTGGATCCGGTATCATTCATATCGTCAATCATGAGCGACCTGCATTAAATGAGAATGAATTGTATTGGGAAAGAGACGGCTTTACATGAAGGGAATGAATATGAAGAATGCATGAATGGAATAAATGAGACTTTGGTCATTTTTAAGAAAGTGGGGATATTTTCATTTCAATCAAAAAGTTAACATAGGTGCCCAATACAAGAGATCCCCATTGTCTATGGGCAAAAACAAAAGGTTGATTCGGAGCATTACTCTGATCTATTCCTAAAAACTACAGGTAGATCAATGCAACTCCAGTTATCGAGTGTTTCCCCGGGATGGCAAGGGCGGATGTTGGTCAACATTTTGCTACCTCGGTCCTTTTCAGCTATCATGTTGATATACATCCCTTCAAATGATTTCTTGAGTATTTCCTCTGGTTAAGTTCATCATTTTTCTTCATTGCCTCTCCAATATCTTGACCTGGCTGGTAGAACCCTCCGGAGATGAAAGTGGCTTTCAAACTAGGAAAGGACATCGACCTCCACGGAATGTCTTCTCCTTTAGATCTGGCTTTTCTTTTCTCCTCCTTCCTCTTTCTTCTGTTGGACACTTGGTTGATCTTGACCCGAAATGATCCTTCTTGGTTATCATATTCTTGGGTCTCGGGTTTCCTTGTAATTTCTTCCTCACCCTTTTTCCTATTTTGGCTCCTCGGCCCGAGTTTTTGCGACGGTCATCTTAGTACAATTAGATAACCTGGGGTAGGGGATCCGGCTTCCCTCTAAAAGCGAATGTGGCATTTACTAGTTCTAATGCTCGGGCGAGCATTCTGCAGCATCTTCATCATTTTGAATGTAGGGGTGTGTCGATGTCACGGAAGCAACAAATTCATGCTCGCTTCTCTGTGACCAATTTGCCTTCAACTACAAATTTTAATTTACGATGCAATGATGATGGAACAACTCTGCGGAGTGGATCCACAGTCTTCCCAATAGGCAGTTTGTAAGATGGTTTTATGTCCATCACCACAAAATCGATCACATATTCGGTTGGTCCGATCAATAGGGCACCTCAATTTTCCCCATTGTTCCTTTTTGCGTACCATCAAAGGCTCTTACCGAGTTGTAGCAAGGCTTTTAGGTGCGAACCATCTATTGGCAATTTTTGCGGGGTTACCATAGGCAAGACATTAAATGCTGACCCGTTGTCGATCGATCGATGCGCTGTGGTAATACATACCCTTTGCGGTGGGTAGTGATATTAAGGGCTTTGGTAGACCCCATTCCTCCTACGGGATCTCATCATCACTTGAATGTGATATGATTATAAGCGATAATATGCCCCACTATCATGTCGAGGTTTATTCTGAAATGTCTGGGGCACAAAAGTTTGATTCAGCACTTTCAATAGCGTCTCCCGATGCTTCTCACGAACTCAAGAGTAATTCCAAGATTGTGATCTGGCGGTTGCTTTTCGTAGTTGTTCCACTACGTTGTACTCGCTATGTCTCAAGAACTTTAGAAATTTTTTGGCACGGGCCTCGATTCGGTTTATTTATCTTTTGGGAGGTTCTTCTCCAAATATCTGCGTAAGGCTAAGCTCTTTGTACTCTTCCCCTTATCTTTTTCAGCCGCTTTCAAAGCCTCGGAGGAATAACATCGGCGCTCCTTGTGAAATGGCCTGCCTCACCAACGTTCACATCGTTACGGCTTTGTTGGTCTTCCAGCGTAGGTTCTTTTACTGTTCGTGTTCTGATTTTTCTGGCATGGTCACATTCACGGCATAATTCAGGAATTTGTCGCATATCTTTGAACGGGAATGGAGATGGTGCTGAAATGCGATCTTGGGATTTATTTTGCTGGTTTCTCCTTGGGAGACACACTGCATTCCCAATCTGGGAGAGATGATAAAAGGTCTATCCTTCCCGTATCTAGCTTTGGGGCTATCATCATGTGTACGTCTGATCCCTTCCCCATGGGTTCCTCAAAGAATTCAATTTGTTTTTCATTCATCAACTTACGCACCAATTTCTTGAACTCTTCACATTCTTGGATATCATGCCCTTGATCGATGGAATTCGCAATACTTTCCACATTCCTTCTGTCTTATTATCATGCCTTTGTTGATCACACGAGCCATGCATAATTGTTGAAATACCCACCGTAAAGGAGACTTGATTTCTGACACGTCATCCTTTATCCTCCTAGTAAAGCATTCTTCTATGACATTAACTCCTCTGTTCCCATGATTGGGCAGCGGGTTGTTGGCTATGCTTGGCTCTTCAAACTTCAATATCCCAGAATCGATTAAGTTTTGTACAAGCTTTTTAAAGGCAAAACAGTTCTTAGTGGGATGTCCAGGGGTACCGCCGTGATAGTCGCAACGTGCGCTTGGATTATACCAAGGCGAGAAGGGCGGATTGACAGGCGTAACGATATATGGTCGGACAGTCTTTTCATATACTGGCCCGGGAATAAAGCTCGAGTATGAAACAGGTAGGGGGTGAAAGTTCTCTCTCTTTCTCTTTTCGTGACTCTCTCATCTCTTTGATTTGAATTTTTGTTTTTCCCCACAGTGCTTGTGGCTGTGAGGCTGTGAAGTTCTTGGGCGGTATAGGTACTGGTGGTGTTTACTTCATTTCTCTTGTTGTACTTTCGAGACCCTTCCCCACCATCAATTTGCGCGCTCTTAATTGCGATTCGAGAGACTCCCGATCTGATCAAGTCGGCAAAACATTGCGTTGTGTTATTAATGAGGCGATCAAAGAGTGCCCCTTTGAGTATTGACAAATAATGGCGTGATTTCATGCTCGGGATAGGTGGCTGGATTTGGCGGCCACTTCTCTCTCCACCTCTGGGCATATTGTCATGAGGCTTTCATTGGACTTACGCCCCATATTTTCTAACATAATTCTGCTAGGGATCATGTACATTTACATGTTTGTATTGCTCGGTAAATGCTTTAGACAGATCTTTCCATGTTTTAACATTCGCTTTGCTTAAGCGAGTATACCAACGTAACGCCGCTCGATTAGACTATCCGGAAACAATGGATCGGTAGCTTTTCATCTTTATGGTAGCCGCCATTTTCTACAATACATCGTTATGTGTGCGAGAAGGACATGTGGTTCCATCATATTTATCGAACTTTGGCGTTTTGAATTTTGGCGGCAAGACAAGATCGGACACCGGACTTAGGTCGCTGAGCGTCTTTTTCCGATTCTTCATTTGATTGTAACGCTTTAAATTTTTTTCTTCCATGAGGCGAAATCTTTCTTCCCTTTTTTCTACCTCATTCATTCGATCCTTTCGACCATGTTTAGGTCCGGCACTTCTTCTTCATAAAGTGCTTGATATCGGGGTTGAGTCTCGGGTGCCCCTACGTGAAAGCTAGAAGACATTCTGCAGGGTCAATATATACCTTCCTAGCCTGGTTTGGTGCGGTCGGTTGAACCTTGTAGTGAGCCGGGGTACCCTCTGGTTCTTGAACATTTTCTCCTTCTACTCGTTTTCCAAGACTTTTTGCGAGACTTACTTGATTATGTCGGATACTATGGATGTTTGTGACTGCGCAATCTGATCACTAAGGCTTCTCTGGGCCTCTTCAAGCCTTGTCTCGAGCTCTCTTTGCCCTCTTTCTAGACTGATTATTCTTTCTTCCATGAGCTTTCTTTGTAGCCGGGTAAAGTATAGGTGATGAATGATTGCGGGTTGACTACATACAATGCCACAATATTCATATTGTTAATATGGTTGTAAAAAATAAATGCATGTACAATGATGCAAATGTTATGATGCAAATGTAAGAATGCATGCAGACAAGGTACTGATTCCGTTGGTAATCACCCTTTTGAATTACTTCCACGGGAATTAAAGGGTCCTGATTACAACAAAATTCGTGTTACAAAGTAAAGATCCCTAGTACAAAAGATCTAATTATAACACAGAGTCTTATAGATAGACTCTAGCTCTATCTCCTAACTTTCCCATTGCCTTGAGCAGCTTGAGGAACCTAGGAGCTTCTTCCATTCCCGGGGCTATGAAAGGTCGGAGTGTTTCAGCCTCGACAGCTAAATCATTTACATGTCGGTGACTCATTTGTATGTCCACCATTAGGTTTTGCGTAATCTTGGTCTGTCCTGTACCATTCGAGCAGCGTCGCGTAATCTCTTACGCCAATAGGTGTCTCCTCCGGCTGCAGCCTCCTCGAATACATTAATTCTTTTCCTTGTAATCCTCCACGATTTGCTTGAGGACCCGATTTGTGCTTGTAACACATCCACTCCGCGTTCTCTTTCTTGCAGCTCATGAAGTTATTCTATGCGGTACATTGAAGTGAGTGTTCGACTTCCGCCATCTTTCCTTTTAATTCATCATTTTGACTTTGGCTTTGCCCCAATTTTTGAACAGTGTCATCGTACAGTTTCTGCACCTCTAACAGTCTATTTCGACTATTTACGGATTTTCTTTTCCATACAGCGACACTTTCTCTCTCGTGATGAACAACCTGTTTTCCCTTGTTGATTTCTTGTCTGAATCTTTCTTTCTCTTGATCAATGGCCTTCTTGGTGGACCGTTTTTCTTCCTCCATAGCCAAACGGTAGCTTTCAATCTCTTTCTCGATCGCTCTTTTATTAATTTCTCGTTCTTCTTCCACCAAACGGATGCCGTTCATTCTTTCTCTTTCCACATCTATGAACTGACTCCGGCCGGCCTTTTATATTTTTGCCTGTAATAGGAGGGCATCTTTTTGATAAAGAGTATTCTTGTCATTCAAATCTGCATTTAATTTCTTCAGTTGCCTAATGATCCCATCCCGCTCGTCAACTTCTAAGCTTGCTTTATAGAGTTCGCTCGCATGTTGGGTCTGTTGAATGTCCATTTTCTTTTTAACTTCCTCGAGTTCACTCCTTAAGATATCGGCTTCGGACGGTACCACCCTTGTAAGCTCTTCGAGTGACACTGCTGGTCCTTGATCAGATTTAGGAATCACATTATTAACCCTCAAACGTCTCCAAAGATCGTAATCTGGGGTAGTCATGTGCTCGGTATCTCCTTCCACCCTGATCCGATAACAATGATCCCAGGCCCTCATGATGGTCTGTATTTTTCCTTTGAACTCTCCTTTGAAAAGAAATTCAGTTTGGCTTAATCCGACGGTATTGGGAATGAACTGTCGTGATCCGAACTGCCGAGACACTAAAAGTGGAGCACAAGCGATCCCTCCATGCAATCCCAACATCATCAGCCAGTTGAAGTCACCACAACTGTATAGAAAATAATTAACTTTACCGAGCCATGGGACCCTCCATGCTATGTCTTCATCTTGAATGTTCTGAAGAAAGCTGGTCCACATTTTTGTTATCAAATCTTTCGCCATTCCTTTGCTAAGTATTCTCGTAAGGGAAAAACCTTGGAAGGATATCTCGGCGGGACCAGCGTCGGCGTCTTCCACATGTGACTACGAATCCATACTTGTAATAGCTGTGTGCAGCCTCGAAAACGTCCTTCTTCATGCTTAGGCTAGCGTTTAAGGAAATGAAAGTCTCGACCAAGATTGCTGGTACGGGTTTGCTTTCCGTTTCACCCGCTCAAACAAATCCGAATGGCTATGTCAATGTTCCAGAGTACTGGGAAAGATCACCAAGCCATATATTCCTAAAGCAAATAGGTCCATTTTCTTTGCCTCGTCTGGATGTGTTGATATGATGTCCCGAATACTTTCCCATGCAAAGACTGTATTATCTCCTCGGATTTGAAGGAGGCCACTAACCCAATCGTCACTCATTCCCGCAAAGGTTTTGAGTTTTGAGTGTAATTCCGATTCCTTGGAGGCTTGGCGTAGATCCAATCTTCTGGATATTTTTCTGGTTAAGTAAAGTAGTGTATTCTTCTACCGTAGGCATCATGTCCTGCCCATTAAAGGTGAAGCGACAAAAAGCCGATTCAGGCTGGACTATAGCTTGGAGTAGGGGCTGGTTAATCCGAACATATAATAACGGTGTGCGATGTCGCCATAACTATTGCAGAACAAGTCTTGTAGTCTTGGTCCCATCTTTCCTAAATGCTTTGAAGATCCCACAAGTCGTTACATTTGAAGACTCATATAAGTGTATCCTGCTATTATCGTTCGTTTGGCAAAACTGTCTCCTTGGATTTTTACGATTGACTTGACCAATGTCGGACTGATAAATTAATCTCTTCTTTCCTAAGACACCTTTTTTCCATGGTGAAAGACTTTCTGATCAGGCAAACCACATGATCTAGTACCTTTATGCGATGCAAATGAAATGATGTATGAGAAAAAGAACAAAAAGCGAAAAGAAAACAAGTCAGTACCAGATAAAATTGATAAATATATAAATGAAATGACAAAATTAAACAGAAATAAACACACAAAACAACCCTATTTATCCAGTCTAAAACCTAAGGTTATCCGCATGGCACTAACAGGGTGGGTTTCTATGTTCTCTACATGCAGTTTTGGTGCTAGGAGGTACCCGAATTGTCCTTGCTGTCCCCTACTAAGGGTAGCAAGGCCCCCGATCATCACCCATTATAGGCTCCTTTCAACGGGTTCAATTTAGGGGGACCCATTCGCTTATGCCCGTCTGAAGGCGATATCCTTACGAAAGCATAAGGTACTCGAGCCCGAAGGTACTTGCTAGGCCCATACGGGAGAACGATATCTCCACGAAAGCATTAGCGTTTTCCCTCCACTTAAAAAGACGGGTTTATATGCCATATTTTAAATGCGTTAAAATAAACGCGCAATTATGACCGAATGTTAATTTAATAGTCACCTTAATCCGGAACTTCCAATATTAATAAAGCGGTAATTATTTTAAAAGATTGACTCTCATTTGTTTTTTTTTCGAAAAAACAAAAAATGTCCCCAGCGGAGTCGCCATCTGTAGCGATGTCTTTTTTCTCTTATCGCTAAAATAAAAACGATGGGTTTTCGAAGGTTTTGAAAGGTATTTGTGATTCTTTTGATATAAAATATTTATTCCGTGGGGTTTACAAAAAACCTCATAAAAATGGAGTCGCCACCGCCACTTAGGTAGGCGGACACCATAAAAAACAGAGATTCAAAAAAGACGGGGTTCGGGAGTCGATTTACGGATGTGGAAGGATTAGCACCCCCACACCGCCCAAGATTGGTACTTTAATAATTACCGCTTTATTAATATTGGATTTTTCGGATTAGAGTGACTATTTTAAAATTCGGTCATAATTGCAAATAAATTTTAAGGGTCCCGTTACCCGAGAATAAACGCCCAACCACTATCACTACGCTTGCAATCTTGGCCCGTTTACGCTCGGATAAAAGGACTCCGCATTAACAAGTTATATCTCGATATGCAATCTTAGTGGCAAAAAGCGTAAAACATGACAAAACATTTAAATATAATAAATATTGACATACCAAAATATTAATTTAGCATAAATGATATTCTAGACTAAAACATGTATATATACATATTATTCTAAATAATAGATAAAAACAATTATAATATGTCAAAATAACAAGGCAGGAATAAGTACATATAGACAAACAAATATTTGAAAAAGACATGCATCTTGGTAATAAAACATATTCCAACATATACGGGTCCACATATCATACAAAAGGGTAAATACACTAACATGTAACCTAAAAAAACAAACATACAAATATAAAAAAATACAAAATACGCCATGTACGAATTAACTAAAACATAACATGCTTGATATGAATAACCGGATAAAAAAACATGAATATCATACTTAACACATATATACATAAAAACATGAAATACGAGTCATATACGAGGGACATAAAATAAAATAATATCAATATATACGATTATAATACGAACAATAATATTTACAAAGAAAACATGACTGAAATGAAAGAAAAACAAAAGTCAGTGGCAGAAATTAAAGAACAATAATATGTAATTTGGGGACGAAATTGCGAAACAAACAAAACCTAAAAGGACCAGAATTGTAATTAGACCAAGGGGCAGACCCAAAGTGAAAAATTCAAAAACGCGGGATGGTTAAGGGCGTAATTTTACCATTTAGAAACTGATTCGGTGTAATTTAGGGACTAGATTGTAACCTTTTGAAAAATCAGGGGGACTGGAACTGTGATTATACCATGCGGCAAGACAAAAATGAAAATATTGAAAACGCGGTGGGATTAAGTGTGTAATTTACCCATTTAGCAAAATAAAAACAACTATAAAAGCCCCCTTTTAAGGCCGAAATCAAAATTTTGGCCATTTGTTTCATTTTACGGTTTTTTGAGTCTTACATTCTTCGTTTTTCTCTAAATGCATTCTTATAATACCCAGAATCCGGCGGTCGGCCGCCGTGTTGTTCCTCTCCGCCGCCGGTCGCCGCTTAACCGGCGGCGCCGATGAGCCTCAAAATAGACCAAAACAACCCCCTTGTCATCCTCAATACGAATCCTAGGTTGGATTGGAGGATATACCTCTATTCGCCCTAGATCTAGGAAATACGAACCAAAAAAAAGAGTTCTAAACCTAAAAAATATAACTACCATGGGGCCTTCCCCCTCTTTCTTTAGTTCACAGATCGGCTTGTAGAAGCCGAAAGGCTTATCTTTGAGGAAGGAAGACCCACAAACAGCTTGGTAAGACTACTCTCCTCTTTTTTTTATTTTTTTTTTTTTGTATATGCATATAAAGAAACAAGTAAGAAAAAGAGACAAAAAATTTACCAACTGGGTCTCTTTTGATTATCTTGGATGTTTACAACTTTCAGATTTTTCGTATTACAAGATCTCTTTTCTCCTTTTTTGTTCTTACTCTCTTTTTTTTCCCGTTACAAAAGTTCTGTTTCATATATATTATTGCCTCTGTTTTTTGGTTGCAAGTTGCATCTTCCTTTTTGAGATCTGAGCCCGACACTTTGCTTGTTGTCTTTGGCATAATGAACGAGCGAGGGACTGAATATTGGCGCGGTGGCGGTATGGACGTTACGCCGCGCGGCGGCCGCGCGTTGGCCGGCCGTTAGATCAGATCGATCTAACGGTCTAGATGGCTTGAAGAACGATCGGCCTGGATGAAGCCTCGATTTGATGAGGCGGCTTCAGATTTTCGCCACGTGGAGCTCCGCGATCGAGGAGTCGAACGCGCGTGGATCTTCGCGCGCGTGGGATATTAAAGCGTCGCGCGTGGTGGCGTGGCGTGGCATTCAAGCGGTCCATACGTGTGGGAACACGTGCCGGCAGATATTTTTGACCTCGGTTGCATCGTGGCCGTTGGATCGATCTTGATCTAACGGCCCACGATTCCCTCCGCACATTGTAATTAAATGGGATTCAGATTTGGGCCAAACGGGCCTTGTAATTGAACTTGTAATTGGACTTGGACTTCATGTTTATTTGGGTTTAATATATATTTAATTTTTTCATTTTACCAGTCCAATAATATTAATAATAATATAATTATAACAGCAATACATATACATACGAAAATATATACTTATATTATACAATCATTAATTAATATAATATTCTAGTATACGTATAATCATGCATATAATTAACATAACAACTATATATTAATCAAATACGCTTATACTCTAGATGCATACGCGACATACATACACCCCTAATACGTATACATAGCTTATACATGCACACATCACCTTATATTAGTAACATTCATATAATAAATATACATGCAATATTAATATATTTACAAGTGAAAATGAGTGATTACACGTAGTTTGTTGCCAATAATAGCTACAAATGATTTTTTTTCTTCGAATCTAATAGCAATTGACAACAACTGAATAATTGCAATTGATAGCAATGAATGAGGGTTTGTTTTCCACTAGTATTTATAATAGAAAAAGATAGTTGGCGTGTATTATAGTATTTTATTGTAAAAATGGTTTTGTATAAATTGTTTTAAATCGAAGAACTTGATTGGACACATTTAATTTTTGGGTTGATTCAATGAGTTCCAGACTTTTCATTCAGATTTGGAACTTCTATTTCACACTTATCGAAGAACTCTTGTACCCAATGCAACAACTAAAAAGACAAATCAATGCTACTGACGTAGCAGAATGGGTCTTAGAGATTCAAGACTAATAGAGAAAAGACGCATATATATTGCTTACATGTGCCTTTTGATTTGACAAATCAATGCGCCTTTTAAGAGTTTTACTTTAATATTAAAAGTGATAAGACTGTAACGGGCATGAATCATAAATTCAATCAACTTTGGAAACTGTGTATTATGGTTTGGATACTTTTTATTTCCAACTTAAATTGAAATCATTATGCAAACTTGTTGCATTTGTGCTTTCACAATAAAAGTTCGCTACTTTATAGACAAACGTACGGTACTCGTCGTATTACTGAGAAGCCACGTGATTTGCAATCATAAATGTGATGTTTAATATTATAGCTGAAAAGACAGTTTCAGCGGGAATGACAAAGTTACTGTAGTTTCGAAACTATGAAAGACGAGTTGAAAACTTGTAAACAATATTTTAGATTTATACAATATTTTTGTATGTATAAATTTAGTTGTATCATTTATTTTTTCATTTTTTACTACTTCTAGATTTTTTTATTCGTTAGTTACTTCAGTTTATTCGAATCATATACCGAAAAAACCACGCGAAGAACACTTTTTAGACAATATACTTTTTTCCATTTGCACAATGTCATACTATGTGTTTTGTTTACTTTGTTTAAATGTTGTGCTATTAAATTTGCAAATATGAGTTTTAAAAATACATAATGTGTTTATATTATATATAATAAGTTTAATTGGGTTCCTTCTACTAAGGAAAATAATAATTTTATTTTTGTTGTCATTATTATCATGTATTGATTAGGAATATTAACTTACTAATTTCTCTAAATCTTCATTACTATTCTTACAATTTTTAGCAAGCCCACCTAGAAGACATTATTGTTATAGCCTTCCTCACCGACTGCCTTCATTGTAGCAAAACTTTGATAACCTAAATAGGGAAAACGCCCAAATACTAATACACATCAAAAGCTTGACAATCCGCTCTGCATTGGCCACCTCCTCCAGATGTAGTTCCGAACACCAACAAGCGGCTATAGTCACACTAATGTTGGGAGCATTTTTTTTCAAATACTTTGTGTGTCGGTGTTCATTCCTTCAAATGACTAATAGCCTTTCAAATACCATTTTTTGTCATAACGGAAAACCTAAGAACTAACACCACGCCGTCAGGATCTATAAAATGAAGTCTATACACAATTGTCACCGACACCATTAATACAACATAAACCACACATATAATATTGTAAAGATGAAAACTAAAAAGGGAACAAAACAACACTCGCTTTATTAGGTTATGAGAGTTAAAGACCCTATTTATAATAGAAAAAAGATGCTCGACGTGCTTTATAGTATTTATATTAGAAAATTGATTTTCTATAAGTTGTTTTAAACTGAAAAACTTACTTGGACAGATTTAATTTTTTGGGTTGGTTGAGTGTGTATCGGAATTTTCCTAAATTATTGGAACTTTCATTTCATGCTTATCAGAATACTATTGTGCCCAATACTCAATGCAACAATTAAAAAAATCTGGAATGTTGTTGACATATCGGAACAAGTTACGGGTATTCTAGACTGACAGAGAAAAGACGCATATATATTGGGAATGTGCGCCTTTTGGTGAGTTAAGGACTTCAGAACGTCGGTTCGTGAGCTCTTTAATAGATGCTTGGGACTAGTAGATTTAAATTCCAACTGAAAAAATGAAAAGAAGTGGTACGTTGTAGATGGAAAACTCCTTAATAACATCTTTTGCTTGTGGCGTCGCCACGTGGAACTTGACAAACATCACATTTATTAATTAATGTTGAAAAATATAATATATAATGGGTATTTTATTGAAAGACTTAATATATTTGTTAAAATACTTTTTATATTTTTTAAACCTATCAGAAAGTGGACTTTTTCCCTAAAAATCTTTTATGTTGTTGTGCTTAAAAATCGTTTATTCTCAATATAAACATAATGCAATGCATTCATCAAATCATCTATTATAAGCATACAAAGTAAGAATTGTATAATGTCCACCTAATTAAAATATTATTTAGTAGTTACATAATAGTCGTTGAACTATTTAACTATTACAAAATTGTTGATTATTACAAATTATGTTGTAAGTTTTTTTTTACAATTGATTTTAACATACTTTGTTTTTAGAAAATTTTCAAGTGAAGTAATGAAAAAGTTCTTTGTTTTCAGAAATGTTTCTTAATAAAAAAAATTTAAGGGTATCATAAGCCCTTGAACTTTTGAGAAAAAAACAATTAAGTCCCTGAATTTCTTTACAACCAATTAAACCCTTATACTCTAAAATTTCATCAATTCACCGCTTTGTATAACATTCACTATTAAATCTAACATTTTTAGATCAGTTGTTGTAGAATGTTGTGTTACCGTACTGTTAATTGACATTTCTAGAATTTTTTATATTATTTAAATAATTCTTTAAAAGTTCTAAAAACTTAAAAATTTCTAAAAATTATAAAAATAATTTTCTAAAAAATTATAAATGTCACATGATAGAATTGTTGTGTGCCACATGGCAGTAAAATTTCAAGAAAAAAACCCGCCAAAAATTGATGGCCATAATTGGTCAAATAACTTAATTGATTTAATTTATTGGTTCAAGGGCTTAATTGGGTGCAAAAAAATCATGGGCTTAATTGATTTTTTTTAAGTCTAAGGGCTTCAAGCACCTTTAAGCCAAAAAATACATTTAGCTCCTTTCGTTTGAAAGGTTTTTCGAAGAAAAAAACACATTTAATTCCTTTCATTCGAAGGGTTTCAGAAAACAAAATCCTTTCATTACTTCATTTGAAACGTTTTTAAAAACAAATTTCTTGAGACTAATTACAAAAAATACAATATAATATGTAATAATCAACCATTTTATAATAATTAAAGACTTTAATGACATTTTTAACAATTAAATAATTTAATAACTATTTTGTAATGACTATATAATATATTAAAATTATAATAGATTATATTTTAAAATAATTAAATAGTTTAATAATCGATTTATAATAATTAGTATAATACTTTGATTAAGGGGACATACTTAGTCCACAATTAAAATTTTAACGACGTTATATTCAAAATAAAAATTTTAACGACGTTAATGTTCATTTTATAATAATTCAAAATCTAATATTTATTTTACAACTTAAAAATTAATGTATAAGACTATTATTTTAAAATATTTAAAATAATTTAGTATTTTTTTAGGAAAAGAAAGATATTATATTAATCAAGGATTGCATCATGCAAAACAATGTATAATTTAGGGGAAAATAATTTAGTGATTGGTTGTCAACTTTACCTTAAAAATAATAAGAAAATATTTTATGCATCGACGGTGAAAATATTTTATTTCGACAGAGCCTTAAAATTTTAGGGTTATGAATTTTGTTTACTGTTCATAACTTTTGACAAATGTTTAGAGTTCATAATTTAGGGACTTAAGTTTAAGGTTTTTTAATTTATAGTTTATGGTTAGAACTTAAGGTTTATGATTAGAATTTAGAATTTAAGAGTTAGAATTTAAGTTTTATGGTAATATATTAGGAATTTAAATTTTTACCTATAATCCTTAAATTTTAACTCTAAACTCTAAATTCAAACTAAAATTTTTAAATTCTAAGCACATTATCTGCAAACCCTAAAATATATAACACTTGTATAAATAAAATATTTTTATCCGGTGTATGATATAATTACATGAAAATAATTGTTAATATATAATTTGTTTTGGTATGATGAAAAGTGCTGATCTTCACAATTTTGCTTCAATGTCAGCGGACATGTCCCGTCGTATCACCAACAAAGCAAAGCTCGTGAGTTTACTCAGCTCCTCCTTCGGAACCGCCACGTGACCTTCATGCGCCATTTCCTCCACCTACTTCGGTATAACACGTCCCCACGCATCGCCGCATATCTCACCTTGCTTTTCTAAATCTTTTTCCGTTCACCACGTGCCGCTCTAGTCGATGGATATCTTGCCACGTGTACGACTCGATGTTGGTACGACCAACATAGGCACATCTCCGTCGATCCTTCTAAAAGCTGCGAAAGGCAACTAGACCCTACTGAGCTGTGATGCATTGCCATCAATTTCGGCCACGTGTCGCGATCAGATTACACGACGCAGGGAAAACCGGTCCTACCCTCACAAGATTTTACACGTTTTGTATCCCAGACATAGCTATCCGAATGAGATGGATGAGATTCGCGGGGACAACGAGATTCCCACTACGTGTCGTAATCTGATAGAGTGTCAGAAAGTTCCTCCTCAAACCAAATTAAACCAAACCAAAATGTGTCGTGTCTCTCAACTCGTCATGCACGGGGCCACGTGTCATCCTCCCATCTCCTTTATAGAACTAAACCAGCTATAGCCGATATGCCGCTAAATTTAACTTTGTTGGTGGGGAGAATGGAAAGCCAATGAGGACGTTTAATAAAATTAGTGCTAATCCGGCCTTAATGCTACTTAACGCTTCCGTTAAATATGTTAACAAAAAACTCTCTTACGTGTCACACCAACAGACTCTCTCATCTCCTCTCACATTAACACGTGGCCTCTCATTTCCTTTTTCTCTCCCCTGAAAATCTGAATCCAAACAGTAATACAAATTTTAAAAAGCGAGTACCCCTACAGAAGAGTACTTTTTTTTTTTGAAAAATACAGAAGAGTACATTTTGCCTAAAAGAGGATGAGACTTTAGCCAGAAGCGGTCTCTTTTAAAAAAAAAATTGAAAATAAGTGTGGGATTATGGGGTTAAAAGAGGATGAGATTGAGCTGGAACTGGGATTATCAATCGGAGGAAGCTTTGGAAAAGTCGAGAAATTAAATCCAGTTAAGAAAGAATCAAAACCCAATGGTGTCCCGGTAGCAGATCTCGGGGAAACCATGGTTTTTGATCCGCAAATGAAACGAAAGATTCAAGCTTTAAGGAGACAAGAAGCGAAGAAGAAACGAGAAGAAAAGCAGCAAAAGAGAGGAACAACAATTTCATTGAGATGCCACCAAAATGGTGAATTCCGAAGCGAAGACAATGACGACGACGACCATGTAACAGAAGAAAGAGAATGCAAGAAGAACAGAGTTGGTAACGTAAATCTTAATCCGACGGCGTACCCAGTTTTCCCGTTGCAGGTCCCGTACCCTCATCTCCAGTTTGTGCCGGTCGCCAACGGTTTCCCCTATTCTTGCGTAAATCCGGTGCTATCTTGGGGTGGTGGTGCAGGGAATGATAAGGTGCAGCCAGTGACGATGAATGGCGGGTTACAAACGGGTTATGTGAATCATGCAAATGGATATGATTCAGAGCAGAGTAGCAGCAAATTAGATGAAAGGAATTGGAAAACTGGGCCAAACGGGTCTTCCACGTATAGTTCCTCCGTGCTTTCAGATCTTCAAAGCTCTTCTAATCAAGGTAATGTATATATTTGATTCAAGTTGTTTATTCATGCAAATCGTAACCCGCATCACCCGTTTTTCTTTGTATATATCTGATTCAAATTTTTACTAAAATCATAGGAGATAGGGTATGATTGATTTGCATGCGGGAAAGGGTTCGCTTTCCGTGGTTTTTGTGGTTCTGAATAAGGAAAAAACTTTGATACAAGACTTATAGTTTATTCGTGCCATTTAATTTTAGGGATTATAGTTTTAATTTAGGGTTTAAAGATTTAGGTAGCAAGATTTAGAATTTAAGGTTAGTGTTTAGAATTTAGTGAATAAGTTTAAGGTTAAGAGTTTAATTTTTTAGGGTTAAAAGTTAAAAATTTAAGATTTAAGTTTTTATAGCGTAAAAACTCAGTCTGTGTATCAAAGTTTTAACCTTTGAATAATGCAAATCATAACCTGCAAAAAATGTATGAATATACATACAACTATTTGTTGAATAAGTACAGTGAAGTGATCTTTTTGTTAAAATATTGGTTTCCTTTGATTTCAGGTGGTCGCAGCAGTGGATCAGTAACCCACACAAATCCTTCCCAACCGGAACAGTCTCAGATAAATTGTTCGGCAGCAGCAAGCAATCAAAAGGGCCAGTCGGAACAAAGTTGTACCTCTCCTCAAAACAATGACAAATGTAGCAAAGCCAACATCGAGAAGTCGCCGTCGATGAATGTCACCGAATCCACTTCGTTGAATCCGAAGAAATCGCCACCCAAACCCGAAAGTCAGTCATCAAACCTTGAAAACAAGCCTGCTTTAAGTATCCAAACAAAAATCACCATTTCAACGAAAGATACAAACAAGGGGGAGGTCGGGAAACCTCCTAAGCCCCGAACTCCTATGCACGACATCCCTCCTAACATGCCCTGTGTTTCAACGACGGGGAACGGCCCCGATGCCAAAACCATCAATGGTTTTTTGTTCAGATACACGGAATCAGAGGTGAGCATCATCTGTGTGTGCCATGGAAGCTCATTAACGCCGGCCGAGTTTGTGCAGCATGCTGGTGGTAGTGATGTATCACATCCTCTGAGACACATTACCGTCATTCCTTCCCCTATACAACAAATGTAGGCCATGTCTGATTCTTTTGCATGGTGTTTAGGGATTTTTTTACCGTCATTTTTCTAGAGCGTGGGAGTTCCAGAATCCTGGTAGCAAGGAAATTAATGGGTTGTATATTTGTCAATGGTGCTTTTTTGTCCTCACGAAACTGAATATTCAAGACTCATCGTTCGTTTCTTTTCCTTACGACAGGGTTTAACTGTGGTTACTGAAAAAGATTTTTTTTAAAGTGTAAAATACACGTTTCAAAAAAATATATTTAAATTACAATGATAGTTTACGATCTTAGACATACTTTAAACATATAGTTTGGATTCAATAATCAATGACGAAAGAAACTAGTCATACAAAGATTGATTATAGAAAATAAAAGACTCAAATAAAATATAAATACAAACATATTTAATTTTATCGGTAAACGAACTATAAAAAAATCAAACTATTAAAAGAAGATGAAGTTGCGATCAACCCCTTTCTCTCTCAATCGACTTTCCCACCAAAGTTGCGATTTGATTTTTATTTATAGGAGATTATTAAGTCGAATTTATTGTTGATGAGGAGTCCAATTTAAAATTAAATTGAATAAAATAAATAATAAATCTCTTTTATTTTTATCTTTAAAATCTCTTTAAAAAATCGATTTTAAATTCCTGTTGAATTCTTGGGTGAAAATTCGACTCTTTTGGGCTTTATCCTTAGTTCTTTGTGCTTATCTTGAATTAGGTGGATTTATCCAATCATCGTTGTTACGACAATTAGCACGACAGGCTCTTTAAGATATTTCTTCAATTGCTACAACAATTTTTTTGCTTGCTACGGCAATTCAGTCCTGCAAGTAATATGTACCAGCAGTATTTTTTTCACAAAAACTAACCAAGAGGAGATACCAAGATCAATAACAAAGGAAACTAGGGACTTGTGCATGAATGCCTTAAAATGCAACTAAAATGTGCCTAAGTTTAACAATAATATAAGTAAAAAGGACATGAAAAATAGTACTTTTACACACTTATCACATCCAGAAACTCGAAATATTGCTTGTCCTCAAGCAATGCAAAACACTAATAATTACCCGCCAATGCCTTTACCATCAAAAACATGCTTCTTACCTGACTTCAATCCTCAGAACCGCGGCACAAGGTTGATTACCTTTCAATCTTTCAAATAGCGAAGAAATTACCCAAAATCAAACTATAATGCTAGTGACAATGTATGTGTGGAGTTGTGTACAAGTCAACTAATGGGATTCTATGTGAACAGTAGGTTTTATCAATTTAATTACCGGGGCATTTAAGTTCACTAGAGGCAGTGTTGGGCACCTCTAGCAAAGCAAGCAATTTCTTGTTTAATTGTAGTCAACTAGAGTCAGTTTCGGGCACCTCTAGTGATTCTTAATGCGTGACAACTAGAGCCTGATAGACACCTCTAGTAAGAAATTATCTTTAATCCAATTTTAGGCTAGAGTCGGTTAGGCACCTCTTGTACGAATTACCCAATTTTAAATAACCTAAGTTCACTAAGTCTCCCCTAATTAACAAGTCACAACAGTGTCAATCAATAATCAGCATCATAGTAAAATTTTAAATACTTTCCATGAGAGTCCTAAAATTGAAGGTTCTATCATGTAAGTGCAGTGGCAAAATTCATCATAAGATATCACAACAAGTCTAGGCAGTTTAATCGAGTAAAAGACATGGCAAGTAACATATGCAAACTATATGAAACAATAACATGAATGCAACTAAAAACAAAAACAAACCCCCCAAACTTGAGAGAAGCATTTTTCTCAATGCATGCAAAAGCAAAACAAAAGTAAAAGAAGCTAAATGAAATGAAAATGAGTTAGTCGGTGAGGTCGTCACTTGGAATGACTAGTTTCCGTCGAGCTATTTGCTTGGTTCGTGGTGATGGGGTTGGCCTTGCCGCGACATGTTGGCTTTATGGGGCATGTTCATTTTTCTTGACAAGCCTAATTGTTTGGGCTTCTTTCAAGACCCTGGTCTTATTAAAATGGAAAATAGAACAACAACTAAAACCTAAATAAACATAAAAGAAAAGAAAATTTGAAGGGAATAGGGTTGCCTTAAAGAAAGCTTGAAGAGGATCATTTTTTATACTTCTTTTAGTCCGTTAGTACCCTCCATCGGGTGACAATATTGCCCAAAAATAGTTGGGCCAATGTTCTTGCAGCTACTCCCTTTTGCGTTACCATAGTGGATGTGCCTTTCATTCGTGTTCCCTTGTAGTCCATGTATACCTTCCACCTTGCTGCTGTTCCTGAAGGCATGGATATATTAATAGGAAAAGTTATATCAACACCTAACCATTTAATTACCTCATTCTCGTCGACCTCCATCATGGTTGGATGTAGCCTTCGTTGTCATGGCAATTGCTGCTCAAGCCAATTGTCATGGCAATCATCTGCCAAAATTCTATGAATGTCAAGGGAAGAACCAAGTTTTTGAAAAGCTTCATGAATCCAAACACCGTTTTCTTTAGGCCTCTCAAACATCTCCATCAGTAGAGATTTTGATGGCTTCAAATCTACAAGCATTGGTTCCTAAAGAAATACCTACAATGGATGAGGTGAGCTTTTAAAGAATTCAAAAGGTTAAACCATCACCTGCTCATATTCCATTAGCAAAGTATTGTTATCTCGTTGATCTTGCTTGTCGTCGTGCAATAGCCGTGACAATGGTGGATAAGAGCAATCCACATATTTCTGCTTTAGCATCAATGTTGTAACATTCCGGGCATCAAATTTCTCAGAATTTGCTGTAGCAATGGCGCTAAAACTTGTTGTGTATTTTGAGTGCTACGCAAATGGTGCAAGTGAATATGTCGCAAGTAATAAATGATAAGTATCGAGTATCGTCTCTACAGTGATTGGCTTGGGCCACTTTGCTTAAGTTATTACATTATAAAAGAAATAATAGTGAAGGTGATAAAATTCAAGTAAAATAAACTAAACAGAATAAAGTAAATAGAAAGGAATAACTGATTTAAGAGAGTAGGCCGGGTTATCGTGAGTCGTGGTGTGATTGTCGATTGGATCGTTGTATTAATTGGTAGCTGAAGCCACGCAATTCTCTTGGCAATTAGAACCAGTAGAATTGCCTGGGCAATTCGTCAATTGCCTTGGCAACTGGGTGACTTCCTTCAAAGCTAAACGAAGCTTTCTTCAATGGCTTATTGTTATCCCTAACTCGAAACACTGGTCAATTATGCATGCCTTGGTGATACATCCCTGCGTTAACCATGGGTGAACAAGAACCGATCTTGCGCTCCTCTTAGCCGTTGAAATCCGTAACTTATTCCTAAATTGGATTAGTCTTCACCACCGATCGTTTAAATGAAAACCATGCTCTTTCGTTTCTTGAATCTAACTCTCTCGATATTAGTTAAATGGATGAATTCACAAGATCCTCTCTCGATTCACTCGCAATCAAATTAAGAACCAAGGATGAACAAACTTTGAATTTAAATTGCAATAAAAAACCTAAACAATCTAAACGTTTATCAAAACCACAAACCTAAAATAACCCCAGCCAATTTACATCAATTCATGGTTGGGTTTGAAATATATACAAAGGAAAAATTCCCAGCCATGGATCACATAAGAATAAAGAAGAAGATAAAGTTGCGATCAACCCACTTTCTCTCCCAATCGACTCTCCCTTCAAGGCTGCGATTTGGTCTCTATTTATAGGAGATTATTAGGTCAGATTTGTTGGTGGTGATGACGAGTTTAATTTAGAATTAAATTGAATAAAATAAATAATAAATCTCTTTTATCTTTATCCTCGAAAACTCTTCAAAAATTTGATTTTAAATCCCCATTGAACTATTGTGTGGAAATCTTACTTGCTTGGGCTTTATCCTTAGCTCTTTGTGCTTATCTTGAATTAGGTGGATTTATCTAGTCATCATTGCTACGACAATCATCACGACAAGCTCTTCCAGATCTCTCCTCAATTGCTACGGCAATTCCCTACTTGCTAGGGCAATTTAGTTTTGTAACAAATAATACGCACCAGCAGTATCTTTTCCATAAAAACCAACCAGAAGAAGATAGCAAGCTCAATAACAAAGGAAACGAGGAACTTGTGCATGAATGCCTAAGAATGCAACTAAAATGTGCCTAAGTTTAACAATAATATGAGTAAAAAGGGCAAAAAAATAGTACTCTTACACACTTTTCACATCCCCAAACTCAAACTATTGCTTCTCCTCAAGCAATGCAAAACACTAATAATTACCTGCCAATGCCTTTAACACCAAAAACATGCTTCATACTTGACTTCAATCCTCAGAACCGTGGCACAAAGTTGATTACCTTTCAATCTATCAGATAGCGAAGAAATTACCAAAAATCAAACTACAATGCTAGTGACAATGTGTGTGTGGAGTTGTGTACAAGTCAACTAATGTTATTCTATGTGAACAGTAGGTTTTATCACTTTAATTACCGGGGCATTTAAGTTCACTAGAGGCAGTGTTGGGCACCTCTAGCAAAGCAAGCAATTTCCTGTTTAATTGTAGTCAACTAGAGTCAGTTTCGGGCACCTCTAGTGATTCTTAATGCGTGACAACTAGAGCCTGATAGACACCTCTAGTAAGAAATTATCTTTAATCTAATTTTAGGCTAGAGCCGGTTAGGCACCTCTTGTACAAATTACCTAATTTTAAATAACCTAAGTTCACTAAGTCTCCCCTAATCATTCCATGAGAGTATTAAAATTGAAGGTTCTATCATGTAAGTGCAGTGGCAAATTTCATCATAAGATATCACAACAGGTCTAGGCAATTTAATCCAGTAAAAGACATGGCAAGTAACATATGCAAACTATATGAAACAATAACAAGAATGCAACTAAAAACAAAAACAAACCCCCCAAACTTGAGAGAAGCATTTTTCTCAATGCATGCAAAAACAAAACAAAACTAAAAGAAGCTAAATGAAATGAAAATGAGTTAGTCGGTGAGGTCGTCACTTGGAATGACTAGTTTCCGTCGAGCCATTTGCTTGGTTCGTGGTTGTGGGGTTGGACTTGCCGCGACATGTTGGCTTTATGGGGCATGTTCACTTTTCTTGACAAGTCTAATTGTCCGGGCTTCTTTCAACACCCTGGTCTTATTAAAATGAAAAGTAGAACAACAACTAAAACCTAAATAAACATAAAAGAAAAGTAAAATTGAAGGGAATAGGGTTTCCTTAAAGAAATCTTGAAAATGTTCATTTCTGATACTTCTTTTAGTCCATCATTACCCTCCATCGGGTGACAATATTGCCCAAAAAGAGTTGGGCCAATGTTTTGTAGCTACTCCCTTTTGCGTTACCATGGTGGATGTGCCTTTCTTTCGTGTTCCCTTGTAGTCCATGTATACCCTCCATCTTGCTGTTGTTCCTGAAGGCATGGATATATTAATAGGAAAAGTTATATCAACACCTAACCATTTAATTACCTCATTCTCGTCGACCTCCATCATGGTTGGATGTAGCCTTCGGTGTCATGGCAATTGCTGCTCAAGCCAATTGTCATGGCAATCATCTGCCAAAATTCTATGAATGTCAAGGGAAGAACCAAGTTTTTGAAAAGCTTCATGAATCCAAACACCGTTTTATTTAGGCCTCTCAAACATCTCCATCAGTAGAGATTTTGATGGATTCAAATCTACAAGCATTGGTTCCTCAAGAAATACCTACAATGGATAAGGTGAGCTTTTAAAGAATTCAAAAGGTTAAACCATTACCTGCTCATATTCCATTAGCAAAGTATTTTTATCTTGTTTATCTTGCATGTCTTCGTGCAATAGCCGTGACAATGGTGGATAAGAGCAATCCACAGAATTTACTGTAGCAATGGCGCTAAAAACTTGTTGTGTGTTTTGAGTGCTACGCAAATGGTGCAAGTGAACACGTTACAAGTAATAAATGATAAGTATCGAGTATCGTCCCTACAGGGATTGGCTTGGGCCACTTTGCTTAAGTTATTACACTATAAAAGAAATAATACTGAAGGTGATAAAATTCAAGTAAAATAAACTAAACAGAATAAAGTAAATAGAAAGGAATAATTGATTTAAGAGAGTAGGCCGAGTTATCGTGAGTCGTGGTGTGATTGTCGATTGGATCATTGTAGTAATTGGTAGCTGAAGCCACGCAATTTTCTTGGCAATTAGAACCAGTAGAATTGCCTGGGCAATTCTTCAATTGCCTTGGCAACTAGGCGACTTCTTTCAAAGCTCAACGAAGTGTTCTTCAATGGCTTCTTGTTATCCTTAACTCAAAACACTGGTCAATTATGCATGCCTTGGTGATACATCCCAGCGTTAACCATGGGTGAACAACAACCGATTTTACGCTTCTCTTAGCCGTTGAAATCCGCAACTTATTCCTAAATTGGATTAGTCTTCACCACCGATCGTTTAAATGAAAACCATGCTCTTTCGTTTCTTGAATCTAACTCTCCCGATATTAGTTAAATGGATGAATTCACAAGATCCTCTCTCGATTCACTCGCAATCAAATTAAGAATCAAGAATGAACAAACTTTAAATTTAAATTGCAATAAAAAACCTAAACAATCTAAACGTTTATCAAAACCACAAATCCAAAATAACCCCAGCCATTTTACATCAATTCATGGTTGGGTTTGAAATATATACAAAGGAAAAATTCCCAGCCATGGATCACATAAGAATAAAGAAGAAAATGAAGTTGTGATCAGCCCACTTTCTCTCCCAATCGACTCTCCCTTCAAGGCTGCGATTTGGTCTCTATTTATGGGAGATTATTAGGTCAGATTTGTTGTTGATGATGATGAGTTTAATTTGGAATTAAATTGAATAAAATAAATAATAAATCTCTTTTATCTTTATCCTCAAAAACTCTTCAAAAATCTGATTTTAAATCCCCATGAACTCTTGCGTGGAAATCCGAATCGTTTGGGCTTTATCCTTAGCTCTTTGTGCTTATCTTGAATTAGGTGGATTTATCTAGTCATCATTGCTACGACAATCAGCACGAAAAGCTCTTCAAGATCTTTCCTCGATTGCTACAGTAATTCCCTGCTTGCTAGGGCAAGTCAGTCCTGTACCAAATAATACGCACCAGCAGTATCTTTTCCATAAAAACCAACCAAAAAGAGATAGCAAGCTCAATAACAAAGGAAACCAGGAACTTGTGCATGAATGCCTAAGAATGCAACTAAAATGTGCCTAAGTTTAACAATAATATGAGTAAAAAGGGCAAGAATTCCCAAACTCAAACCATTGCTTGTCCTCAAGCAACGCAAATCACTAATAATTACCTGTCAATGCCTTTAGCACTAAAAACATGCTTCTTACCTAAATTTAATCCTCAGAGCCGTGGCACAAAGTTGATTACCTTTCAATCTTTCAGATAGCGAAGATATTACCCAAAATCAATCTATAATGCTAGTGACAATGTGTGTGTGGAGTTTTGTACAAGTCAACTAATGGGATTCTATGTGAACAATAGGTTTTATCAATTTAATTATCGGGGCATTTAAGTTCACTAGAGGCAATATTGGGCACCTCTAGCAAAGCAAGCAATTTCTTGTTTAATTGTAGTCAACTATAGCCAGTTTCGGGCATCTCTAGTGATTTTTAATGCATGACAACTAGATCCTGATAGACACCTCTAGTAAGAAATTATATTTAATCCAATTTTAGGCTAGAGCCGGTTAGGCACCTCTTGTACAAATTACCTAATTTTAAATAACCTAAGTTCACTAAGTCTCCCCTAATCAACAAGTCACAACAGTGTCAATCAATAATCAGCATCATAGTAAAATTTTAAATACTTTCCATGAGAGTCCTAAAATTAAAGGTTCTATCATGTAAGTGCAGTGGCAAAATTCATCATAAGATATCACAACAGGTCTAGGCAATTTAATCTAGTAAAAGACATGGCAAGTAATATATGCAAACTGTTAACTGTCTAAAAGTACTATTTTATTCACCCTTTTTATTCATATTATTGCTGGACTTAGGCTCATATTAGTTGCATTATTAGCCATTCATGCATGTTTTCATTGTTTCCTTGGTGGACAAGCTTGATTTCATATTTTGCTTAATTTTGTGTAAAAAGGGTGCTGCCGATAGTTGTTTTTGTGTGTGTGCGGAATCACTTGCCTAAACAAGGCTGGAACCAGTTGCCAGGGCAGTGGATGAAAGAGATGCCGACGCAGTTGCCAGGGTAATGCATGAAGGAGATGTCGAGCTAGTTACCAGGGCAATTATCGATAAGGGATAAGATGATATGGCAGTCGAAATTGATGACTAGATAAGCCTAAGATGCCATGGAGCAAAGTTAAATCCCAAAGGAGTTTGATTTCCATTAAGAGGTCAAAGAGAAATAAAATCTGAAAAAGATAGGAAAAGATCTAGAAGGAATTTAAATATAATAAAGAATTATATTCTTTTAAAGTATTTAATTCCAACTTAACTTCCTCATCAAGAAGGACTTTGACCTAGCCATTTCCTATTTAAAGAAGACCAAGCCGTCAAACTCAAAGAGGGCAAGGGGAGAGTTCGATTGAAGATGAGAGTTTCCAAAGAGGGCTAATCGATTTATTCTTCTTCTTCTTTGCTTCCATTAGATTCATGGTTTGGGGATTTTCTTTGTATATCTTTTGAACCCAACCATGAACTAACTTGATTGGCTGGGGTTATTGTGTTTTTATGGTTGTGAAATCTTTTGGATTTTGTTTATGTTTTTGAGTTGCAATTCAATTTTCAAAGTTTGTTCATTCTTGGTTCTTAACATTGGTTGCGAGCAAATTGGGAGAGGATATCAAAATTCAATCATACATTTATCTAATATCGGGAGAGTTAGATTCAAGAAACGAATGAGCATGGTTTTCATACAAACAGAAGTTGGTGAAGACTAATCCAGCTTAAGGATAAGTTACGAATTTCAACGGCTAAGAGGAGCGCAAGATTGGTTGTTGTTCACCCTTGATTCACGCAGGGATGTATTATCAAGACATGTGTAATTAACAATATTTCGCGTTAGGGATAACAAGGAATCATTGAAGAACGTTTCGTCGAACTTTGGAAGTGAATGCTAAATTGCCTGGGCAATTGACCCATTCTTAATTGCCCAGGCAATCGCGGGAGCATTGCCCAGGCAATCTAATCAGACAACGCGGGGGAATTGCCCTGGCAACCGACCAGGCAACACGGCAAAATTTCCCTGGCAATCAACCAGGCAATTGCAACCAAATTGCCCTGGCAATCGACTAGGCAATTGTAACAGAATTTCCTTGGCAATCCGGCTGCCACTCAATCAGCACGACGAACCATTCGATCATCACTCCCCAACTCAAGATAACCTGGCCTATTCACTCTCTTATTTGATTTCATCTATTCTTTTAGTTTATTGCTCTTAGTTTAGTCGTTAATTAGAACCTCTATTACCAATTGTGTTTTTATTTTCATAGTACAGTAACTTAAGCAAAGTGGCCCAAACCAATCCCTGTGGAGACGATACTCGTATCACTTTATTACTTGCGACGTGTATACTTGCACCGTTTGCGTAGCACTTATTACGCGCAACAAGTTTTTGGCGCCGTTGCCGGGGATTGGCAATTGGTGTTACTTGTTTTTGTTATTACATTTTTTTCTTAGTTTTACTAACTTTTCTTTTTGTTTGTTTTGTCAAAAAAATCAGGTGCGCTACAAGTTAAGGGACATCAACATGTCAGGAAATAAAAGCCGATCTATTCGAGAGTTGATGTGGGAAGATAGGAATCAATCTAATCAAGAGTTTCTTGCACCCTTCGATAATTACCTATACCAACCGAGAAAAGCATATACCGTGGAAAACTCGTGCACTTGTTGTGGAGAACATCTTGTGTTTGAAAATTGCCCTCACATTTTCGGTGCATATGACTACATGGAGAACCATAGATGGAACCAGTGGCAAAATCCTTCATGTTATGATCAAAAAGCTCAAATTTTTTTTTACCATAACAATTTTGCTCCAGCAATAGACATGCCTCGGCAATGTAGTCCTTATCAGCAACCTAGTGTCACGGCAACAGATATGCCATGGCAATGTAGTCCTTTTCAAGAACATTCCAATTCCTTAGAGGAAACGTTGCTAGCTTCCTTGGCTAGACTTGACGGATCAATTGAAGAGATTCAAGAGCTATCAAAGAAAATGGATGTGAGTATAGCTCAGTGGGATGCACCCTTGAAGGATTCAGAAGATCAATTGAGGAGCTCTACATATGCCATGGATAACATGCCCCAACAATCAATTGCTAGGGATACTGAAATCTTAAGGCAAGATGAGAAGGAGCAATACAAGGAGAGATCCCCGATGTGTGAGGATCAACTAAAACCTCCAAGTCAAAAGCCTGCCAATGAGAGAAACCGCCCAACAGATGATGAGCCTGAGCAACAAATTGCCTCGGCAATGATTGAGGAGCCTGAATAGAGCAATGTCGCGACAACACTTAGTGAAGCTGAGAACAACAATACTACAGGAAATTTTGAGGAACCTGATGCCCAGAAGGTTACAACGCTGATGTTGAAGCAGGAATCTGTAGATTGCTCTCATCTACAGTTGCCACGGTAATTACACGACCATATACAAGATCAATGAGATAATAATACTTTGCCAATGGAATATGAGCAGGTAATGGTTGAACCTTTCGAATTCTTTAAAAACTCACATCGTCCATTGTAGGTATGTCTTGAGGAACCGATGTTGGTAGATTTGAATCCATCGAAATCTCTACTGATGGAGATGTTTGGAGGCCAAAAGAAAAAGGTGTTTGGATTCGCAAAGCTTTTTAGAAAATTGGTTCTTCCCTTTACTTACAGTAAATTTTGGTAACTGATTGCCACGGCAATTGGCTAGAGCAGCAATTGTCACGACAACGAATGCTACATCCAACCATGATGGAGCCCGACGAGAATGGGGTAATTAAATGATTGGATGTTGATATAATTTTTCCTAATAATAAATTCACGCCTTCAGGAACACTAGCAAGGTGGAAGATGTGCATGGACTACAAGGGAACACGGAAGAAAGACATATCCACCATGGTAACGCAAAGGGGAGTAGCTGCGAGCACATTGGCCCAACTCTTATTGGGCAATATTATCACTCGATGGAGGGTGCGGATGGACTATAAGAAGTATCGAAAATGACACTCCTCAAGTTTTCTCAGATATGCAGTAACATTAGAAGATGCATGAAAAATGCTATTTTTAAGAATTTTTTATTTTTCATTTTTTTATTTTTGGAACTTTATTTTATTTTTGATTTTTTTCTTTATTTATTTTTGGAATTTTTAGGAGATATTTTATTTTATTTGTCTTCATTATCTTTAGTTTCTAGGTTTTCTTTGTTTTCTTTTCTTTTTCACAACAAGACTCACAACCACCATGCTAAGGAAATTCTCTGCCGACTACTTGCCATGGTAACGCAACAGAGGATGCCCCAACAACCGCACCGACAACTACCTCAGTAGTTGCCATGGCAACAGGAACTGGCGATGCCCATGTAACAACAATGGCTTCGGCAACTACTGATGCCCAGGCAAGTGAACTTGCCTCGGCGAACATGGATCAAATCAAAGCAATGCTATTCACGCAGTACCAGCCACAAGCATTCAACTACTGACCGGGATATGAATCAAGCAAACGGCACGAAGGAAACTTATCACTCGAGGTGACGACCTCTCTGACTAACTCATTTCATTTAGTTTCTTTTAAATTTTGTTTCACTTTTACATGCATTGAGGACAATGTTTCTCTCGAGTTTGGGGGGGTGTTGGTTTCTAGTTAGTTTCATGTTTAGTTGCGTTCATCTTTAGCAATCACATATAGGTTGCATATGTTACTTGCCATGCCTTTTATTGGATTTAATTGCTTAAGACTTGTTGAATATCCAATGATGAATTTTTGCCACTGCACTTAATTGAAAGAACCTTTAATTTTAGGATTGCATGAAAAGAACTTAGAATTTTACTATGATGCTGATTTTTTACACGGTTGTGGCTTGTTGATTGAAAGAAACTTAGTGAACTTAGGTTGCTTAAAATTTGGGTAAATTTGAAAATTAAAAGTTAATTTCTTACTAGAGGTGTCCGAAACTGGCTCTAGCAGTTAATGCAATTAAAGAATCGCTAGAGGTGCCCGAAATTGGCTCTAATTGACTAAAATAAAATAAGAAATATCTTAATTTGCTAGAGGTGCCCGAAATTGGCTCTAGTCAACTAAAATAAAATGAGAAATTGCTTACTTTGCTAGAGGTGCCCGAAATTGGCTATAGTGAAAATAAAAATAAATGGCTCGGTAATTAAATTGATAAAAGCCTATTGTTCACATAGAATCTTGAAAATCAACTTGTACACAACTACGCACACACATTGTCACGAGCATTATAGTTTGATTCCGTGTAATTTTTGTGCTATCCGAAAAATTAAAAGGTGATCATACTTTGTGCCATGGTTCTGAGGTTTGAATTCAAGTTTGAAGCATGTCTTTGATGATTAAAGTCTTGGCAGGTAATTTTTAGTTTTGCATTGCTTGAGGACAAGCAATAGTTCGAGTTTGGGGGTGTGTTAAGCGTCTAAAAGTACTATTTTATTCACCCTTTTTATTCATATTATTGCTAGACTTAGGCTCATATTAGTTGCATTATTAGCCATTCATGCATGTTTGCATTGTTTCCTTGGTGGACAAGCTTGATTTCATATTTTGCTTAATTTTGTGGAAAAAGGGTGTTGCCGATAGTTGTTTTTGTGTGTGTGCAGAATCACTTGCCTAAACAAGGCTGGAACCAGTTACTAGGGCAGTGCATGAAGGAGATGCCGACGTAGTTGCCAGGGCAATGCATGAAGGAGATGCTGAGCTAGTTGCCAGGGCAATTGTCGATATGGGATAAAATGATATGGTAGTCGAAATTGATGACTAGATAAGCCCAAGATGACATGGAGCAAAGTTAAATCCCAAAGGAGTTTGATTTCCATGAAGAGGCCAAAGAGAAATCAGATCCCAAAAAGATAGGAGAAGATCTAGAAGGAATTTAAATATAATAAAGAATTATATTCTTTTAAAGTATTTAATTCCAGCTTAACTTCCTCCTCAAGAAGAACTTTGACCTAGCCATCTCCTATTTAAAAGAGACCAAGCCGTCAAACTCAAAGGGGGCAAGGGGGAGAGTTCGATTGAAGATGAGAGTTTCCAAAGAGGGTTGATCGATTTCTTCTTCTTCTTCTTCTTTGCTTCCATTAGATTCATAGTTTGGGGATTATTATTTGTATATCTTTTGAACCCAACCATGAACTAACTTGATTGGTTGGGGTTATTTTGTTTTTATGGTTGTGAAATCTTTTGGATTTTGTTTAGGCTTTTGAGTTGCAATTCAATTTTCAAAGTTTGTTCATTCTTGGTTCTTAACATTGGTTGCGAGCGAATTGGGAGAGGATCTCAGAATTCAATCATACATTTATCTAATATCGGGATAGTTAGATTCAAGAAACGAATGAGCATGGTTTTCATACAAATGAAAGTTGCTGAAGACTAACTCGGCTTAGGGATAAGTTACGAATTTCAACGGCTAAGAGGAGCGCAAGATTGGATTTTGTTCACCTTGATTCACGCAGGGATGTATTATCAAGACGTTACAATTAACAATATTTCGCGTTAGGGATAACGATGAATCATTGAAGAACGCTTCGCCAAACTTTGGAAGTGAATGCTCAATTGCCCAGGCAATCGACCCATTCTTAATTGCCCTAGCAATCGTGGGAGCATTGCCCAGGCAATCTGATCAGGCAACGAGAGGGATTTGCCTTGGCAACACGTCAGAATTGCCCTAGAAATCAACCAGGCAATTGCAACCAAATTGCCCTGGCAATCGACTAGGCAATCGTAACAGAATTGCCCTGGCAATCCGGCTGCTACTCAATCACCACGACGAACCATTCGATCATCACTCCATAACTCACGATAACCTGGCCTATTCCCTCTCTTATTTGATTTTATCTATTCTTTTAGTTTATTGCTCTTAGTTTACTCATTAATTAGAACCTCTATTACCAATTGTGTTTTTATTTTCACAGTACAGTAACTTAGGCAAAGTGGCCCAAACTAATCCCTATAGAGACGATACTCGTAACACTTTATTACTTGCGACGTGTATACTTGCACCGTTTGCGTAGAACTTATTACGCGCAACACAAACTCTATGAAACAATAACATGAATGCAACTAAAAACAAAAACAAACCCCTCAAGCTTGAGAGAAGCATTTTTCTCAATGCATGCAAAAACAAAACAAAAGTAAAAGAAGCTAAATGAAATGAAAGTGAGTTAGTCGGTGAGGTCGTCACTTGGAATGACTAGTTTTCGTCGAGCCATTTGCTTGGTTCGTGGTGGTAGGGTTGGACTTGCCGCGACATGTTGGCTTTATGGGGCATGTTCATTTTTCTTGACAAGTCTAATTGTCTGGGCTTCTTCCAGCACCCTGGTCTTATTAAAATGGAAAATAGAACAACAACTAAAACCTAAATAAACATAAAAGAAAAGAAAAATTGAAGGGAATAGGGTTGCCTTAAAGAAAGCTTGAAGAGGGTCGTTTTTGATATTTCTTTTAGTCCATCAATACCCTCCATCGGGTGACAATATTGCCTAAAAAAAGTTGGTCCAATGTTCTTGCAGCTACTCCCTTTTGCGTTACCATGGTGGATGTGCCTTTCTTTCGTGTTCCCTTGTAGTCCATGTATACCCTCCACCTTGCTGCTGTTCCTAAAGGCATGGATATATTAATAGGAAAAGTTATATCAACACCCAACCATTTAATTACCTTAGTCTTGTCGACCTCCATCATGGTTGGATGTAGCCTTCGTTGTCATGGCAATTGCTGCTCAAGCCAATTGTCATGGAAATCATCTGCCAAAATTCGATGAATGTCAAGGGAAGAACCAAGTTTTTGAAAAGCTTCATGAATCCAAACACCGTTTTCTTTTGGCCTCTCAAACTTCTACATCAGTAGAGATTTTAATGGCTTCAAATCTACAAGCATTGGTTCCTCAAGAAATACCTGCAATGGATGATGTGAGCTTTTAAAGAATTCAAAAGGTTAAACATCACATTCTCTTATTCCATTAGCAAAGTATTGTTATCTCGTTGATCTTGCATGTTGTCGTGCAATAGCCGTAACAATGGTGGATAAGAGCAATCCACATATTTCTGCTTTAGCATCAATGTTGTAACATTCCGGGCATCAAATTTCTCAGAATTTGCTGTAGCAATGGTGCTAAAAACTTGTTGTGTGTTTTGAGTGCTACGCAAATGGTGCAAGTGAACACGTCGCAAGTAATAAATGATAAGTATCGAGTATCGTCTCTACAGGGATTGGCTTAGGCCACTTTGCTTAAGTTATAACACTATAAAAGAAATAATATTGAAGGTGATAAAATTTAAGTAAAATAAACTAAACAAAATAAAGTAAATAGAAAGGAATAATTGATTTAAGAGAGTAGGCTGGGTTATCGTGAGTCATGGTGTGATTGTCGGTTGGATCGTTGAAGTAATTGGTAGCTGAAGCCACGCAATTCTCTTGGCAATTAGAACCATTAAGATTGTCTGGGCAATTCGTCAATTGCCTTGGCAACTGGGTGACTTTCTTCAAAGCTCAGGAAGCATTTTTCAATGGCTTCTTGTTATCCCTAACTCGAAACACTGGTCAATTGTGCATGCCTTGGTGATACATCCCTGTGTTAAACATGGGTGAACAACAACCGATCTTGCGCTCCTCTTAGCCGTTGAAATTCACAACTTATTCCTAAATTAGACTAGTCTTCACCACCGATTGTTTAAATGAAAACCATGCTCTTTCGTTTCTTGAATCTAACTCTCCCGATATTAGTTAAATGGATGAATTCATGAGATCCTCTCTCGATTCACTCACAATCAAATTAAGAACCAAGAATGAACAAACTTTGAATTTAAATTGCAATAAAAAACCTAAACAATCTAAACGTTTATCAAAACCACAAACCCAAAATAACCCTAGCCAATTTATATCAATTCATGGTTGGGTTCGAAATATATACAAAGGAAAAATTCCCAGCCATGGATCACATAAGAATAAAGAAGAAGATAAAGTTGCGATCAACCCACTTTCTCTCCCAATCGACTCTTCCTTCAAGGTTGCGATTTGGTCTCTATTTATAGGAGATTATTAGGTCAGATTTGTTATTGATGATGGCGAGTTTATTTTGGAATTAAATTGAATAAAATAAATAATAATTCTCTTTTATCTTTATCCTCAAAAAACTTCAAAAATCTGATTTTAAATCCTCATTGAACTTTTGCGTGGAAATCCGACTGCTTTGGCCTTTATCCTTAGCTCTTTGTGCTATTTTTGAATTAGGTGGATTTATCTAGTCATCAGTTCTACGACAATTAGCACGACAAGCTCTTCAAGATCTCTCCTCAATTGCTACGGTAATTCCCTGCTTGCTAGCAATTCAGTCTTGTACCAAATAATACACCAGCAGTATCTTTTCCATAAAAACCAACCAAAAGGAGATAGCAAGCTCAATAACAAGGATACTCTGAAAGACCTAGAGGAAAATTTTCGAGTGAAGGAAGACAAGGATGACTCCTACGGATTAAGTGCTGGGAACTCAGTTTGGTCCCCGATGTAGAAATCCCGCATAAGTTCAAGACCCCCGAATTTGAAAAGTTCGATGGATCCACCTGGCCTACTGCTCATATAGTGATGTTTTGCCGGAAGATGGCTGGGTTTACCAACAACGAGAAGCTCCTAATTCACTTTTTTCATGACAACTTAGTGGGATCTGCTTCGAGGTGGTATAATCAGCTAACAAGGGCTCAAATTAAGTCGTGCAGGGATCTGGCAAAAGCTTTTACTGATCAGTATAAACATATAACCGACATGGTTCCCAACCAACTGCTATTGCAAGGTATGGAACAAAAGCACAACGAGACCCTTCATGAATACACTAAAAGATGGCGTGATGTGGTAGAGCAGGTTCAACCACCGCTTCAAGAGCATAAGATCTCCTTAATGTTTGTGGACACGTTAAAAGGGACGTTCTATGATCGATTGATCAGCAAACCTATTAGCAATTTTGTAGAGATGGTCATGACCGGTGAGCACATCGAAGCAGCCATTCAGAGCGAAAGAATTGATGGAGGGGATCATTCACGCAAACAATAAAATAAGAAAATCCATGAGGTGAAAAATACAAAAACCTTCGAGGCAACCAAGAACTTCACTATCTCCCAGCCCCAGGCCATAGCGGGGAATTCCAAAAACTACAATAAGAGAGAAGACAAGGGACCCAAGAAGGAAAGCGAGGAGAGATCCTTCACTCCTTTGCCAATCTCTTGCACAGAGCTCTACTCACAATTGTATAAGGCTGATTTAGTTCATCCTTATCATGTTACTCCTTACAACCCACCTTACCCAGCATGGTATGACCCAAGGTACACTACGAATACCATGCTGATGTTTCGGGACATTCGATAGGAAATTGTGTGGCATTTAATAAATTCGTTCAAAACTTAATTCGAACCAGAGTGTTATAGTTGGGAGAACCGGGCATGACTAGCAACCCCTACCAAATCATGGAGGTCAAGGCGTGAATGCTATTGAAGACGAGAATGCCAAAAAAAACTAGGGAGAACGTGTCTGAAGTTCAATCACCGTTAAGGTGGGTCTTCCAACGTTTGTGTATGGCACGCCTCATTGACTGGGGAATGGTGATTGTGGAAGAAGGTTGTGGCCTATATTGTGAATACCATCAATCGGGAGATCATGAGATTCAATATTGTGAGGAGTTTCATCAGCTGATACAAGCTATGATGGATAACAAGGAGATTGAGTTTTTTGAAGAAGAGAGAAGAATGAAGTGGAAGTTTGTGCATCCGAGAGCCAGGAGACCAAGTATACTGCCATGAGACCGCTCATCCTCGGTCTCAAGTCAAGTGAGACAAGCGCACCGAAGGTAGCTCCCAAGATGATAATAGTTTCTCCAAAGCTTTTTTCCTTTCAAGGATACAAAGATGGTCCCATGGAACTACACTGCATGCATCACAATGTCGGGTTAATCTAGTTTACACAGAGGAGAAGATGTGGAAATAGGGATAAAACCCATTCAAGAAGAACCTTTGGAGCCAAAGGCCAGAGAGGTAAACGATGTGGGGTATCTCATGAGGAGTGGTTGATGCTATGCTCCGGAGAATTAAAAGACACTAGAGGAACCATAAGAGAAAGTCAATGAAGTCAGAGTTGAACATGAGAAAGTTTTCAGAGATGACCTGCCACCGAAGATTAAAGAGTCCGTCACAAAAACTCAAGCACAAGAGTTTTTGAGATTCTTGAAGCACATCAAGTATAACATCGTCGACCAGCTTTGGAGACAGCCAACTCGAATTTCCATGCTTGACCTTTTACTAAAATCAAAGAAACATCGTGATGCTTTACTAAAAGTTTTGAATGAGACCTATGTTACAAAGGATATCTCAGTTAGGAGGTTGGATCAGATTGTCAGCCATATCAACTATGTCTATCACATTACCTTTGGTGATGACGAAATTCTGAGGGAAGGTACGGGGTCCACCAAGGCCCTAAACACCACCACTCACTGCAAAGGTTATGTGTTACCAGGCGTGCTAATTGATAACAGCTCCGCGTTAAATGTTATGCGTTTAGCTACATTGCAACGACTATCGGTCGACACTTCACATATGAAGCCGTGTCATAATACGATGTGAGCTTTCGATGGGACCCAGAGAGATATGGTCAGGAAAATAGAAGTACCCCTACTCATCGGTCCCACCTAATATGTGGTCAGTTTCATGGTCATGGATATCTGACCATCTTACAACTGCTTGTTAGAAAGGCCATGGATACATTCGGTCGGCACCATTTCGTCTTCACTCAATCAAAATTTGAAGTTTGTCACCGATGGGAAATTAGTAACAGTGAATATCGAAGAGGACATCGTCGCTTCAGTGACTTCGGATACACCATACTTCCACACTGATGAAGAAGTAATGGAGTGTGCCTTTAGAGCCTTAGAACTTGTCAACGCTACCTTTGTTTCCAAAGGAAGCAAGATTCCATGCCTTAATTTGTCCAATTGTACTAAAATGGTGGTATACGAAACCTTATGAAAAGGAGCAAGGAAAAAGAGAGGCTTGGGAAAGAATCTACAAGGGTGATCCACAGAAAAGACAAGAATGGAAGAAGAAGCAAGAGCAAAGAAAGGCTAGGCTTAGAGGGGAGGACATTCTATGGGCCCCTATCATCTACGGAGACTTTAAGAGTGTTTTTATATCTAGTGGAATTCGAAATCTGAAGGTGGACGTCCAAGAGGCAAACCGAGAAGGCGAGAGGTGCCTCCAAGAAGAGATGATTAGTAAGGCTTTTGAAAAGATGAATATGGATATGATCGGCGATGAGAGCGAGGCTAATCAATTTCTGGCCAAGATTCACCCATTCCTCCTAGGAGAAGAGCTCAACAATTGGACCTTTGGGGATGTACCAACATTTTTAGGAACAAATCAAAGTAATGCTCAAGAACAATCCCGTTACTTTTGCCCGAAAGTAACAAACATCCTTTGTAAAAAGGGAAGCTATGTCATATCTATTTGCTTTAAGTGAAATAGACTATGTCTACATTTTCCTTCTCAAATGCAAAACACAACATTCATTCCATTTCATTTCATTTATTATGTATTTATTTATTTGTTTATTTATATATTTATTTGTTCATATCATGAGTTATACCTTTCCCAATACGCACTTTCAAACTCGTGCAGGCCTCTTAATATAAACTGTATGAATGATGTGGAACCTTATCCTGAAGTAGATTTTGATTGACCCACGTACTTGGTGGAGGTAGAAGAGGATGATGATGAGATTCCTGATGAACTGCTAAGAGTGATGGCCAGTGAGGAAAGGTAAATCCTCCCACACCAGGAGAAGATTGAGATTTTAAATTTGGGGACTAATGAAGAAAGGAAAGAAGTAAAGATCAGAGGTACCTTGTCACCAAAAGTCAAGCAAGAGTTGGTGGGATTGCTTGTAGAATTTAAAGATGTGTTCGCATGGTCATAACAAGATATTCTAGGTCTAAACACATATATTGTAACACACAGGCTCCCCATTAGGCCAGGATGCAAGCCTGTCCAGCAAAAGCTTCGAAGAATAAGGACAGACATGTTATTGAAAATAAGAGAAGAGGTAAAGAAACAGTTTGAGGCTGGATTTTTGGAGGTTTCTAAGTACCCAGAATGGGTGGATAACATAGTGCCAGTACCGAAAAAGATGGGAGGGTGCGTATGTGCATAGATTATAGGGACCTTAATAAGACGAGCCCCAAGGACAATTTCCCTTTGCCTCATATTGATACTGTAGTTGACAATACTGTGAGGCATGCTTGGTTTTCCTTTATGGATGGCTTCTTAGGGTACAATCAGATCAAAATACATATCGAGGATATGGAGAAGATCACATTCGTGACCATGTGCTGCATGTTTTGCTACAAGGTGATACCTTTTGGGTTGAAGAACACTGGGGGTGACGTATCAAAGAGCCATAGTGACCTTGTTCCATGACATGATGCATAAAGAGATCGAGGTGTACGTAGAAGACATGATAGCTAAGTCTCGGACCGAGGAGGAGTACCTCCAAAATTTGTGAAAACTCTTCTAGAGGCTAAGAAAGTATCAGTTAAAGCTCAATCCCTCCAAATGTACCTTTGCAGTAACATCTGAAAAGCTCTTAGGTTTCGTGGTAAGTCAGAAAGGATTGAGATTGATCCTGACCAGGTGAAAGCAATCCAAGACTTTCGCCACCTCAAACTCAAAAGGAAGTCTGAGGATTTTTGGGAAGATTGAATTACATCTCCCGGTTCATATCTCAGTTGACTGATAAGTGTGACCCCATCTTTAGACTGCTTCAGAAGAATAACTCGGGAGTTTGGTATGAAGATTGTCAAGAAGCACTAGAAAAGATCAAGAATTATCTGACTAATCCTCCAATATTAGTAGCACCAGTACCAGATAGGCTGTTGATTTTGTACTTGTCAGTTTTTGAAAATTCTATGGGCTGTGTGTTGGGGTAGCATGATGACTGAGGCAAGAAAGAAAGGGCAATCTTTTACTCAAGCAATAAATTCACCAAGTGTGAGACACGGTACCAGTTGATCCAAAGGTTGTGTTGTGCCTGGTATAGGCTACAAAGCGGCTCTGGCAATACATGTTGTATCACACCACTTGCTTAATCTCCCGATTAAATCTATTGAAATTTCTAATGGAAGCACCAGCACTAAATGGGAAAGTGGCCCGTTGGCAAATGCTTTTGTCAGAATTCGACATCGTTTATCTGAGTTAGAAGGCGATAAAAGGAAGTATGGTGGCAGATCTTTTAGCAAGCTGTGCCTCAAACAATTATGAGCCGTTGGATTTCAGTTTCCCAGATGAAGAGTTGATTTGTGATCTGTTCGAAGGGACTTCCACTATCGTGAATGAAGGATGGAGGCTTTATTTTGATGGGGCATCGAATGCCTTAGGCCATGGAATATGGGCAGTTTTAGTCTCCCTAAAAATGTCTACTACCATTCCACAATTAGGTTGGAATTCTTTTGCACCAACAATATGGATGAATATGAGGCCTGTGTCATGGGACTCCGAGCGGCCATAGAGAAAAAGGTCAAGGTGCTTGGGGTTTTCAGAGATTCTTCTTTAGTAATCTATTAGCTTCGGAAAGAATAAGAGACTAGAGATCCAAAGTTGATCAAGTACTGCAACTTGATCCAAGATTTGGTCAAGGATTTTGAAGAATTCAGTTTCACCTACTTGCCAAGAGAGAATAATTAGATGGCTGACGCCCTAGCAACTTTGGCCGCTGGCCGCCGTATTCGAAGTAAGCCGAGTAGCCAAGATGGGGCCAATCAAAATACAAACCTTTGAGGTACTAACCCATTGCTATAGTTTGGAAAAAGAGGAGGACGGTAATCCATGGTATTTTGATATCCTCTAATACATCAACTTCTAGACTTATCCAAAGGGGGCTGATGATAATGAAAAAAGGACTATCAGAAGGTTAGCATTAGGATATGTCATTAAGAGGGAAATCTTGTACAAAACAAGTAAGGATCAGATACTGTTGAATTATGTCAATGCTCGGGAGGCCAAAACCATTTTAGCAGAGGTCCACATGGGCTTGTGTGGAACCCACGCCAATGGATTCTTGATGGCAAGAAAAATCATGAGATATGGCTATTTCTGGTCAACTATGGAAAGAGATTGCACCAATTATGTGAAGATATGTTACAAATGTCAAATCTATGCCGATAAGATACACTCCTCACTGGTGCCTCTTCACACCATGAATTCTCCATGGCCCTTTGCTGCATGGGGAATGGATGCCATTGGTCAGATACACCCAAAGGCTTCCAATGGGCATCGCTTCATCCTAGTGCCTACCGATTACTTCACCAAGTGGGTAGAAGCTTCCTCACACGCTAATATCACAAGAGCGACGATTTACAAGTTTCTTAATAAGGAAATTATGTGTCGCTATGGTCTGCCAGAAAGAATCATCACCAATAATGCTTCCAATTTGAACAATAGGATGATGACCGAGGTGTGTGAACAATTCAAGATTGTGCACCATAATTCTACCATTTATCGCCCCAAGATGAACGGAGAGGTGGAGGCGACAAATAAGAATATTAAGAAGTTCATAGCAAAAACTAAGGAGACATTCAAGGATTGGCATAAGAGGCTTCCTTTTGCTTTGTTTGCCTATCGAACATCCGTAAGAACTTCCACCGTATTCCTTAGTATACGACACGAAGTAGTACTACCCGTCAAAGTGGAAATCCCGTCACTTTGAATTTTGAACGAATTAAAGTTGGATGAAGTTGAATGGATGCAAGCCAGGATTAAACAGTTGAACCTCATCGACAAGAAAATGTTGAAACCTATTTCCCATAATCAGATGTATCATAAATGAATGGTGCGAGCTTATAACAGGAAAGTTCTCTCGAGGGAGTTTTATGAGGGAAATCTGGTTCTCAAGAAGATCTTATTGAATCAAAGAGACTTCCAAGGAAAATGGATGCCAAATTGGGAAGGGCCATATATCATGAAAAAGGCTTTTTCTTAGGGAGCGTTAATTCTAACAGAGATGGATGAGAAAGAATTGAGCAGTACAATAAACTTGAACTCCGTCAAGAAGTATTACGCGTAAGAAGAAAAGAGAAGGAAAAAAAAGAAAAAAGAAAAAAGGAAAAAGAAAAAGGAAAAATGAAAGGAAGAAAGAAAAAGAAAATGAAAATGAGGGTTTAAGGTGAAAACCCAAAAATGAGCGCCTTAAAACCAAAGGAGGGTCTGAATTGAAAATATGAAAAGGACGATTCAAATAGACTTGAATTCTGGCATCCAACTGACGGACCTTGTTTCGGTTGAAGGTCTATGCTTCGGTCTTCATATCATCATGGGGAAAAGACCAAGGGTGGCCAACGAGAAATCTACCGAGGTTAATAGGTTCTCATCATTCATGCAGTCGATATTATCTACCTCCTTTTCTTTTTGCTTTTTCATTTTCTCGTGTTTACCAAGACTTTCAAATTTATCCTAATATTCCTTCAAGTTTCAAAAAAGTATTATTTTAGTCCTTATTGTCTATTTCACAGATAGATTGACATATAATAAAAAAACAAAGGATTTCTTGGCATTACTCTGATTTAACCTATTAAGTGCAAGCTTGTTCCCAAATAGGAAAGAGGTTCGCCAAAATTGCGACAAGAGGACATCAGATGCAAAGTTGATAAGATATATCGAGGAAAGGTGTTACACGTGTAGGTGTACTATAATTGATATGCAATTTGTGCAAGTATACATATCAAACAAGTAATAAAGTGATGAATGAGTATCATCTCCACAGGGATTGGAGGCCAAACTAGTTTAGTCAAAACACACCAATAAGATAGTAAACAAATGTTGTAGCAATAAGAAGCAATTGTAGAAATGATATGGCAAAAAGAAACAGGTTTATAAATATTGTGGCAAAAAACTATATGTAAATTGAGATGAAATAAAGTCACTTCAAACGTTCACTCACTTGTATGAAACTCTATAGGGGAATGATTGGCTGGGCCTACTATGGATCTTCACACCTAAGCCTAATGAATGTCTAAGGCTAACTTGCCTCCCTCATGCTCGACAGAGTCACAAGATTGCTTCTAAAACTATCTCTAGTAAGAAACCTGGTAGAAGGGAATATTAAAGTAATACCTTTCGGCGTAAACCCTTAACATGCAACTACCGATTAAAGCTATACTCCTTTTAGTTGTTGAAACTCTATCCTTATATCTAAGGTGAGTTAGGATTCTGCCTCTCAGCATCGAACCCCATTGTCCACTCTAGATATAAGCCCAACTCTCTCGAATATTAAGCTAACCAAAACCAAAACAACGACTAACTCTAGAAAGCTCTTACAAGTTTAGGGCATTACCAACCAATGAACAAAGCATGAGATGAACAAGAAAGCAACTAAACATCTATTAAAGCATCAAGCATAACAACCATAACAAGCCCAAGCCACTTAAAATCATTTCATGGCTGGGCAAATATCATCCATAATCGTTCGTTTAATACAACCCATCTAAAGAAATGAAATGAAACAACAAATCAATAAAGAGAAGGAGAAACTCCTGAGCTGGGTTGGACTGTCGTGCACCGATCTAAGCCTGCTACTTCTTTCAAAGTCCAACGAGAGCACTCCTTGGAGCTTCAGAAATAGAGGACACTTTGATGGAGGAAGAAGAAAATAGAAGGCAGCCGTTTTTCCTTCTCTTTCTTAGCTCACTTGTAACTTTTTCCAGCTCTCCTTAAATAAGGGTATATTGTCCTTTATATAGTGGAGGCTCCTAGGGTTTTGTGCCCTTAATTCCATAGGAATATTCCTTTCACATATGGGAATAAAACAGGCTGGAAGGTACACGTGTAAGGCTACAATAAATATCTTCAGTCTGTTGTTTTCTAGTGCGCCCAGAAATGCTATCCAAAATGCTATGGCATTTCTCCCTGCATCACTCTTCATTTCCCTGCACATCACCACACCAACCAAAACCTTCCAAAATAGAACTATTCTTGTAAATAATCAAAGAAAACAAAACCAACAACACCAAATGTAACTATATGAACTAAATGCATCTATATGCCATGAAATGAGATGAAATGGGCTTGATTCCATACAACAACTTAAGTAAAAATGCATGAAATGTTATCCTTTTGCAAGGTTAACACACCCCCAAACTTAGGCCATTGCTTGTCCTCAAGCAATGAATAGAAATAGGTAGAAAAAATTGCTATAGCATAAAATCAGTTCAAGACAGTGCTACGCAAAATTTCTGTCTTTAGACAGTTTTGGCTCAACATGCTAGACAAATATGAGATTTTAAGAACTTTTTTCTTTAGGCCGAGATTTTTTGAGTGTTTGTGCATGCGATTACATCCTCCTTATGCTTAAAAAAGTTAGAAATTTTTTTAGCTAAGTTCTCGAGTTTGCCCTAATTTTTCTTGATCCAAATAAGCACAGACTACTCCCATATTCTCTTTTTTTTATGCCTTGAGGGGTGTCAGCTCATCACAACTACCGTCCCTAACTCTAGATGAGTATGGAGCAAACATCACACCCCTGAGCTGGTAAGTAGAGTCATCCCGTGACAATTTTCATTCACTCATATGATGTTGCTGCTATTTATTTTAAGTATAGTAACCAGGCACTACAACAAATAGAGGAGTGTCCCTCTTTAGCTATGCTTTTGCATTTATTCATATTTTAACACAGGCAACAAGGAAGCTAATTAAGCCTTTAAGCTTTCATTTTTCTTTCAAGTTCAATCTATATTCAATATAAGACATCCAAGAGTTCTTTTTACCAAAAATAATCTAACAGTTATAAGTATACAGATCATGTAATCAAGTAGCAAAGCATCACAAAAAAATTAGGTCCTACAGGCAGTTCTACCAATCTCAAAAGTCAAAACCATTCAATCAATTCCTAGCCACAATAATCAATTTCTCCTCATTGGACATCATCAAATTATTCATACAACTATCTTTAAACTAATCAAAATGCTATAGCAAAGTTCTGCTTATCACTACATGCTAATGCAAATGATTAACCATGAACACTAGCACCCCCAAACTTGAAAGATGCAGTGTCCTCAATGCAAAAAAATGAAATGAACCAAACTATAATGCAAATGAAAATGTATGTTACCTCTTAAAAATCTACTTTGGTGTCGCCGTCTTGGTGGATTTGTGCTTGATTTTTTGTTTCTTTTGCAGTGCTGCGATGGGCTCCTCGGCCTCATCAGGTTGGGTAGGCCGGTCTCCTGGGTAGGCTGGTCATCAAGAACTTCATCATCATCAGCGTCAAATTGTGTATTCCATGCATGTCCAGCGGTGCGTTTAAGGCAAGTCCTTGCTTTTACTGAAGCATCTGCAGTTGGCTTAGATGGAGGTGCAGGAATTTCGTCAGCTGGTTCTTCGTATTCACTGTCGATAGGGATAGGCTCTTCAATGATCAGTTCTGGTGATGGCAGAGTACGTTGCAGAGCTTTTTGTTGCCTTACTATCCGAGGGCTTTGTCTGACATTAGCAGTGGTGGATTTCTCTAGAGCTAGAGTGGTGGTTGGGCACTTTGGTACAGATGGTTTCTAAGCTGGTGTTGCTTGTGGGGCTGGCTGGTCCTTCTTGGACATTATCAAGTCATCAGGGAAGGGGGAAGTCAAACTCCATGTGTGGCAGTATCTCTTTGAACTAAAAGTTAATGATCGTGTCCCTTGCCTTGACACACTTGAAATAAGTTTTCAGGCTTCCCTTCAGTTCATCCATCTACTCGTGCATGGTCTTAGTAAAGGCGAAAAGGGCTGCAATTCTTGTTGTAGCAATTGTTTTGGCCCCGCCTTCCAGTTTTTCTGCTGGAGCATCTTCATCAAATCCCCTAAGGCCAGGGTTTTGGTCTGGGGTTATTGCACCCTTTCCCTTCTCGGTCTCATCTTCTTGAGGGTCTTCAAAGACTTGCTTTTTGCGGCAAAACATCGTGATGGGATTAGGGAAGATGAGAGAAATAGACTTTCTTTTTGAGCATGAATAAACTTCTTCGACAATCAGTTTAGCCACATCAATTTGTCGTCTATTGAGGATGAAGTGTAGCAGTAATAACCTGGTGATGTGCACCGTGGAAGTATGAGAGGTGGGCATGAGGCGAGTTTTCAGGTAATGGTTTCATACATTGGCCTCAGGCTTGAGACAGCCTATTTCAACAGCCCTGCTGGTTGGATCCAACTCTGTCTCAGTAAAGCATAGGTCTTCGAGGACCTCCTTGTGTTTGGACATTTTCAGATTCAGCAAAGGAAGTATGGTGGTCCATGACATTCCTTAGCCCATAGAACTTGTTAACAGCATTAGCGGTAAATTTAATTTGTTCCCCTCACACATAAATAATAGATTGGATGGGACTCATCAAATGTGCGTAAAACTCTCTAACCAGGGAGACAGAGATATCGCTAGGGTGTTGGACAAAAGTCCTCCAATCGTGTTTATCGATTACATCCATGATTTCTTTGTCGAAGCCTCATTCTCCTTCTAATGGAACTTTAAAACCTTGATCTAGGTATACCTTGCGATCTTTCATCTATTGAAATCTCTCCTTAGCACTAGCGTCGGAGAATTTCTTGATTTCCACAATAGGTTGGGCTTGGGAGCTACTAGAGGCGCCCGTGACATTCTTCATATGTGCCATGCTTTTGGAAAGGGTAGGGTAAATATTGTGTGGGGAAAATTTTTGGGTATTTTGAAGAGGATGGAGTTTTGTTGTAATGGAGTTGAGAGAAAGAAATCGGCTGAATGAAGAAGATAAAGTTGGTGAGAGAGGGTTAAGTGAAAGAGAAAAAGTAATGGAGAGGGGAGTTGAGGGGTTTGGCAACTGTCACAAGTAATTAGAGAGAGAAGATGATGGCTGACTGTTATGTGGCATGTGTAAGGGAAGATAAATGATGGGTATTTAATGAAAAGGTGAAAAGTTGGAGAGAGAATGTGTAGGGTTATGATGAATTAGGGTTTAAAGAATATTATCTCTCCCTTTTTTGCTTTTTTCATTGATGCCCCCCAAAACAGAGGAAAAGGAGGGCTTAATAACTTCCCTTATATGGAAAAAGTACAAAGCCCTTCCCACAGTAAAGTTGCGCCAAACATGTATGAAACCATAGCCTGCAACTATAGGGTTAAGTCTAACAATACGAATTAAAGAAAACACAAGTGCTTAAAATAAAATAACTAAGGGTTAAAGAGATACAAACAAATATAACCTTATTTATGAACAACAAAATCTGAAAATGCTATAGCAAAGGAAGAGATAAGAAGGGAGCAAACTCTTATGGATTTTGAAGAAACACGGTTGATTTGTCTCGCAAGATGGGAGCTCCATTGTAGATCTTCAGCCATTTTCCATTCACTTTGAAGGCATTGTCATCATCCAGCTTTTTGATTTCAATAGCACCATGAGGAAGGACCTTGTGCACAATGAAGGGGCCTGACCATCGCAATTTAAGCTTGCCTGGAAAAAACTTGAGTCGAGAGTTGCAAAGGAGGACTTGTTAGCCCTCATAAAAATGTTGTGGCAAAATATGTTTACCAGGGCACTTCTTAGTCTTCTCCTTGTACAAGCGTGCGTTCTCATAAGCTTGGGCCCTGAATTCCTCCATTTTGTTAAGCTCCAAAAACCTCTTTCTACCAGCTAGCTGGGCATCCATATTGAGCTTTTTGATCGCCCAATAAGCTTTGTGTTCAAGTTCCACGAGTAGGTGGCATGCTTTACCATAGACAAGCTTAAATGGAGACATCCCCAAGGGTTTCTTAAAGGTTGTGCGTATGCCCATAATGCTTCGTCAAGTTTGGAAGACCAATCTTTTCGTTTGGGGTTTACCACCTTTTCCAAAATTTGCTTGATTTCTCGATTTGAGATTTCAGCTTGGCCATTGGTCTGAGGGTGGTATGATGTAGCAATTTTGTGGCGCACTCCATACCGCTGTAATGCTTTAGCAATAAGTCTATTGTCAAAGTGGGTTCCTTCATCACTAATGATGGCTTTTGGGGTTCCAAATCTTGTAAAGATATTTTTGTGAAGGAACTTCAAAATCGTCTTGGAATCATTCTTCGGCATAGCTATTGCTTTAACCCATTTCTACACGTAGTCAACATCTAATAGGATGTAGAGGTCTCCAAAAGATGATGGGAATGGTCCCATGAAATCTATTCCCCATACATCAAAGAGTTCCACCTCCAAAATGCATTGCAGTGGAATTTCATTTCTTCGAGATATATTCCTCGTCCTTTGGTATCTATCACACGTCTTGCCGAATTCGTGTGCATCTCTAAAAAGTGTCAGCCAATAGAATCTGCATTGTAGGACCTTTGTAGTAGTCTTAGTTCCTCCAAAGTAACCTCCACATAAAGACGAATGGCATTGGAACACGATTTCCTTTTGCTCTTCTTTGGGGACACATCTTCAAATTTTTTGGTCGACATATTGCTTGAACAGATAAGCCTCATCCCAAAAGTAGAATCGCACATCATGTTTGAACTTCTTCCTCCCCTGGCTATTCAAATCAGGAGGAAAAATACCACTAACAAGAAAGTTAACAATATCAGCATGCCATGGAATTGTTGTAGCATATAATATTTTCTCATCAGGGAATTCCTCCTTAATATTTAAGTTCTCCTCATTCTCAGCCTTATTTTCTAGCCTAAATAAGTGATCAACAACTTGGTTCTCACAACCCTTTCTATCCTTTACCTCCAAATCAAACTCTTGTAATAGAAGTATCCATCTCATAAGTCTAGGTTTAGCATCATTTTTAGTCACTAAGTATCTAATAGTAGAATGGTCAGTATGAACTATGACCTTAGTGCCTATCAAGTATGCTCTAAACTTATCAAAGGCAAACACAACAGCCAATAGTTCTTTTTCGGTGGTAGTGTAGTTGATTTGTGCATCATTTAGGGTACGACTAGTGTCATAAATAACATGAAAAATTTTACCTCTACGCTGTCCAAGTGCTGCCCCCACTGCATAGTCACTTGCATCACACATCAATTCGAATGTTGATGTCTAATCTGGGGGAACAACTATTGGTGCTGAGATGAGCTTCTCCTCGAGTTCCTTAAACGCGCTGTAGCATTTAGCATCAAGGATGAAGGGCTGATTTTGTTGAAGCAAATTGCACAATGGCTTGGAGATTTTGGAGAAGTCCTTAATGAACCTCCTATAAAAGCCAGCATGCCCCAAGAAACTCTGAATCTCTTTCACCGTGGTGGGTGGTGGTAGCTTCTCGATTATTTCAACCTTGGCTTTGTCCACTTCTATCCCTTGTTGAGAAATTTTGTGGCCTAGAATAGTTCTTTCAATCACCATAAAATGACATTTCTCCCAATTGAGCACTAGATATGCTTCTTCGCATCTCTTGAGTACCTTGGACAAGTTTCCTAAACACGATTCGGAAGTATCTCCCACGACTAAAAAATCATCAATGAAGATCTCCCAAAATTCATCAACCATATCAGAAAAGATGGCCAACATGCACCTTTGAAAAGTAGCTAGAGCATTACAAAGCCCAAAGGGCATTCATCAAAATGCGTAAGTACCGTAAAGGCAAGTGAAGGTTGTCTTCTCTTGATCTTTCGGCGCTATAGCAATCTGGTTGTACCCTGAGTATCCATCAAGGAAATAGTAGAAAGATTTGGCCGCCAATCGATCTAGCATTTGATCAATGAATGGGAAGAGGAAGTGATCCTTCTTGGTTGCCTTGTTGAGCTTTCGGTAATCCATGAAAATTCTCTACCCCGTAATAGTCCTTGTTGGTAAGAATTCATTATCTTCATTGCTCACAACGGTCATGCCTCCAATCTTTGGTACACATTGTACCGGGCTGACCCATGAACTATTGGAGATTAGGTAGATAATTCCCGCATCAAGCCATTTGATTATTTCTTTCATCACCACCTTCTTTATAACTAGATAGAGCCTTCTTTGGGGTTCAACGGAATTGTTGTGACAATCATCAAGCAAAATTTTGTGCAAGCAAATAGTAGGGCTTATACCCTTCAATTCAGTCATAGTCCACCCTAGAGCTTTTTTATGTTGAGAAAGCATATTTACCAAGCTACATTCTTACTTAAGGGTTAGACTAGAAGAGATTATCAAAGGACGGAGAATTCCAGCAGAACATGCCATGACAACATATGCTGCAGCAACAGATGCTGCAACAAGCGACACCATCTAGTTCTTTGGAAAATTCTCTCAATGTTTTCATGTTAAAAACTAAATCTTATATGGTAGAGAATAGTAATTTCATGAAGAAGACTGATGTTTTTATGAACAGGACGGAGATGAGATTGCAAAATCAAGAGGCAGCCTTGAAATCCTTAGAGACACAAGTCAGGCAATTCGCTCAGAACTTGAATATGAGACCACCAGGAGGTTTACCTAGCGATATTGAGGTCGCCAAAGGAATAGGCCATGAGAAGTGTAAATTAATCACCACCCGGAGCGGACAGAAGCTAAATGATGCACATGCCTAGCCAATAAACCGACCAGAAGAGCAACCCCTTGTCCAACAAGACGAGTCCAACAACCCCTTGGCCAAAATTGATGAATCAAAGAATGTCATGGCAATTCCACATGCCTCGGCAAACGCACATTCTTCGGCAAGTCCTTATGCCTCAGAAACTTCTTCCATCAAGTTTCAAACCAATGAAAAGATTGAAGACATCCGAATTCCACCACCATTCCCACAGAGGTTTAAACAGAAAAAGCAAGAATATCAGTTCAAGAAGTTCCTTGACATCTTGAAGCAAGTCCACATCAACTTGCCATTGGTTGAAGCAATAGAACAAATGTCGAACTTTGCTAAGTTCCTTAAAGACATCGTCTCTAATAGGACTAGGCTAGGGGAATTTGAAACAATTGCTGTGTTAGAAGGATGCATGGCCATGCTACATAATTGAATGCCACCCAAGCTTAAAGATCCCGACAATTTCACAATATCGTGTTCGATCGGAAACCACTATGTCGGGAAAGCATTGTGCAATCTTAGAGCAAGCATAAATTTGATGCCCGAATCAGTTTTCCAGAAATTGGGAATAGGGAAGGCAAGACCAACAACAATGATGCTACAACTTGCGGATAGATCTTATGTACATCTAGAGGGAAAAATCGAGGATATCCTGGTAAGAGTCGATAAATTTATTTTTTCCCGTTGACTTCATTATTTTGGATTATGAAGCAGATGAGTTTGCACCTATTATCCTTGGGAGACCATTTTTAGCAATGGGAAGGACCTTGATCAATGTTGAGAAAGGAGAACTCACCATGAGGGTAAACGACCAACAAGTGAAGCCTGAACAGGAACAAAGATTGATTGACATGTTGATGCTGCACAAAAAGGCAATAGGATGGACAATTGCCGACTTGAAGGGAATTAGCCCGGCAGTGTGTATGTACAAAATTCTATTGGAGGATGATCATAAACCGACAATTGAGGCACAAATGAGGCTTAACCCTGCTATGAAGGAATTCGTGAGGAAGGAAATCATCAAATGGCTTGATGCTGGTATCACCTATCATATCTCTGATAGTACATGGGTAAGATTGGTACAATGTGTACCGAAAAAGGGAGGTATAACCATGGTAAGAAACGAAAGCAATGAATTAATCCCAACTAGGACTGTGACCGGTTGGAGAGTTTGTATGGATTACCGCAAATTAAATAAAGCTACTAGGAAATATCACTTTCCTTTGCCATTTATTGACCAAATGCTTGACCGACTTGCAGGTAAATCTTTTTATTGTTTTCTTGATGGTTACTCAGGTTATAACCAAATCGCCATAGCACCAGATGATCAGGCAAAGACTACATTCACATGCTCGTATGGTACCTATGCTTTTCGAATGATGTTGTTTGGATTATGCAATGCTCCGGCAACTTTCCAGAGATGCATGATGGCAATCTTCTCTGACATGGTTGAAGACTTCCTTGAAATCTTCATGGATGATTTTTTTTATATTTGGAGACAACTTCGACAATTGCCTCGACAATTTGGAGAAAGTGCTAGCCCGATGTGAAGAATCTGATCTAGTGCTCAGTTGGGAGAAGTGCCACTTTATGATAGATGAAGGCATATTGCTCAGTCACAAGATTTCCTCCAAAGGAATTGAAGTCGACAGAGCCAAGGTGGAAGTAATAAAAAAATTGCCACCACCAAATTCGTTCAAAGGAATCTAAAGCTTCCTCGAACATGCAGGTTTTTACAAAAGGTTCATTTATAATTTTTCTAAAATATCTAAACCTTTGTGTAACTTGCTTGAAAATGACAAAGCCTTTAATTTTGATGACTCATGCATCCAAGCATTTGAAGCCTTGAAGAAGCAACTTGCTTTGACACCTATTGTCATTCCGCCCTATTGGACCTTACCTTCTGAACTCATGTGTGACGCAAGTGATTTCGCGGTAGGAGCCGTTCTAGGGCAGCGACAGGTAAGACTTTTCATGTGATTTACTATGCTAGTAAAACTCTAAACGGTGCACAATCAAATTACACCACGACAGAGAAAGAATTACTAGCAGTAGTTTTCGCATTTGATAAGTTTCGCTCCTTCTTGATTGGTACTAAGGTAATCATTTGTACTGACCACTCGGCAATTAAGTACATTTTCGTTAAGAAAGATGCCAAACCTCGTTTGATTTGTTGGATTTTACTTTTACAAGAGTTTGACATTGAAATTAAGAATAGGAAAGGAATAGAAAACCAAATTACCAATCACTTATCAAGGTTGGAAAATGGCAATAAAGATCCAGACTCTTTGGAGATCCATGACACATTCCCAGATGAACAGTTGTTAATTGCCTCGGCAACTCCCTAGTATGCCGATTTGGTTAATTTTTTGGTTAGTGGTATTTTGCCTTATAACCTTACTCACCAAGGAAAGAAGTGGTTCCGACATGATGGTAAGCATTATTATTGGGACGAGCCTATTTTATTTAAACAACGTGCATATTAGGTGATAAGACGATGTGTTCCCGAGGAGGACTAGGACAGTGTGCTTCAACAATGCCATTCTTCACCCTATGGAGACCATTTTGGGCACCGCAGCCAAAGTCTTACAGTCCGGCTTATATTGGCCCACTCTTTACAAAGATGCTCAATAATTCTACAAGAGGTGTGATCGATGTTAATGAACGGGGAATATTTCACGCCGACACGAGATGCCACTGCAGAATATCATTGAGTAGCAGAAAAACATATTCACATGATTTGGAACACCAAGGGAAATTATCAGTGATGGTGCCACACACTTCGACAATAGGCTAATTGCCAAAATGCTGGAGCGATTTGGAGTGACACACAAAATTGCCACGGTATATCATCCACAGACAAACGGGCAAGCCGAAATTTCCAATCGTGAATTGAAGGTTATCCTTAAAAAAGTTGTCAATCCTTCTCGAAAGGATTGGTCAGCAAGAATTGATGAAGCACTATGGGCCTATCGAACAACATTCAAGACACCTTTAGACATGTCGCCTTACAGACTTGTCTACGACAAGACTTGCCACCTCCCGGTAGAGATCGAACACAAGGCTTATTGGGCGATCAAAACTGTCAACATGGATTGGAAAAGTGCTGGACAAAAGAGATTATTGGACCTTAATGAAATTGAAGAATTTTGTGCCGTAGCTTACAACAACGCAAGAATCTACAAGGAAAAAATAAAGCGTTGGCATGATAAGAAGCTATTGTTGCGGCAATTTTTACCCGGGCAATTAGTACTCCTCTTCAACTTAGGCTAAAACTCTTCCCAGGAAAATTGAGATCGAGATGGTCCGGGCCCTTCGAAGTCGTAAAACATTTCTCCTATGGTGCCGTGATAATCAAGTCCACCATTGACGGACATGAGTTCAAAGTTAACGGAAAAATATTAAAGACTATGCCGGCAACCATGTTGAGCGCGACAAAGAAGTGGTTACTTTAGGAGATGCATAACCATGCTCTCCTTTAGTATTTCTTATTTATTTTTAGTTTTATATTTTTAATTTCAGACTTATTTTATTTTTGGATTTATTTTTAGGATAAAAGTATGCTTTTAGTTTAATTTTTATTCTTTTTATCTTTATCTTTCCATATATTCTTTTTTTCTTTGTTTTTGATTCCACAATCACCATGGCCAAGAACATTGAGACAATTCCTCACCGGCTAAGGAATGAGAAGTGCCAAAGAAAGCCCCAACAGAGAAACTTGCTCATGCAACCAAAATTGCCTCGACAATTCTTGATGCCTCAGCAAGTCCTGATACCCAGCCAAGAGATGCTCCACCCCCTATCCAACCGATTAGAGCAAATGGAGGCCCGACAATTGACTTACTTGCCCCGACAACTAAGGATGCTTTGGCAACTACTGCACATGCTAAAGAGACCGATGAAGAAAGTGAAGCACGCGATGAAGTTCAAGAGGCAACACCAGCCACACGCACTCAACCATCACGAATCGGCAAAAGAATCAAGAAAACAGCCCAAAAAAAACTCATCATTCAATGTGACGACCTTTCCGACTAACTCATTTGCATTTTATTTTAATTTTTGCATGCATTGAGGACAATGCTTCTCTCAAGTTTGGGGGGGTATTTGTTTCTAGTTAGTTTCATGATTAGTTGCATTCATCTTTTGTAATAGCATATAGGTTGCATATGTTAATTGTCATGCCTTTGATTGGATTTAAATACTTGAACTTGTTGAATATCCGATGATGAATTTTTGCCACTGCACTTAATTGAAAGAACCTTTAAATTTTAGGATTGCATGAAAATAACTTAGAACTTTACTATGATGCTAAAAATTATGAACACGATTGTGGCTTGTTGATTGAAATAAACTTCGTGAACTTAGGTTCCTTAAAATTTTTGGGTAAAATTTAAATTGAAAATTAAAAGAAAATTTCTTACTAGAGGTGCCCGAAATTGGATCTAGTTGATTAACATCAAAACAAGAAATTGCTTGCTTTACTAAAGGTGCCCGAAATTGGATCTAGTTGATTAACATCAAAACAAGAAATTGCTTGCTTTACTAAAGGTGCCCGAAATTGGCTCTAGTTGATTAACATCAAAACAAGAAATTGCTTGCTTTACTAGAGGTGCCCGAAATTGGCTCTAGTAAAAATATGAATAAATGCCCCGGTAATTAAATTGATAAAAGCCTATTGTTCACATAGAATCTTGAAAATCAACTTGTACACAACTACGCACACACATTGTCACGAGCATTATAGTTTGGTTCCGGGAAATTTTTGTGCTATCCAAAAAATTCAAAATCTGGTTATACTTTGTGCCACGGTTCTGAGGTTTGAAGGCAAATTTAAAGTATGTTTTTGATAATTGAAGTCTTGGCAGGTAATTATAAGATTTGCATTGCTTGAGGACAAGCAATAGTTCGAGTTTGGGGGTGTGTTAAGTGTTCAAAAGTACAATTTTTATAACCCTTTTTACTCATATTATTGTTAGACTTAGGCTCATTTTTGTTGCATTATTAAGCATTCATACATTTTTTCATGATTTCCTTCACCAACATGCTTGATTTCATAATTTAGTTGATTTTGTGGAAAAAGGTATTGTTGGTGTGTGTTTTTGTGTGTGCAAGATCTAATTGCCCAAGCAAGTAGGAGATTGACGTGGCAACTAAGGAAGGAAATTGAAGGATCTACCAAGGCAATCGAAGCTGCTTTCCAAATGCCAAATTGAAGGGTCTGCCAAGGCAATCGAAGTTGTTTTCTAAATGCCGTACTGAGCAGATTACCGAGGCATGTTAGGACAAATCCACCTCATTAGGGATAAGCACGAAAAGCAAGAGATAAATCCTAAAGATTTGGATTTCCAAGCAAAATTAAATGGAGATCAAAAGAAGATTAAATTCTAATAAGTTTTAGGAGGAGTTTTTGGAGGAATAAATATATAATAAAAGAGATCTATTTCTTTAATTCTATTGAATTCCAACTTAACTTCCTCCTTAAGAAAGATTTTGACCTAGCTATCTCCTATAAATAGAAGACCTAGCCGCCTACCTAGAGGCATGTGCGATTGGGAGAGAAAACTAGGGCTACTCGACATCTTCTTTCTTCTTCCTCTTTTGTTCAATTAGATTCATGTTAGGGAATTTTTATCTTGTTTTTCTTTTGCTCCCGGCCATGAACTAATTTTATTTGGCTTGGGTTATTGTGTTTTGTGGTTGTGAAAATGATTGGATTTGTATAGGTATTGAGTTTGCAATTTTACTTCAAAGTTTGTTCATTCTTGGTTCTTAAATTTTGCAAGTGAATTGGGAGAGGATCTCGTGAATTCATCAATTTATCTAATATCGGGAGAGTTAGATTCAAGAAACGAATGAGCATGGTCTTTATTCAATCAATTGATGGTGAAGACTAATTTGACTTAGGGATAAGTTACGAATTTCAACGGCTAAAAGGAGCGCAAGATAGGTTGTTGTCCACCCTTGGTTCACGCAGGGATGTATTATCAAGGCATACACAATTACAGTGTTTTGAGTTAGGGATAACGAGAAACCATTGAAGAACACTTCGTTGAACTTTGAAGATTGTCGCCCAATTGCCCAAGCAATCGTTCCACTCCCAATTGCCCAAACAATCTGACTGGATTCAATTGTTGAAGCAATTGAGCTACTCTAGCACTCAATTACCACGATGGTCCATTCAATTATCACACCACGACTCACAATAACTCGTCATACTCTCTCTTATTCAATTACATCTTTCTTTTATTTAGTTGCTCTTTTATTTACTCGTTAATTATAACTCCTACAATTATCAATTTGTGTTTTTAATTTCAGTGCGAGAAGCTAGATTTTCGAAGTAGTACCAATCCCTATGGAGACGATATCTATACTATATTATAACTTGCGACGTGTACACTTGCACCAATTGCGAAGCACTTAATACGTGCAAAATTCGGCCTACCTTATCCAAGTGGCCGGTGGTGACTCTATGTTTTTTTAAAAAGATTATGAATTTTCAAAAGAAATCCCTTTTAAACTAAGATTTCAGAAGTGATTTATGGGATAGTTCATATCGACGGATTTTCTAAAAGAAAATCACGCTTATTTTTAGAAAAAAAAAACGTCACAACATTTCCTCGTCAATGTCAGCTCTATTACCTCAGTCAAATCTCAATACCCTGATTTGCTCTTAAAATGAACTCTTAGAGCTTTTTTTACCTTCCATTGCTCATTTCATTTTAAAATATTGTAACAACCCAAATTTCTAAGTCAACGTTTGGGGAGTTGACCCAGATTATGGACCTTCGTGTTGGTTGGAGCAATTGGACCCATTGGGCCAAGTTTGGGCCTTTGTGGATAAAAATTGGGCCATATAAGCTAGGAAAGTGGTTATCTTGTGAGAAAGGCAAATACACCATTTTTTCTAAGTGAATGGCTAATTTCTTCTTTGGTGTTGGCTGCCATGTGAAATAGGAGGACAAAAAATGGGTTTTGTGATATCAACCATTTATTCATATTTTCTTCTTCTCTTTCTTCCCACAATCTCCCCATATGGAAACCATAGATATCAAGGTCTAATTACCCTTCAAAGTTTCATTTTAGGATTTATGGTTGAAGGAGAAATTAATCACCAATCCAAGAGCTTCGAGAAAAGTATATTTTTGTGGAAAAATGTAAGCTTCTTATTTTTGGGTTTTTGGGGATTCAAGGCTTTGAGAGTTTTTCTTTAAAATTAAGGGTGCAAATTCGTAGCTAAGTCTTCTATTGACATTTGTTTCATGCATTGTTTCATTTTCATGTTGTGTGGGGGTATGGGTGTTTGAAAAAGGCTTTTTTGGGCTTGGAGCAAGGAGAAAGCTTGAGGAAAGTGGGCGGGCGAGCAAATCCAGGTTTGTTACTTAAGGTCAGCACATTTCTGACTCCTTGATTCTTGGATATCCTAAAGTAATTACCTTGTTTGATATTATGGCTAAGGTTGCTAGTTTTGGTGTTAAAGTAGCTTAGGGCCTTTAATGGTGAAATTTGAATTAATTGTTAATAATGTGTAAAAATGGTAGCAAACCATCCTAATTAAATTCCATAAGATGTAGGATTAAGTTAAAGGGCTATGGGTTACATTTTGGAGGCTTGGGAAGTGATTTCCCAAGCCTTGGAAGCCATTTGTGGGCTTCGGTATCGGTAGGCAGGGAGCCCGTATTGATACCACATGTTATATATATAGTGAACACGAGCGAGTTTTAAAGGGGGTATCGATATGCCTGAGGTGGGTATCGATACCCATTATTCCATTGAAATTCCAATGACAAAAAATTGTATTGGCACGCTTGGGGCATATCGGTACATGATGGGTATCAATATGCGGAGTTCCTGTATCGATACAAGGTCAACGGTCAACCCTTTATTGTGAAGAATGAGTATCAGTACGAGTAGGGCAAGTATCAGTACACATAGGTTAAATGGTATTTCAGTAGCCAATTTGGGTATCGATACGCATATAGGCGTATCGGTACCCTAGTTGATTTAATAGCAATATCGATACACAGGGTGGGGTATTGTTACTAGGAGGGCAATCTGCCCAAAAAATATGAAGTTGAGTTCAAGGGGTTGTTAATTCGAGTACTATGGTCCCATGGGCTTCTAAGGTACTAAAATGAATTGTAAAACTGGGAAACCGAGGTTTGACCTTCTTGAATAACAATAACGTATAATAGCTTAGTAAATGATGAACTGAGATAATCATGATGGTTACTGTTATGCCTTGGGGCATTTATGATGGCTTGGCTGTAGGGAAACGCTGGTGCACCCCCATGGCACAGCAGAAAAATTATTCGGTGTATTCCACCAGTGATTCATGTATGAGGAACAAATCATGAGTGAAAAGCGATAAAACCTTACCTTAATTAAATTTGAAAACTGCATGGAGTTGGAGAATCCAAATCTTCTAGCACGATATCGAATCCAAGTCATCACAATAGCATTCTGACCTTTACGCAGTCCACCTGAATGAAATGGACAATATTTTCTCTTCTCTAACTATTAGAGAGGTTTTTCGCAAAAGCATACTTTGGCTGCTAGACCTTATGCCTTTATATAGCATTCAAACCCTAATTCTAATTAAATTCAGATTCTTTAAATATACAATATATTTAACCGAATATAATTAAATATGTAGAATCTGATTCTACTTCAATTAGTACTAAAATATATATAAATGAAACTATCTATAATTATAATAATCATAATAATTTTGATTTTTTTACTTATTTCGTGTACAACAAGTTTGTACACATGTTATCTAGTCGATATTTGTTCGTTTCAATCATAGGGTGTGACCCTTGTAGGTTCATGCAACGTTAGAAGTAATATCTAGAACAATTCTAATATCACAAGCAATGAGTGGCATCTAGCAATACATAATTGCTACCTAAGTTACAGGAAGTCGTGGTTCGACATAATCTTTTTTTCGTGATCAACTCTTTTCATGTATTACATCCTTTTGTTCTTATATCCAGATCAGACACAAGTTGTAATACCCCAAAATTTACTAAGTTGATTAAGGGTCATTTAGTACTAAGATAATAGCTTAAAAGCTAACTTAGTGACTAAAATGACAAAAAATAAAGTTGGGATTTCTTTAATTATGGGTTTTGGAAAGGAAATTTCTAAGGTTTAAAGGTCTCATGTGATAGATAGTGAATTGAATAAGGTATTATTAAAGTTTGGTTGAATTCTAAGGAAAATTGGAATGGGAATTGAAGTTTAAAGAGGTAGTGACCAAAATGTAAATTTTGGAAATTTTATGGCTAAAGTATAAACTTTGAAAAGTTTGGGGGACTAAAGTTGTAATTTCCCAAAAAGTTAAAGGTTTTTATTTCATAAATAAACAGATCACCTAAGGGTGTGAATCAAATGCAGAATTATTGGTTCGATATGATACTTCGATTATTGGGAAAATCGCAGTTAAAGTTTAAGTGGAATTCGGATACCCGGATCGAACTGCAAAATTATGAAATTTTTCCATATGATAGAGAAAGGTTATAAAATTCATTTCCATGTGTTGGAAATATTTTTAGTCTAATTCAAGATGAATCCTACAGTTTATTTATGAGTAAAGGATTATTTATTGGTATATTGGATCGAATGAAAATTTTGGAGACTGAATCAAAAGACATGGAAAAATTCATAAAATATTATTTTATGAATATTTTATTGTATTTGGTTGGATTCCAACTAGATTTAGTTGAATTTTTACAAGAATGGCAAACTAGTAAATAAAAACTAGTTAGAGGGCAAATTGGTCATTTGGCCCCAATGGCATTTTTGAAATATTTAAAAAGTTATAAGGGTAATTTTGGAAAGAGAAAATGGAAGATTAAATCTTGGCCCTTGATTGATGATAAAATCAATCTCAACCATTGGATAAAAAGGGCAAAATTGTAATTTCACTATTAAATGAATTTAATATTCATTTAATAGATATATGTGTAAAATAATGGTGAAAAGATGAACATTCTTTTTCCAGCCAAAACCATGAGGGCTAGGGAAAGAAAGAGAAAAAATTTTCCAAGCTCGATTCAAGCCCTAAAACTCGATTTTTTCACCAAGGCCGAATCAAAGAAAGTTCGAGGTTCTATAAAGGAAAGGATCAAGTAGAATTTAGTGAGGCGTGCTAATAAATGGCCCAGGTGAGTGCAATGCATACATAACATGATACATGGATGTTTTATACATCATTGGTAAGACTTGTGATAAGTCTACATGATTTATGTGTTGGCATGATATTTATGTCATTGATCATATATTTGACATATTTTAAATATGTCAAGGGTTGAAAACAAATGCATTGATCACTAGTTATTGATTATGGTATGCTATGAATGTTATTTTGGGTATGAACTGCCCAATATTAAATTATATTGATATACATTGCCATGGATGGAATAAATTCGAGAAATTTGCCCAAATAAGTCATTGAGGGACAGAGTATAGTTGGCATGCCATAGAATCCAGCAGCACGCTGCATAATCGGGAATTCGGGATAACACTATAGTGTTAAAAGTACACGTAGTGTATGGTAAGCACGACCTTATAAACGTGCAGGATAATGGTTAGCATGGCCTTATAAACGTGCAGGATAATAGTTAGCACGACCTTATAAACGTACGGGATAATGGTTAGCACAGCCTTATAAACGTGCGAGATAATGGTTAGCACGACCTTATAAACGTGCGGGTTAGCACTTCGGTGCATATTTGACTCGCGTACCCAGGGTCCTCAAGGTTATATTTGGGCTATGAAATTGGGAAACTGGGAAATCATTGATAATCGGGCTATAAATAAAGGGATAATAGATGGTAAACAGGTTAGAGAGTATATGAACTCTCGGGACAGATTTATATGAACACTCAGGGCAAATGGCAAGTATATCGGTAAGAAATTTATATTCGGTTTATATTATGTTGATACATGATTGGTATGATGGTAATATTTATATAGTGATCGTGATGCATATAAGGCATATTATGATAACTGTGCATACATGAAAATCTTATGACATTGACATATATCATGCTATATAAACTTAGCCATGAACTTGAATAAAGTTTAAATTATTGTTATTAATTTCCTTTATTGCCTCACTAAGTTCGTACTTAGCGTGTGTTTGATTGTACACACGTAGGTAAATCAAGATGAGAGGGAGAAAAACATTGCATCAATATTGGAAAGCTCAATAGGTAATCACAATAATGATATCCTAATTGAGGTTGATTTTTATAGTGGCATGTATGCTTGCTAAACTTATTCGAGTTGAGATTGGCCTTTAAAGCTGTTATGGGTTTTAAGATAATTGATTCATGATTAGAACTTGAATAAATAATTTATGTCTATTTTAAGTAAAGTTAAGCGTGCTTGGGCTAGAGAAATTTTAGGATGGGTGACCATCGGGAATTTTTCTGAAAATTTTAAATTACCCTGATCTTTGAATAAAGAAGTCATAGCATTTCTGACTCATATTCGGTGTACGGATAGGGGAAGGGGGTGTTACACAAGTCATGGAATATTCACACTTGTATAGTCCATCTAGTATTTCTTGATATCTTGAGTAGACTATTATAAACGAATAACTATGATATCTCTTATCAATTTATTCGAGCAAGGCCATTCATTTCTAGTCTCCCTCAATCGAGTGGCCTATGATATTACTTCTATTATGTAGGAGGGACAAATCCTATCTTGATCAACCATATTCTGCTACATAGATTGCAGCATATCTAATATCAGTCTTTATAGCGTAGTCAGTTACGACACAGTTTGATATCACATGTAGGAGGGACAAATCCTATCTTGATCAACCATTTCTTCTTTGGTGTTAGCTGCCACGTGAAATAGGGGGACAAAAAGTGGGTTTTGTGATATCAACCATCTATTCATCTTTTCTTCTTCTCTTTCTTCCCACAATCTTCCCCTATGGAAACCATAGTTATCAAGGTCTAATTACCCTTCAAAGTTTCATTTCGAGATTTATGGTTGAAGGAGAAATTAATCACCAATCCAAGAGCTTCGAGAAAAGTATATTTTTGTGGAAAAAATGTAAGCTTCTTATTTTTGGGTTTTTGGGGATTCAAGGCTTTGAGAATTTTTCTTTAAAATTAAGGGTGCAAATTCGTAGCTAAGTCTTCCATTGACATTTGTTTCATGCCTTGTTTCATTTCCATGTTGTGTGGGGGTATAGGTGTTTGAAAAAGGCTTCTTTGGGCTTGGAGCAAGGAGAAAGCTTGAGGAAAGTGGTCGGGTGAGCAAATCCAGGTTTGTTACTTAAGGTCAGACATTTCTGACTCCTTGATTCTTGGATATCCTAAAGTAATTACCTTGTTTGATATTATGGTTAAGGTTGCTAGTTTTGGTGTTAAAGTAGCTTAGGGCCTTTAATGGTGAAATTTGAATTAATTGTTAATAATGTGTAAAAATGGTAGCAAACCATCCTAATTAAATTCCATAAGATGTAGGATTAAGTTAAAGGGCTATGGGTTACATTTTGGAGGCTTGGGAAGTGATTTCCCAAGCCTTGGAAGCCATTGTGGGCTTGGTATCGGTGGCGAGAGCCCGTATTGATACCACATGTTATATATATAGTGAACACGAGCGAGTTTTAAAGGGGGTATCGATATGCCTGAGGTGGGTATCGATACCCATTATTCCATTGAAATTCCAATGACAAAAAATTGTATTGGCACGCTTGGGGCATATCGGTACATGATGGGTATCAATATGCGGAGTTCCTGTATCGATACAAGGTCAACGGTCAACCCTTTATTGTGAAGAATGAGTATCAGTACGAGTAGGGCAAGTATCAGTACACATAGGTTAAATGGTATTTCAGTAGCCAATTTGGGTATCGATACGCATATAGGCGTATCGGTACCCTAGTTGATTTAATAGCAATATCGATACACGGGGTGGGGTATTGTTACTAGGAGGGCAATCTGCCCAAAAAATATGAAGTTGAGTTCAAGGGGTTGTTAATTCGAGTACTATGGTCCCATGGGCTTCTAAGGTACTAAAATGAATTGTAAAACTGGGAAACCGAGGTTTGACCTTCTTGAATAACAATAACGTATAATAGCTTAGTAAATGATGAACTGAGATAATCATGATGGTTACTGTTATGCCTTGGGGCATTTATGATGGCTTGGCTGTAGGGAAACGCTGGTGCACCCCCATGGCACAGCAGAAAAATTATTCGGTGTATTCCACCAGTGATTCATGTATGAGGAACAAATCATGAGTGAAAAGCGATAAAACCTTACCTTAATTAAATTTGAAAACTGCATGGAGTTGGAGAATCCAAATCTTCTAGCACGATATCGAATCCAAGTCATCACAATAGCATTCTGACCTTTACGCAGTCCACCTGAATGAAATGGACAATATTTTCTCTTCTCTAACTATTAGAGAGGTTTTTCGCAAAAGCATACTTTGGCTGCTAGACCTTATGCCTTTATATAGCATTCAAACCCTAATTCTAATTAAATTCAGATTCTTTAAATATACAATATATTTAACCGAATATAATTAAATATGTAGAATCTGATTCTACTTCAATTAGTACTAAAATATATATAAATGAAACTATCTATAATTATAATAATCATAATAATTTTGATTTTTTACTTATTTAAAGTGTACAACAAGTTTGTACACATGTTATCTAGTCGATATTTGTTCGTTTCAATCATAGGGTGTGACCCTTGTAGGTTCATGCAACGTTAGAAGTAATATCTAGAACAATTCTAATATCACAAGCAATGAGTGGCATCTAGCAATACATAATTGCTACCTAAGTTACAGGAAGTCGTGGTTCGACATAATCTTTTTTTCGTGATCAACTCTTTTCATGTATTACATCCTTTTGTTCTTATATCCAGATCAGACACAAGTTGTAATACCCCAAAATTTACTAAGTTGATTAAGGGTCATTTAGTACTAAGATAATAGCTTAAAAGCTAACTTAGTGACTAAAATGACAAAAATGCGAAAGTTGGGATTTCTTTAATTATGGGTTTTGGAAAGGAAATTTCTAAGGTTTAAAGGTCTCATGTGATAGATAGTGAATTGAATAAGGTATTATTAAAGTTTGGTTGAATTCTAAGGAAAATTGGAATGGGAATTGAAGTTTAAAGAGGTAGTGACCAAAATGTAAATTTTGGAAATTTTATGGCTAAAGTATAAACTTTGAAAAGTTTGGGGGACTAAAGTTGTAATTTCCCAAAAAGTTAAAGGTTTTTATTTCATAAATAAACAGATCACCTAAGGGTGTGAATCAAATGCATAATTATTGGTTCGATATGATATTTTGATTATTGGGAAAATCATGATTAAAGTTTAAGTGGAATTCGGATACGGATCGAAACTGCAAAATTATGAAATTTTTCCATATGATAGAGAAAGGTTATAAAATTCATTTCCATGTGTTGGAAATATTTTTAGTCTAATTCAAGATGAATCCTACAGTTTATTTATGAGTAAAGGATTATTTATTGGTATATTGGATCGAATGAAAATTTTGGAGACTGAATCAAAAGACATGGAAAAATTCATAAAATATTATTTTATGAATATTTTATTGTATTTGGTTGGATTCCAACTAGATTTAGTTGAATTTTTACAAGAATGGCAAACTAGTAAATAAAAACTAGTTAGAGGGCAAATTGGTCATTTGGCCCCAATGGCATTTTTGAAATATTTAAAAAGTTATAAGGGTAATTTTGGAAAGAGAAAATGGAAGATTAAATCTTGGCCCTTGATTGATGATAAAATCAATCTCAACCATTGGATAAAAAGGGCAAAATTGTAATTTCACTATTAAATGAATTTAATATTCATTTAATAGATATATGTGTAAAATAATGGTGAAAAGATGAACATTCTTTTTCCAGCCAAAACCATGAGGGCTAGGGAAAGAAAGAGAAAAAATTTTCCAAGCTCGATTCAAGCCCTAAAACTCGATTTTCAGTCAAGGCCGAATCAAAGAAAGTTCGAGGTTCTATAAAGGAAAGGATCAAGTAGAATTTAGTGAGGCGTGCTAATAAATGGCCCAGGTGAGTGCAATGCATACATAACATGATACATGGATGTTTTATACATCATTGGTAAGACTTGTGATAAGTCTACATGATTTATGTGTTGGCATGATATTTATGTCATTGATCATATATTTGACATATTTTAAATATGTCAAGGGTTGAAAACAAATGCATTGATCACTAGTTATTGATTATGGTATGCTATGAATGTTATTTTGGGTATGAACTGCCCAATATTAAATTATATTGATATACATTGCCATGGATGGAATAAATTGAGAAATTTGCCCAAATAAGTCATTGAGGGACAGAGTATAGTTGGCATGCCATAGAATCCAAAGACCGATTTGCATAATCGAATTCGGGATAACACTATAGTGTTAAAAGTACACGTAGTGTATGGTAAGCACGACCTTATAAACGCGAGGATAATGGTTAGCATGGCCTTATAAGCGTGCGCAGGATAATAGTTAGCACGACCTTATAAACGTACGGGATAATGGTTAGCACAGCCTTATAAACGTGCGAGATAATGGTTAGCACGACCTTATAAACGTGCGGGTTAGCACTTCGGTGCATATTTGACTCGCGTACCCAGGGTCCTCAAGGTTATATTTGGGCTATGAAATTGGGAAACTGGGAAATCATTGATAATCGGGCTATAAATAAAGGGATAATAGATGGTAAACAGGTTAGAGAGTATATGAACTCTCGGGACAGATTTATATGAACACTCAGGGCAAATGGCAAGTATATCGGTAAGAAATTTATATTCGGTTTATATTATGTTGATACATGATTGGTATGATGGTAATATTTATATAGTGATCGTGATGCATATAAGGCATATTATGATAACCAGGCATACATGAAAATCTTATGACATTGACATATATCATGCTATATAAACTTAGCCATGAACTTGAATAAAGTTTAAATTATTGTTATTAATTTCCTTTATTGCCTCACTAAGTTCGTACTTAGCGTGTGTTTGATTGTACACACGTAGGTAAATCAAGATGAGAGGGAGAAAAACATTGCATCAATATTGGAAAGCTCAATAGGTAATCACAATAATGATATCCTAATTGAGGTTGATTTTTATAGTGGCATGTATGCTTGCTAAACTTATTCGAGTTGAGATTGGCCTTTAAAGCTGTTATGGGTTTTAAGATAATTGATTCATGATTAGAACTTGAATAAATAATTTATGTCTATTTTAAGTAAAGTTAAGCGTGCTTGGGCTAGAGAAATTTTAGGATGGGTGACCATCGGGAATTTTTGAAAATTTTAAATTACCCGATCTTTGAATAAAGAAGTCATAGCATTTCGACTCATATTCGTGTGTACGGATAGGGAAGGGGGTGTTACACAAGTCATGGAATATTCACACTTGTATAGTCCATCTAGTATTTCTTGATATCTTGAGTAGACTATTATAAGCGAATAACTATGATATCTCTTATCAATTTATTCGAGCAAGGCCATTCATTTCTAGTCTCCCTCAATCGAGTGGCCTATGATATTACTTCTATTATGTAGGAGGGACAAATCCTATCTTGATCAACCATATTCTGCTACATAGATTGCAGCATATCTAATATCAGTCTTTATAGCGTAGTCAGTTACGACACAGTTTGATATCACATGTAGGAGGGACAAATCCTATCTTGATCAACCATTTCTTCTTTGGTGTTAGCTGCCACGTGAAATAGGGGGACAAAAAGTGGGTTTTGTGATATCAACCATCTATTCATCTTTTCTTCTTCTCTTTCTTCCCACAATCTTCCCCTATGGAAACCATAGTTATCAAGGTCTAATTACCCTTCAAAGTTTCATTTCGAGATTTATGGTTGAAGGAGAAATTAATCACCAATCCAAGAGCTTCGAGAAAAGTATATTTTTGTGGAAAAAATGTAAGCTTCTTATTTTTGGGTTTTTGGGGATTCAAGGCTTTGAGAATTTTTCTTTAAAATTAAGGGTGCAAATTCGTAGCTAAGTCTTCCATTGACATTTGTTTCATGCCTTGTTTCATTTCCATGTTGTGTGGGGGTATAGGTGTTTGAAAAAGGCTTCTTTGGGCTTGGAGCAAGGAGAAAGCTTGAGGAAAGTGGTCGGGTGAGCAAATCCAGGTTTGTTACTTAAGGTCAGTACATTTCTGACTCCTTGATTCTTGTATATCCTAAAGTAATTGCCTTGTTTGATATTATGGTTAAGGTTGCTAGTTTTGGTGTTAAAGTAGCTTAGAGCCTTTAATGGTGAAATTTGAATTAATTGTTAATAATGTGTAAAAATGGTAGCAAACCATCCTAATTAAATTCCATAAGATGTAGGATTAAGTTAAAGGGCTATGGGTTACATTTTGGAGGCTTGGCCCAAGCCTTAGAAGCCATTTTTGGGCTTCGGTATCGGTATGCGGGGAGCCCGTATTGGTACCACATGCTATATATATAGTGAACACGGGCGAGTTCTAAAGGGGGTATCGATATGCCTGAGGTGGGTATCGATACCCACTGTTCCATTGAAATTCTAGTGGCAGAAAATTGTATTGGCACGCTTGGGGCATATCGGTATATGATGGGTATCAATACAAGGAGTTTGTGTATCAATACCCACTGTTCCATTGAAAGTCCTTGCCTGACTCGGGTTGCACTAACACAGGGGTATGAGTAAGGACTTGCTTGAGCTGGTCGGGACTCCTTTACTGATCAACAGTCCATACAAAAGGAGTATCCTTGCGGAGAAGCTTTGTTAAGGGTGCTGCAAGCAATGAGAATCCCTTAACGAATCTACGGTAATAGCCTGCAAGGCCCAGAAAACTACGAACTTCTCTCATATTCTTTGGAGGGGTCCAATCAATAATTGCTTAGATATTCTTTGGGTCCACTTGAATTCTCGCAGAAGAGATTACATGGCCAAGAAAGGATACTTCAGACAACCAAAATTCACATTTACTGAACATAGCATAGAGCTGTTTCTCCTGAAGGGTCTGAAGAATCCGAAGATGTTCTTCATGAGAAGTAGTGTCTTTAAAATAGATCAGAATGTCGTCTATAAAGACAACCACAAACTTATCGAGATATGGCCAGAATACACGATTCATCAGTTCCATGAAGGCTGCAGGTGCCTTCGTGAGCCCAAAAGGCAACACCAAAAATTCATAGTGACCATATCTGGTTCGAAAGGCAGTCTTTGGAACATCAGACTCCTTTACCAACATTTGGTAGTATCCGGATCGAAGATCTATCTTGGAAAAGACAAAAGCATCCTTCTACTGATCAAAGAGGTCTATCCTCGGAAGTGGGTACTTGTTCTTGATCGTCACTTTATTCAATTGACGATAGTCAATGCATAGACGAGTCGATCCATCATTCTTTTTGACGAACAAAATTGGTTCTCCCCAGGGTGAGGAACTCGATCGGATGAATCTCTTATCTTGAAGGTCTTGAATTTGAGATTTTAACTCCTTCAACTCTACCGGAGCCATTCTATGCGGAGTAGTGGAGACCGGAGTAGTTCTAGGTTGTACTTCTATCCCGAACTCAACTTCACGGGTGGGAAGGAGTCCCGAAAGTTCACCTGGAAACACATGAGGAAATTCTTTCACCATGGGTACATCTTCGATTTTCAAATCTTTCTTAGACTTATTGGCATACATGAGACTCTTTTTAGGCTCGGGTTCGAACTTCATCAAGGTTATGCTCTCCTTATCGAGTCTACAGAGATATAATTTCTTCATTGAACAATCCACCCACGCTTGATGTTCAGCTAGCCAATCGAGGCCTAGAATGAGACCGAACTCATGGAAGGGCAAAGACATCAAGCTGGCCGAAAATGGGATCCTTTGGATCCTTAGGGGACAAGCTCTACAGATTACTCCAATAGCCACACTATCTCCTAGCAGATTTGAGACAAGTATCTCAGAAGCAACAGGTTCACATTCTAAAGCATACTTTTCAATCAAGGGTTCACTAATAAAAGAGTGCGTGGAGCCTGGATCTATAAAAGCATAAACAAGTTCAGAACATAACTCCACCATACCTGCAATCACATCAGGATCATCCTCTTGCTCGCGACCTCGAATGTGGTACATTTGGGCTGAAGTTTGTGGGCCATGGCCAGCTAGAGGAGTATTATTGTTACGGGGTCTAGCTGCAGATCTGGATGGTACTGGCTTTGCTCTTCTCCCCTTATTAGGATTATTCAGAGAATCTACAGATGTAGGAGCTTGAGGGTTCTGTGGGTACCAATGAATGAAATGGCTAGACTCTCCACAAAGGTAACAAGAACCGAATTGCCTACAACACTGCCCCGAGTGCCTTTTCTGGCAGAAGTTGCATAAGGGAATCTGGGAACCCTTTGTGGAATCGCCTGTGCTATCCACTGAAGTCGTGTGGGTAATAGTTGTTCTGGTAGACTAGAACTGAGGTACATACCCAGATCGAGGTAATTGTTGGTAGGTAGCAGACTTCTGGTCCCATTGTCTTCCCTTCTTTTGGGATGTGGGTGACTTGGAATCATCTCGAAACCTCTTATCATGCTGAGTCTGGTTCCCCTTTCTCTTCTCGGATGCTCTTTACGAAGCTTCGGTTGTGACAAGGGTCTGAAAGTTCTCGATTTCCAAAGCTACACAAAAAGGACGAAGTTCATCATAAAGGTTGTCTATAAATATTCTGGATTTTTCCTTCTCGGTACGGATGATTTTGGTGCCATATCTTGCACACTTATAGAAATCGTGGATGTACTTCTCTATTGGTTTTCCCCATCGCCTCAGATGGAGGAATATCTTGCGTATTTCTGTAATGTAGTGCTCGCTGATGTACTTCTTATGGAACTCCTAGAGAAAGAAGTCCCACGTGACACGATGTTCAATAACAGTGAGGGTCACCGTATCCCACCAGCTTTGGGCCTCTTCAGCTATCAAGGCTAGGGAACATTCAAGTTTATGCTCCTCGGGACACTTCATTTGCTTATTTAGCACTTTCAGAGTGTTCTTCAACCAGTATTATGTGATCTCGGGATTATCCAGGTCTTGGCCGGTGAACGTATACATAGGGTACTACTTGAGCTTGTCAATAGGAGCTCTCGAAGCAGGCAGAGAGGTTTCAGCAAGTGGGGGAGGTGGTTCTTGTCGGAGAGACACCACCACCTGTTTAATCATGTCTGTCATGGACATCAGATACGCCTGCTGAGCTGGTGGCATTGATGGAGGGTGAGGTGGGTCATTCTGTCCCACATGCTCGGGTTGGATTTTAGGTCTTAGGTTGTCCCCCTGAGTTGAGGAGGAGCCCGGATAAGGTTTGTTCACTACCCTTCTATCGGTAGCACTAGACATTTTAGGTCTAAGTTACACATAAGGATTAAATCCTGTAAGTTGCAAGTCATGGAATACATATTCAAATAACTCATAAGTGGCATATGCAGACACAGACTCATAACAGATGCCTGGTTAGTCCTAGAATCGACTAGACCTAGGCTCTGATACCACAATTGTAACACCCCCTTTCCTAGTATGGTAGGGATCCGGGTCGGATAGTGTTATCGGAAGACTAATCAGAGGTTTGGAATAGGGTTCGGAGTTCAAAACCTAATATGAGAATCATATTGATTATTCTTAAGACTTATCCACTTTGTTTATTACTAAACTTAATCGGAGTTAGGGTCAATTTTAAACTTTTCTTAACTTTAGGGACTAAGTTGTAAATTTTTACTAGTTATTGATTTTAATCTGATTTTGTATTACCAATTTAAATTAACTCTCCAATTATTGATCTAAGGATTTCATTATTAGAACCTATCGAATTACTAAGCCAATTAAACCAATTTGAGACTTTCTACGAAAATCAGTTTTCTGACTTAACTAAATTTACCAAATTTCACCAGTACACTTATAAACCATGTTCCTATTGGTACGTCAAATTTTAGGGCGATCAGAATCCATTTACCAAGTTTTCACCTTAGGCTCATTTTTGGCACCTTTTAACCTATCCAAATCTAAGCATACAACAAAACCATATTACCAAGTCATCATACAATCATAGAAAGGCTTATACAAAACAAGTTGGTCCATATGCCACTTTACTAGGAGTTTATAGCAAAAGATAACATACATATATGGCAGAGACATGACTTGCAACCGCAAATAACATGATCAAGGTCCTGAAAATGCATAAGACACACATGTTAGGCTTACATAGCCTAGTGAGGTAGTTATAACAATTACAATGGATGTTCAATATTATGAAATGCATGATAATTAAATATACAAGTAGTCATATTACACTATACACAATTCCTGCTTATTTCACTTATTTTCATGCTTTCATATTCACATATGCATTTCACATATTCATATCATAATAGCACAATTCATAGGCACATATCACATTAGGTACCATTGGATGCACGGATTCCCTTGTATACCAATGCATATAACCGAGAGTGGGCCGTAGCCCTTGAGCCATAGCTCCAGAGATATATCCCTTACACAACTGACCTTATTTCCCCCACATATAGGCCGTAGCCCTGGACCATAGTCCTCCCTTACTTAATCGAGCTCAATAATCCTATGGCAGGCCAATTGTATCCAATGTCCATAATTGCAAAAATTCACATAGTCCATATTTTTTTTCAAGTCATATCATATCAAATATCAAAATGAGCCTTAGCTCCATATCATGTAACATTTCAAATCATTTTCATATATCACATATGTGTAGCATATCATAGTCATGTTTGTGCGTATCAAAGCAATGCAAGGCACTTACCGAATTTGCCAATCGGATTCAACATAGTTGCTCTATGGGAACCCTTAAACAAATACAAGCATAACCACAAAATAATGCAACGGATGACACCGAGCCTATCCGTTGACACAACTACACTCACCTCGACAACCCGATGCTTTCAAGGTTCTCGGATAACAACGCCTTTATCCTTGGCTTTCAGAAGAGATGACAGATGTTCTTTATCAACCTCTTGAGCTAGGTTAACCAATAGGAATTGGTTAGAATCGACAAAATGACATCGAATCAATACGAAAATATTAACCAAGGATTTGAGCTTACCCAATCGATAGCAAGGACTCGAATTTATTAAACCAAAAAACTTGAGCTTACCAACCCTATCAAGGAGTCAATTTATTCCTTATTTTTCTCTATCTTTCATGCGCACACCCCTTTTTTATACTCAATTGGCCGGCCCCCTTGTACCCTCTCCAAGCTCCACAAGGGTTGGAGGCATGACATATTTTGGGGCATAATGCCCTTTTGCTTGGGCCACGTGGTGGGAGGAAAATATGGTCTATGGCCACCTTAATGCATCATCCCAAAACGTGGGGGAATTCACGGCAACTCCTTCAATTTGAAGGAATCATTCGTGGGTTCCCCCCCCCCACTCACGTTTTTTTACAAATAATAGTAAACTAATACAGTTAGCCTGAATAACTTTTATTGCTTCAAATTAGGTACAAGATCGAGCTAATTATATAACCGATACAGAATATTTGATCACCGGAACCTAACCTCGACTAGACCAGTTTTTAGGGTGTGACATGACTTGTCGAGGAGTATGCCATTTGCTGAGGCATCTAGCATCATCCTTGTCGGCGTGTTCACTAAGTCGTAAAACATCATCACTTGCGTCCACAATGGGAATCTGTGCATGGGACATTTGTGTAAAAGCTCTCTATATCCTCCTAAGCCTTGTACATGGATTCATCATCTATTTGCCGAAAAGAAGTAATATCGTTACGCAACTTATCAGTCTTATTTGTAGAACTAAATCTAGCAATGAAATCACGATACAAATCTATCCAAGATCCTATAAATTCGGATTGAATACTATTCAACCATGTTTTTTCCCTATCCCTCGGTGAATAGGGAAATAATTTCAGCCTTAGGATATCTTCATGGACTACTTGTAGTTTGAATGAATTGCAAATCTCCAAGAATGATTTGAGATGTTGTCTGGCATTTTCAGCTGTCGAGCCGCCAAAGTGACCAATTGTATTGATCATTTTGAACATTACAGATTTTAATTCAAAGTGGGCGGCTTCTACTTCCGGTGCAACAACTCCTAGATTGAGACCATTGAGATCTTTCTCTAAGTAGTCTCGGATAGGCATGTTCCGAACAGGTTGGACAATTAAAGCTCCTCCTCTAGCTTTGGCATTCTGGTTACCGTTGGCATTCAAATTGCCGACTAGATTAGAAGGTTGTTCTACCATTGCTGCTCGTTATTCCCATCTTCTTCTATGAAGAACTCATTCTATATCAGGTTCAAATGGGTATTCTGGAGATGTTGGTCTTGCCCTAGTCATACACAGGAACAAAAACCCTAAATTGTTAGCCCTTTGAAACCAAGAAACAAAAACAAAAATAAAATGCAAAAATAAAGCAAAGAAAAAGTGCAAGAAAATAAAACAAAGTCGTTATTTCCAGTCCCCGACAATGGCGCCAAAAACTTGTTGCGTATTTTGAGTGCTTCGTAATTGGTGCAAGTGTACACGTCGCAAGTTATAGTATAGAATAGATATCGTCTCCATAGGGATTGGTGCTACTTCAGGAATCTAATTCCTCGCACTGAAAAGAAAAACAAAAATTGGTGATTGTAGGAGTTCTAATTAACGAGTAACTAAAAGAGCAATGAATAAAAGAAAGATGTAATCAAATGAGAGAGAGTAGGTTGGATTATTGTGGGTCGTGGTATGATAACTGAATGAATCATCTAGGTATTGAGTGCAAGAGCAACTCAATTGCCTTGGCAACTAGCAACAGTCGGATTGCCTGGGCAAGTGTAATTGCTTAGGCAACTAGGAATGGTGTGATTGCCTGGGCAACTGGGCGACTTCCTTCAAGGTTCGACGAAGCGTTCTTCAATGGTTTCTCCTTATCCCTAATTCGAAACACTGGTTAATTGAGCATGCCTTGGTGATACATTCATGTGTTAACCATGGGTGAACATCAATCGATCTTGTGCTTCTTTTAGCCGTTGAAATTTGTAACTTATCCCTAAGTCGAATTAGTCTTCAACAACATAAGTTTGTATGAAAACCATGTTCATTCGTTTCTTGAATCTAACTCTTCCGATATTAGATAAATAGATGCATTCACGAGATCCTCTCCCAATTCACTCGCAATTGAAATTAAAAACCAAGAATGAACAAACCTCAAACTAAATTGCAAACTCAAATACCTAAAACAAATTCAATGGATGGGTTCAAAATAAACTTAAACAAGAAAGTTTCCAACATAAAATAAACCAAATCAAGAGGGAAAAGAAGATGAAGTCGATGCAGCTCTCTCTCGGATTCTCTCTCAATCGAACATGTCCAAGGTTGCGGCTGGGTCTTTAATATATAAGAGATGGCTTGGTCGACTTCCCTATCGGATAAGGAAGAGTTCTAGTTGGATTAAAATAAGATAAAAGAGATAAATCTCTTTTATTTATTTATCCTCCAAAAACTCCTCCTAAATTATTGGAATTTCATCTCCTTTTGACTTTTTCATGGAATTCCAACTCCTTTTAGGATTTATCCTTGCCTTTCATGATTATCCGAATTGTATGGATTCATCCCACAAAAGTCGGCATCTTTCTTCTTCTTTTCTAGTTGCTTTGGCAATCTCCAGCTTGCCCAAGCAATTAATCCTGCACGCATAAAACAGACATAAGTAGTACCCTTTTCCACCAAAAAGTAACTGAAACATGTAATCAAGCATAACCACAAAGAAAACAATGCAAATATGCATGAATGACTAAAAATGCAACTAGAATGAGCATAAGTCTAACAAAAAATTCGAGTAAAAAAGGTACAAAACTAGTACTTTTACACACTTAACACACCTCTAGCACAAATTACCCAATTTTAGATAACCTAAGTTCACTAAGTCTCCCGTAATCAGCAAGTCACAACAATGTCAATCAATAATCAGCATCATAGTAAAATTTTCAATACTTTCCATGCGAGTCCTAAAATTGAAGGTTCTATCATGTAAGTACAGTGGTAAAATCCATCATAAGATATCACAACAGGTCTAGGTAGTTTAATCCAGTAAAAGACATGACAAGTAACATATGCAAACTATATAAAAAAAATAACATGAATGCAACTAAAAATAAAAACAAAAACAAACCCCCCAAACTTGAGAGATGCATTATTCTCAATGCATGCAAAACAAAACAAAAGTAAAAGAAGCTAAATGAAATAAAAATTAGTTAGTCGGTGAGGTCGGCACCTGGAATGAATAGTTTCCATCAAGCCATTTGCTTGGTTCGTGGTGGTGGGGTTGGACTTGCCGCGACATGTTGGCTTTATGGGGGCATGTTCACTTCTCTTGACAAGTCTGATTGTCTGGGCTTCTTTCAACACCCTGCCTTATTAAAATAGAAAATAGAACAACAACTAAAACCTAAATAAACATAAAAGAAAAGAAAAATTAAAGGGAATATGGTTTCCTTAATGAAAGCTTGATGAGGGTCGTTTCTGATACTTCGTGTAGTCTATCCGTACCCTCTATCAGGTGACAATATTGCCCAAAAAGAATTGGGACAATGTGCTTGCAGCTACTCCCTTTTGCGTTACCATAGTGGATATGCCTTTCTTTCGTGTTCCCTTGTAGTCCATGTATACCCTCCACCTTGTTGTTGTTCCTGAAGGCATGGATATATTAATAGGAAAAGTTATATCAACACCCAACCATTTAATTACCTCATTCTCGTCGACCTCCATCATGGTAGGATGTAGCCTTCATTGTCGTGGCAATTGCTGCTCAAGCCAATTGTCGTGGCAATCATCTGCCAAAATTCTATGAATGTCAATGGAAGAACCAGGTTTCTAAAAAGCTTCACGAATCCAAATACCGTTTTCTTTAAGCCTCACAAACATCTCCATCAGTAGAGATTTCGATGGCTTCAAATCTACAAGTGTCGGTTCCTCAATAAATACATGCAATGGATGAGGTGAGTTTTTAAAGAATTCAAAAGGTTCAACCATCACCTGCTCATATTCCATTAGCAAAGTATTATCATCTCATTGATCTTGCATGTGGTCGTGCAATTGTCGTGACAATAATGGATAAGAGAAATCCACAGATTTCTACTTTAGCATCAGCGTTGTAACATTCTGTGCATCAAATTCCTTAGAATTTGATGTAGCAATACTCTGTTTTGCCTCACTGAGTGTTGTTACAGCATTGCTCTGTTCAAACTTTACAATTGTCGTGGCAATTCGTTGCATAAGCTCATCAAGTGTCGAACCGTCTTTCTCATTGGCAGGCTCTCGACTTGGAGGTTTTAGTTGATCCTCACACATCTATGATCTATCTTTGTATTGCTCCTTCTCATCTTGCCTTAGGATTTCAGTATCCCTAGGAATTGATTATTGGGGCATGTTATCTAAGAGATATGTTAAGCTCCTCGATCGAACTTCCACTTCTCTCAAGAGCACATTCATCCTGGCTATCCTCGCATCCATGGAATTTGATAGCTCTTGATGAGGACTACATTGCAATGTCATATATGTTGCTCAGAAACTTGGCTGCTCATAAGGACTACATTGCCAAGGCATGTATGTTGCTGCGCAAAAATTGTCATGGTAAAAAAAATTGAGCTTTTTGATCATACCATGAAGGATTTTGCTGCTGGTTCCATCTATGGTCCTCCATGTAGCCATATGCATCGGGATTGTGAGGGAAATTTTCAAACACATGATATTCTCCACAACAAGCGCAAGGGTTTCCATAATATATGCTCTTTGGGTTTTCTCGGTTGGTATAGGTAATCATCGGTGAATGTAAAAAATTCTTGATTGGATTGATTCATATCTTCCCACATCAACTCTCGAATAGATCAAATTTTATTTCCCCGCATGTTGATGTCTCTTAACTTGTAGCGCACCTAATTTTTTTTGATAAAACAAACAAAAAGAAATGTTAATAAAATAATAAGAAAAATGCAATAACAAAAAACAATTAACACCAATTGCCAATCCCCGGCAACGGCACCAAAAACTTGTGTATTTTGAGTGCTACGCAAATGGTGCAAGTGAACACGTCGCAAGTAATAAATGATAAGTATCGAGTATCGTCTCCACAGGGATTGGCTTGGGCCACTTTGCTTAAGTTATTACACTATAAAAGAAATAATATTGAAGGTGATAAAATTCAAGTAAAATAAACTAAACAGAATAAAGTAAATAGAAAGTAGTAATCGATTTAAGAGAGTAAGCCGGGTTATCGTGAGTCGTGGTGTGATTGTCAGTTGGATCGTTGAAGTAATTGGTAGCTGAAGCCACGCAATTCTCTTGGCAATTAGAACCAGTAGGATTGCTACGGCAATTCGTCAATTGCTATGGCAATTCCCTGCTTGCTACGGCAATTCAGTCATGCACCAAATAATACGCACCAGCAGTATCTTTTCCACAAAAACCAACCAAAAGGCGATACCAAGCTCAATAACAAAGCAAACTAGGAACTTGTGCATGAATGCCTAAGAATGCAACTAAAATGTGCCTAAGTCTAACAATAATATAAGTAAAAGGGCAAGAAAATAGTACTTTTACACACTTATCACGACGCTAAGTATAAGTGTAAAATATACTTAGTTATAAGTTTAGTAAAAACATAGGAGTAAAGCCAAAAATTGCCCAAACATTTTATTGAATTGTCACTTTGGCTCATATTCTTTTTTCTTAGATCAATTTAACCCTCAACGTTTCACTTTAGGTCAAAATAATCTCTCTGCAGATGCAAACTGTCAGTCAACTGACGATAAATGGCTTGAAATGACATGACAAACATATATGGCTGTGATATGACAGTATCATATAGACAAATATGTTTACTTAAAAAACATTACATCAGTCAAAAAATAATTTTATAAAATTATATAAAATAATTTTTTACCGACTTATCATTCTTTCAAGTCATTTCAAACTATTTATCGTTAGTTTTCTAATAATTTTCATTCGTAGAGGGGCAACTTTGACTGAAAATGAAACGTTGAGGATTAAATTGCTCTAAAAAAAGAATAAGGGCCACAGTAACTATTTAGTCAAATATTGAGAGTATTTTTTGACTTTATGCCATAAACATATTATTTTTCTTCTAAAATTAACAATTGAGTCACTCGATTATATATTAAGGAGTAAACATGTTATTTTTCTTCTAAATAAATCACTCGCCCTTCAAAGGTAATAATTTAGTTACTTAATTGTAAATTTAAGAATAAATATGTCAATTAAAATTTTGTAACAAACAAATTGTTCAATCATTAAAATTGAAATAAGGACATTGTGTAATAATAATTTTTGTCTTCAAAATTCATGCATTCTAATATTTGGTCATAATTCAAATTAATTCAATAAATTTAACCTTTCATATTTAAAAATTTCGACAGTATAATGACACCCTACAATCACTTATTATACTCTATATTATTGTCCATCACTTCAATAATCAACAAATGTGATAGTTCTACGGACATAGTCACTTCACTACTAGACAGTTGACAAATTAATGTAATATACGCATTGTGACTTTAGCGTCATCTGTTAGTAGACACAGTTACTTCCTCAAAGAAAATTTTAAATATAAAGGATTGAGTTTATTAAATTATTTCGAATTATGATCAAATTAATAAATGCATAATTTTCGGAGACAAACTATTAATATACCAAGCTCTTGTTTCAATTTTAATTACATACTGATTAATCAACAAGTTTTGGGTGTATTGGTAAGGCATATTGCACTCCCAAAGGGAGGACGCAAGTTCAAATCTTAGAGACAACATTGTTGAGAAGGACAGCTTCGCACCCCGAACATGGACCGTAAAATGAACATGCATATTACAAAAAAAATTACAAACTGGCTAAAGATATCCATAAGTTGTAACTTATTCTTTCTAGGAGTCCATAAACAATTAATTTGAAAATGAAAACTTAAAAGTCAAAAAGGTGCCCAAACTATACTATTTTTTTTTCAGTTTGGTGCCTAACGTTTGTTTCGGGCCAAATTGATGTTTAACATTTATTTCCATAATCAAATCAAAGTTTTCTGTCAACAACCGTTAAAATAATACCGTCATCCAATTATAACATGACACATGGCTTGTTATTTATTTATTTAATTTTTGAATTTCTTTTAAAAATTTGAGTTTCTTAAAAAACCTAAAGTTTTAATTTCTTTCAATCAAACTCTCAAATTACATCTGTTTCAATGTTCATCATCCCCACACGTCGGTAGTTCACGGTTCACCACCCAAACATTGCGTACCTCACCGTTCGACACCCCTCACCCTCTAACCGTTGGTCAAAAGCCCAATCGGTCTTTTTTCTATTCATTTTTAGATGTTCATCGACGGAGCAACCGACGGTTCATTCGTCAATTTTTGATGACGGGATGATGGCGTTTTCAGTCGTGGGGTTTGAAGAGTGACCAATGGTGGTTGATTGCTAAATCGATATGGGAAGGGGAGGAAATTAGGGATTTATGGTTTTTAGAGAAATTAAAGATTTTGGGTTTCTTTTATAAAATTAAATTTTTTTATTTTAAAAAGTAAAGAAAATATCAATAATATGTCACGTGTCGTGCTTTTATTGGATAATAAAAAAAATTAACGTCTGTCACGTAAAAATCTAATTTAGGTTATGAAATGAAACATTAGGCACCAAACTGAAAAAAATATTTGGGCACCAGGGTCAGCAGGAGGGGCGCCCCCAGAGCCCACTGCCCACCCGGGGCTCACTATTTATATTTTTAATTATATATGATTTTTTAAAATTTAAATATTTATTAATAGAGTCTTCCACCCCTAATAAGAAAATTTATTTAATCTAAACATTATTGAATCTTGGTGCCATAATTGAGATTTTAATGGTAGTTGAATTTTTTTAATATTTATTATTAGGGGTTCATTTTTTTTCAATACTTATTGCTTGTGGCTCATTTTTTTAATATTGTACTTGCTATTAGAGGCTCAGTTTTTTCTCAATATTTTTTATTAGGAACCTACTCTTTAAATTTAATTTTTAATATTTGTTATTTGAGGCCCAATTTTAAAAAATATTTGTTATTAGAGGCTCATTTTTCCTGATATTTGTTATTATGACCTACTTTTAAAATTCAATTTTTTCAATATTTTGTTATTAGGGGACTGCACTTAAAATTTATTTTTTTAACATTTATTATTAGGGCTCTAAATTGTTTAATACTTGTTATTTGTAGTCTAAATTTTTTAATACTTGTTATTTGAAGTTAAATTTTTTCACTACTTGTCATTAGAGGCTCATTTTTTCTAAATATTTTTATTAGTGGCATACTCTTAATTTTTTTCAATAGATGTTATTAGGGGCCTACTTTTAAAATTCATTTTTTCAACATTTTTTTGTTTGGGGCCAAAATTTTTCAATAACTATTATTTGAGACTGATTTTTTTCCAATATTTGTTATTAGGGACTTATTCTTAAAATTTAAAATTTTTAAGTATTTGTTATTATGGATCTCTTAAAATTTATTATTTTTCAATATTTATTATTAAATACATACTTTTAGAATTCAATTTTTTCAATATTTATTTGCCTTGGGCCTCTAAAATTTCAAGTCCAGCTATATTGGGCACCTTTACGATGTTTAAGAGGAAAAGCACACACTCGGGAGTTATCAGAACTTCCAAAATGCCACCATGCTGTCAAGATCGTGGATTTTTAAGAAAATGGTTAATTATAAAATAAGTGCCCAAACTATATTTTTTGCAATAGGTGTCCAAAATATTTTTTTCCTGAAATAGGTACTTAAAATTTTATTTTTTTAGCTTTTTTTAAAGTCAATTGAGGCTTTGACACTTATTTTAACAAAAAATGAAAGGCTTAAAGTCAAAAAATATCTCTAACGTTCGACTGAATAGTCACTTTGGCCCCTTTTCTCTCTCTTTTTGGAGCAATTCAATCCTCAACGTTTCATTTTGGGTCAAAATGGCCCCTTTGCGGATGAAAATTATTAGAAAATTGATAGTAAAAATTTTGAAATGACTTGACAGAATAATAAGTTAGCAGAAAAATTATTTTATATTTTATATAATTTTATAAAATTATTTTTTGACTGATGTAACGTTTTTTAGTCAGCACATTTGTCTATATGATACTGTCATGTCACTGCACACTGTCATATAGGTTTGTCACATCATTTCAAGTTATTTATCATCAGTTGACTGACAGTTTTCATTCGTTGATGTGTCATTTTGACTCAAAATAAAACGTTGAGGGTTGAATTACTCCAAAAAATAGGGGTCAAAGTAACTATTTAGTCTAACGTTGGGGGGGCATTTTTTAGTTCTATGCCAAAAATAGAACTTTACGTACTTATTTTAACCAAAAAATACTTTAAATACATATTTAAAAAAGAGACGTAGTTTAAGTACTTATTTCGTAGTTAAGCCTTAAGAAAAAGCGAAGAAATGGACGATAGTGACGTTCAAAATCTTCAGAAGCAGCACGTAAGCTTCGAACTTACTTTCAAAGTTCGACATTGGATTGTAAATTTACACTGGCAATGCGAGAGGCTCACAAGTGTCGTGGCTGCTAATGTACCCACCAATAATGTTTGAACAATGACTAGAAAAAGTATAGATGTTCCTGGTAGGCCACCTGAGATTATGATAAGTGTTGTAACACCATTTAAGCTTCCTCTTTTGCCAAACAAGGTATCCGAGTATTTCAGAGATGGGAATTCTCAAATTGAGTGAGATATTTTCACAAAACCTCTCAAAGTTGAAGTTTTTTTTGAAGAATGCATGAAAAATTTAGCATTATAAAAAAAGGTTAAAATTAAGGGGGTGTTGGATATTGTAATTTGAACATTCTAAAATATTATTGATTCATATATGTGTTAGATTAGTCATGCATGCATGAATGTTTAGATACATACATGAATAAGTAGGTGGATGAATGAATGTATGAATGTACTTAATCAGCTAAGATACATGAATGGTTAGATGGATGAATGTAATGGTTACATACAAACTCTATATTAAGGATAGTAAGAGATGAAGCATGGGAAAATATTTATGAAGTGATTCAAGTTGATTAATAGATTCTCTCCCTCTCTTCAAATTTGTTATTTCTCTTCTACCTCCCAAAAATGATTTTTATGGACAATGATAAAAGCATCTCTCTAGGCCTTGTGATTTAATACACACCATTATTGCAAAAGCATGTTAAAAACCTATTATACCACACCATGCATGAAAGAAGCGTCAACAACGCAGGAAAAGGAGAAAAAAGAATTGCATAGATTGATTGAAAAATAAAATCAAAAAAGAAATTCAAAGGTACCCTTTCTTCCCATGCCTGCTGCAGCTATGGCACAACCATCCCAATCCCTTTGAGATCTTCTTAACAAAGTTAGGCTTAGGCCTTCCTATTCCCAAATTCTTCTTCCAAGCCGAGAACTTCAAAGTCTGCAAGCAGCACAATTGCCCACTCAACTCTTGCTCATCAAAACTATCATTACCGTTGTAGTAGCCGTTGTTGTTACCCTCACCTTCCTTTCCTTTCATTTCTTGTTTATAGTCGGAGTCGGTTTCAAAAATCTCCCAAAGAAAATCCATCCATTCACCACCACCATCCACATTGTATGAATGTCTCTCTTCAAAAAGCTTGCATGCCAATGTCCTCTTCCACTCCTTTTGTTTCCTCGCCGACCCAAAGTTACAAACATCTGATCCCATTGTTTGGTCATTGTAATTGTCACCGTCCACAACAATTGCTTCGGCTGCAGTATCAGCAGCACCCATCACTTTAGGATCATTCCCCACCGCCGCCTTTACCTGATTCGTTTCCGTACGCGTAATCTCCTCTGGTTTCTCGTTCTCAGGCACACCTAAAGGACCCTTGTTTCCGATTGGAGCTTCAAGCTCTTCCAAGTATTCAAGGCCACCATCGTCTTGATCATAATCGTCAACATTATACCTTAACGTTTCAACCAGCGTTTGGTAGGTGGTAAGTAGGAAACCTACCACGGATTCTGGTAAGTTCTCGCCGTATGTTTGATAAAAGTGGGAGTGAGCGTGGGAAACGCGAGAAGCCAAAGGGTAGCGGTGATAAAGAGAGGGGAAAGGAATGATGGAATCTTGAACAAGTGAGGGGACAAGATGATGAAGTAGGACAAATATAGAGGGCGAGCGACAATGAAAGAACAAAAGAGCACAAAGTTAGAGAGCAAAGTGAGAGATTTTCCAGTGGAAAACGAATAAACAGACATTCTACTAAAATATCATGTCCGAACCCTAATATATATAAATTATAAACAAGTTTAACATATAAGTTACTCCATATATGTGGGGTTTCGGTCAAAGAAAACCTAGACATTCTTTTCTGGTGGAAAACGAACAAAGTGAGAGATTGCCGCGACGGATGAGACAAGAGATTAACTGTCATTGATGAGAAAAAAACTGAAGTCACTTTAGAGATTCGCTTTCATATAGGGTTTAGTCATGCCTTTACATCAATATAACCATTAATTTAGGGGTTGAAGCTGATCTTTTATGTTGTTCATGTTTACGGAAATAAAGATTTTTTTTATAAAAAAATATCAAAACTATTTTTAAAAAATATTAGCAAAATAATATAATAATGAAAATATCAATTATATATGTTATGGAATGTTTGAATATCAACTAAGAAATTACTTTAGGAAAATAATAATGAATGTAATTGGTTCGTATTGTATTTCAAAGTTAATATCTAACTTTTATGGACTCCTAATTTTAGGTTATTTACAGCTTAAAAAGTGGGGTATAAATTATATGAATATTTTGAATCAATGTAATAATATGCATATATTACCTTCTTTACATTGCTTTTTTTTTTTTGTGGAAATTACATTCTTTACATTAATTTCGGTTTTCTATTTTGGAATTACGTTGTAAAAATCTTGTTTATTTTTGTATAAGTATTCAAAATTTTGTTCTTTAACTAAATATTATAAAAATAAAATAGGCTTAATAGTCAAAAAGGTACAACCTATACTCTATTTTTCAGTTTGGTGCCTATCGTTTCATTCCGTAACTCAAATTGGGTTTAGCCCATGACGGACGTTAAAAATATTTCGTTATCCAATAAAAACACGACACATGGCACATTATGGTATTTTTCTTTAATTTTTATTTTTCTAAAAATCAGAAAATCATTAATTTTATAAAAAATCCAAAATCTTTAATTTTTCTAAAACCCCAAACCCTAGATCCCAAAATTCCTCCCCTCCCACCACCGATTCAACCACCATCGGCCACCCTTGCCTTCGTTGGTCTCTCACGACTGAAAGCCTCATGATCTCGTCGTCAGAAACCGGCGAATGAACCGTCGACTGCTCTGTGACAAACATCTAAAAATGAAGAAAAAAGAGACTGATTGGGATTCTAATCGACGTCTAGATGGTGAGGGATGTTGAACGGTGAGGTACCTAACGTTTGAGTGGTGAACGATGAACCGCCGTCGTGTGAGGGATGCCGGACGGTGAAGGAGATGTGATTTGAGGGTTTGTTTGAAAGAATTAAAACATTAGGTTTTTTAAGAAATATATAATTTTAAAGTAATTCAAAATTTAAATAAATAAATAAAACATGCCTCGTGTCATGTTATAATTGGTTGACGAAAAAAATTTAATGGTCGTTGACAGAAAAATCCAATTTGAGTTACGGAATGAAATGTCATGCACCAAAGTGGCCCAAAAAAAATGTTAGGCACCAAACTGAAGAAAAAAGATATAGGTTGGACATCTTTTTAACTGTTAAGCCAATAAAATATAAAAATTCATTATTAAATCCAACAAAATATTATAAAATAAAGTAATTAGAATAGAAATGAATTGATAAAAAAAAGAATGAATATATATTAGTATTACGTATAGTTCAAAATATCTTCAACTAGTATAGGAAAAATATGAACATCGGTGCTAATCAGGTGGAGAATAACTGAAAATTGTGGGAATTCGAACTGACGAGACGGGGAATAAACAAAATCTTCAGCCACAGTTACGAGTACGTGGATAAGTGAAGTTTTGTCATCGAAGCTCAAATAAGGATGAGGACGAGGATTGCTATATTTGAACTGTATGAATAATCGAATCATACCCGTATAAATCATCCTGAAAATCACCAAAAAATATCTGCAGAAAATCCAATATTTTAAAAAATATATACCTATATACCCCTAATATATGTCTTAATAAAAAAACCAATATGTTAAAAAACAAAAAAAAAAACTAACTATATTTTTATAGCTTTAACTTTATCTAAAACCTAACCTAGCCACTCTCAAGTTTCTCAACAATATTGCCACATGTTTTTTCTTCTTCAATTTTTCTCCTTCTCGGGATCTTTTTCCTTTTCAAGTAAATCATGTGTTTCTTTTCCCTTTGTTTTCTATTAGTAGAATGATTGTTTCTTGTAATCACTAATTTTGTCCGGGATGGACCAATTTTACTTTTGTCTTTGATTTTTGCAATAATGGGCTTTCTCCCTCTCTTATAATACTACCATTTATAAAAATATGTGTTATGGGCTTTGCTCAAACTATCTTATACTATATATGATTATCATGAAAATCCAACAAAAAATGTATTATACTACTTTATATTTTGATTAAGTGTTAATAATCTTATTTGATGCTAGCTATATATGACATGTGGTTATTTGTTAATCCAAAACAAAACAAAAAAAAACTAAAAATATTATTAGTGTATTATGTTCTTTTTGTGTTATCTTATTGTTAGCATATAGTTAATATCATTATATTCTATGAGTAACATATATATATATACACGATGTTAAGTCTTTTTATCCGTTGCTATTGTTATTAGGATTATTATGTTTTATTATTATTATTATTAACATTATATTAAAAGCGGAACAATTAAGTTTGTTAATAAATAAAAGCCCTTTTAAATTATAAACAACCCAACAAATAATTTCAAATAAAGAGCCTAGGCTAATTATACATATCAGTCTATTTTACAAAAGTATAAAATACATGGCCCAATAAGGCCCTAGATAACAAAAAAACCTAAGCTAAATATCCTCTTTTGTTTGCAGCCGCCTCATCAACAACCCTCAGATTCAGACCGCATCCGACGGCTCAGACCGATTCTATCGCGCGTGCGAACCACGAGCGATTCTTCATCTCCCCAACGCGCTGCACGCGCAACCTTTAATTTTAAAATGGCTTTTAGATTCAGTTTTAAAACAAAGGGGATTTTGGTGGTTTTAAAGGAAAGTGGCTTTTAGATTCAGTTTTAAAATGAACAGAGGGCGTTTTTTTTTTGAAGTTTTAGGGATCGCTGATCGCTGGCGAGCGGCGGCCGACGTGGCGAGGACCAGCCATTTTTTGGAAATCTCGGCGAAGGGGTGTCGAAATCTGGGTTCGTGATGAACCCAAATGAAGGTTTGAATAACAATGAGAGAGTTTTTTTAGTCGGGTTATAAAATGGCCAAAAGAGTCGATATTCGGCCAAAAAAGAAGGTTTTATAACATCTTCTTTTTTAAATTGCTTTAATTACCTTTTAAGGATCTCCGCCCTGTTTTAATTACGCCAGTAAGGGCTTCTATGTTTTTAAATCCCGCGTTTAGTCCCTCCGCATGGGATAATTACGCGCCCAATCCATTCCTTGGTTTTTTATCACCACTGGGTCCTTGCGACTTTTTGTTCTCTTACAATTTCATCCTTGTTTTTTCTTTTAATTTGGCTCCCAACTTTTAGTTTTTGTTCAATTTGGCCCGTTCCAGTGTTAAGAACCCTTTTTTACTATTTCTTTCTCATACATCTTAATTTAAATTTTGCACATTTATTTTCAGCTCTTTAATTCCTTAATGTTTAGTTTATTTATTTTATCTTTATGTGGTTGTGGATATATGATGAATGTCATATGATATATGTTTACTTAATGTATGTTTCCTATATAATGTGTAGTATATGTATACACATATAATACAATTTTAATGTATATAAAGTTGTTTATAAAATATAATATATGTTTTTTTCTCATGATATATAGTATTGTATATAATATGTGTTTTTAAAAATATATATATAAATAATATTTTTACAAAGTTATAATGTGTAGTTTTATAAAATGCATACAATATATAGTGTTTATAGGAATATATAATATATAGTTTTACAAAGTTATACTTTTCAAAATATATATAGTTTTTAAAGCTTATAATATATATAGTTTCTTTAAATATATAATATCGTTTTCTTAAAATAGAATATAACATATATTTTTTATAAAATACGTGATATATAGTTTTTTTTGCAAAAAATATAATGTAGTTTCTTAATATATTAAATATAAGTTTTTTTATATATAATATATATTGTACAAGGTTTTTGAAATGTAGCTTTTCTATATATATATATATATATATATATTTTTAGTATAGAATATATAGTAAATATATTTATATTCTTATGTCTTTTGGCTTTTGGAGTAGGTAGATTAGTGGTTTAAGCTCTTATAGTTTTGGGCATTTTCCTTTTGGGCTTTAGGATAGCTTAGTTAGATGGGCTTTTGGGTTTGGTTAAGGTTTTAGTTTAGATTAGACCAATTAATTTAATTAATTTAGGTCATGTGCTCGTCTAATAGGGGCACGATCCTTAGATTAATTAAATTAATTTAGTATTAGCCTTCTAGAGCCTTAGTTAGATTAGGGCTCGAATTGATTTAGTGAATTTAAATTTACCCTTGGCTTATTGGGATAAATGTTAAGTTCATTAAATTAGTTGGACATTTATTAATTACTTTTAAGATAAAATTAACATGGAGATTAGATTGACGTTTTAATTAAAAGCTATGATTAATTAACTTGATTTATTTTAAATAGTGTTCTTGACTTATTGGAATACTAGCTTAAAATCAATCGAATTAATTACCATATCACAAGATAACTCATAATTTGTTAGGGTTTTCTAGCATTTTTACGGTTAATCAATTTAGGATTAATACTAGAATCACCTAATTAGTAACTAGATCACTAATTGGATCTTCCATAACTTGGGCCTTTTAGGTTTCAGGAGGGAGATCTAGTGCTCAAGAAGATCTTATTGAATCAAAAAGACTTCTGGGGAAAATGGATGCCAAATTGGAAGGGCCCTATATCGTGAAAAAGGCTTTTTCTCAGGGAGCGTTAATTCTAACAGAGATGGATGGGAAAGAATTGAGCAGCACAATAAACTTGAACTCCGTCAAGAAGTATTACGTGTAAGAAGAGAAGAGAAGAAAAAAAGAAAAAAAAGGAAAAAGAAAAAGAAAAAGAAAAAGAAAAAGAAAAAGAAAAATGAAAAATGAAAAATGAAAAAAAGAAAAAGATAAAAAAGAAAATGAGGGTTTAAGGTGAAAACCCAAAATAAGCGCTTTAAAACCAAATGAGGGTCTGAATTGAAAATCTGAAAAGGACGATTTAGATAGACTTGAATTCTGGCATCCAACTGACGGGCCTTGTTTCGGTTAAAGGTCTATGCTTCGGTCTTCATATCATCATGGGGAAAGGACCAAGGGTGGCCAACGAGAAATCTACCGAGGTTTATGGGTTCTCATCATTCATGCAGCCGATATTATCTACATATTTTTCTTTTTTCTTTTTTATTTTCTCGTGTTTGCCAAGACTTTCAAATTTATCTTAATATTGCTTCAAGTTTCAATAAAGTATTATTTTAGTCCTTATTGTTTGTTTCACAGATAGATTGACATAGAATAAAAAACAACGGATTTATTGGCATTACTCTAATTTAACCTATTAAGTGCAAGCTTGTTCCCAAATAGGAAAGAGGTTCGCCAAAATTGCAACAAGAGGACATCGTATGCAAAGTTGATAAGATCTATCGAGGAAAGGTGTTGCGCGTGTAGGTGTACTATAATTGATACGCATATTGTGCAAGTATACACATCAAACAAGTAATAAAGTGATGAGTGAGTATCATCTCCACATGGATTGGAGGCCAAACTAGTTTAGTCAAAACACACAAATAAGACAGTAAATAAATGTTGTAGCAATAAGAAACAATTGTAGAAATGCTATGGCAAAAAGAAACATGTTTATAAATTTTGTGGCAAAAAACTATAATGTAAATTGAGATGAAATAAAGTCACTTCAAACGTCCACTCACTTGTATGAAACTCTATAGGGGAATGACTGGCTGGGCCTGCTATGGATCTTCACACCTAAGCCTAATGAATGTCTAGGGCTAACTTGCCTTCCTCATGCTCGACAGAGTCACAAAATTGCTTCTAAAACTATCTCTAGTAAGAAACCTGGTAGAAGGGAATATTAAAGCAATACCTTTCGGCGTAAACCCTTAACATGCAACTACCGATTAAAGCTCTACTCCTTTTAGTTGTTGAAAATCTATCCTTATCTCTAAGGTGAGTTAGGATTCTGCCTCTCAGTATCGAACCCCATTTTCCACTCTAGATCTAAGCCTAACTCTCTCGAATATTAAGCTAACCAAAACCAAAACAACGGCTAACTCTTGAAAGCTCTTACAAGTTTAGGGCATTACCAACCAATGGACAAAGCATGAGATGAAGAAGAAAGCAACTAAACATCTATTAAAGCATCAAGCATGACAACCATAACAAGCGCAAGCCACTTAAAATCATTTCATGGCTGGGCAAATATCATCCATAATCATTCGTTTAATACAAACCATCTAAAGAAATAAAATGAAACAACAAAGCAATAAAGAGAGTGAGAAACTCCTAAGCTGGGTTGGACTGCCATGCACCGATCTAAGCATGCTGCTTCTCTCGAAGTCTAGCGAGAGCACTCCTTGGAGCTTCAGAAATAGTGGACACTTTGATGAAGAAAAAGATATAAGGCAACCGCCTTTTCCTTCTCTTTCTTAGCTCACTTGTAACTTTTTCCAGCTCTCCTTAAATGAGGGTATCTTGTTCTTTATATAGTGGAGGCTCCTAGGGTTTTGTGCCCTTAATTCCAAAGGAATATTCCCTTCACATGTGGGAATAAAGCAGGCTGGCAGGTACACGTGTAAGGCTACAATAAATATCTTCAGTCTGTTGTTTTCTAGTGTGCCTAGAAACGCTATCCAAAATGCTATGGCATTTCTCCCTGCATCGCTCTTCATTTACCTGCACATCACCACACCAACCAAAACCTTCCAAAGTAGCATTATTCTTGTAAATAATCAAAGAAAACAAAACCAACAACACCAAATGCAACTATATAAACTAAATGCATCTATATGCCATGAAATGAGATGAAATGGGCTTGATTTCATACAATAACTTAAGTAAAAATGCATGAAATGTTAACCTTTTGCAAGGTTAACACACCCCCAAACTTAGGCCATTGCTTGTCCTCAAGCAATGAATAGAAATAGGCAAAAAAATTGCTACAGCATAAAATCAGTTCAAGACAGTGCTACGCAAAATTTCAGTCCTCAGACAGTTTTAGCTCAACATGCTAGACAAATATGAGATTTTAAGAACTTTTTTCTTTAGGCTGAGATTTTTTGAGTGTGCGTGCATGCGATTACATCCTCCTTATGCTTAACAAGTTAGAAAAGTTTTTAGCTAAGTTCTCGAGTTTGCCCTAATTTTTCTTGATCGAAATAAGCACAAACTACTCTCATATTTTTCTCTTTTTTATGCATTGAGGGGTGTCAGCTCACCACAACTACCGTCCCTAACTTTAGATGAGTATAGAGAAAACATCACACCCCCGAGCTGGTAAGTAGAGTCATCCCGTAACAACTTTCATTCACTCATATGATGTTGCTGCCATTTATTTTAAGTATAGTAACCAGGCACTACAACACAAAGAGGAGTGTCCCTCTTTAGCTATGCTTTTGCATTTATTCATATTTTAACACAAGCAATAATGGAGCTAATTAAGCCTTTAAGCTTTCTTTTTTCTTTCAAGTTCAATCTATATTCAATCTAAGACATCCAAGAGTTCTTTTTACCAAAAATAATCTAACAGTTATAAGTATACGGAGCATGTAATCAAGTAGCATAACATCAAAAAACAAATTAGGTCCTACAGGTAGTTCTAGCAATCTCAAAAGTTAAAACCATTCAATCAATTTCCAGCCATAAAAATCAATTTCTCCTCATTGGACATCATCAAATTATTCATACAACTATCTTTAAACTAATCAAAATGCTATAGCAAAGTTTTTTTTATCACTTCATGCTAATGCAAACGATTAACCATGAACACTAACACCCCCAAACTTGAAAGATACAATGTCCTCAATGCATAAAAAATGAAATAAACCAAGCTATAATGCAAATGCAGGTTACCTCCTAAAAATCTACTTTGGTGTCACCGTCTTGGTGGATTTGTGCTTGATTTTCCGTTTCTTTTGCAGTGCTGCGATGGGCTCCTCAGTCTCATCAGGTTAGGTAGGCTGGTCTTTTGGGTTCTCCTGGGTAGGTTGGTCATCAAGAACTTCATCATCATCAGCGTTAGATTGTGTATTCCATGCACGTCTAGCGGTGCGTTTAAGGCGAGTCCTTGCTTTTGCTGAAGCATTTAGAGCTGGCTCAGATGGAGGTGCAGGAATTTTGTCAGTTGGTTCTTCGTCTTCACTGTCGATAGGGACAGGCTCTTTAATGATCGGTTCTGGTGGTGGCAGAGTATGTTGCGGAGCTTTTCCTTTTCGTTGCCTCACTATTCAAGGGCTTTGTCTAACATTAGCAGTGGTGGATTTATTTGGAGCTAGAGTGGTGATTGGGCACTTTGGTACAAATGATTTCTGAGCTGGTGTTGCTTGTGGGGCTAGCTGGTCCTTCTTGGACATTATCAAGTCATCGGGGAAAGGTGGGAAGTCAATCTCCATGTATGGCAGCATATCTTTGAAGTAAAAGTTAATGGTCGTGTCCCTTGCCTTGACACACTTAAAATAAGCTGTCAGGCTTCCTTTCAGTTCATCCATCTGCTCGTGCATGGTCTTAGTAAAGGCGAAAAGGGCTACAATTCTTGCTGCAGCAATTGTTTTGGCCCCGCCTTCCAGTGTTTTTGCTGGAGCATCTTTATCAAATCCCCTAAGGCCAGGGATTTGGTCTGGGGTTATTGCACCTTGCCTTCTCGGTCTCATCTTCTTGAGGGTCTTCAACGACTTGCTTTTTGCGACAAAACGTCATGATAAGATTAGGGAAGATGAGAGGACTGGACTTTCTTTTTGAGTAGGAATAGACTTCCTTGATAATCAGTTTAACCACATCAATTTGTCGTCCATTGAGGATGGAGTGTAGCAGTAATAACCTGGTGATGTGCACCGTGGAAGTATGAGAGGTGGGCATGAGGTGAGTCTTTAGGTAATGGTTCCATACCTTGGCCTCAAGCTTGAGGCGGCCTCTTTCAACAGCCCTTCTAGTTGGATCCAACTCTGTCTCAATAAAGCATAGGTCTTCGAGGACCTCCTTGTATGTTTGGTCATTTGCAGATTCAGCAAAGGAAGTATGGTGGTCCATGACATTCTTTAGCCCATAGAACTTGTTAACAGCACCAGCGGTAAATTTAATTTGTTCCCCTCGCACATAAACAACAGATTGGGTGGGACTCATCAAATGTGCGTAAAACTCCCTAACCAGGGAGACAGAGATGTTGCTAGGCTGTTGGACAAAAGTCCCCCAATCGTGTTTATCGATTACATCCATGATTTCTTTGTTGAAGCCTCCTTCTCCTTCTAATGGAACTTTGTCGAATCCTTAGCACCAGCGCCGAAGAATTTCTTGATTTCCATAATAGGTTGGACTTGGGAGCTACTAGAGATGCCCGTGACATTCTTCATGCGTGCCATGCTTTTGGAAAGGGTAGGGTAAATATTGTATGGGGAAAAATTTTGGGTATTTTGAAGAGGATGGAGTTTTGTTGTAATGGAGTTGAGAGAAAGAAACCGCCTAAATAAAGAAGATGAAGTTGGTGAGAGAGGGTTAAGTGAAAGGGAAAAAATAATGGAGAGGGGAGTTGAGGGGTTTGGCAACTGTCACAAGTAATTGGAGAGAGAAGATGATGGATGACGGTTATGCGGCATATGTTAGGGAAGAGAGATGATAGGTATTTAATGAAAAGGTGAAAAGGTGGAGAGAAAATGTGTAGGGTTGTGATGAATTAGGGTTTAAAGAATATTATCTCTCCTTTTTTTGCTTTTTTCTTTGATGCCCCCCAAAACATAGGAAAAAGATGGCTTAATAACTTCCCTTATATGGAAAAAGGACAAAGCCCTTCCTACATTAAAGCTGTGCCAAACATGCATGAAACCATAGCCTACCACCTGCAACTCTAGGGTTAAGTCTAACAATACAAATTAAAGAAAACACACGTTCTTAAAATAAAATAACTAAGGGTTAAAGAGATACAAGCAAAAATAACCTTATTTATGAACAGCAAAATCTGAAAATGCTATAGCAAAGGAAAAGATAAGAAGAATGCAAACTCTTATGGATTTTGGAGAAACATGGTTGATTTGTCTCACAAGATGGGAGCTCTATTGTAGATCTTCATCCATTTTCCATTCACTTTGAAGGCATTGTCATCATCCAGCTTTTTTATTTCAATAGCACCATGAGGAAGGACCTTGTGCACAATGAAGGGCCCGACCATCGCGATTTAAGCTTTCCTGGAAAGAGCTTGAGTCGAGATTTGTAAAGGAGGACTTATTGGACTTCAAAAAAATGTTGTGGCAAAATATGTTTATCATGCCACTTCTTAGTCTTCTCTTTGTACAAGCGTGCGTTCTCATAAGCTTAGGCCCTGAATTCCTCCATTTCGTTATGCTCCAAAAGCCTCTTTTTACCAGCTAATTGGGCATCCATATTGAGCTTTTTGATCGCCCAATAAGATTTGTGTTCAAGTTCCACGGGTAGGTGGCATGCTTTACCATAGACAAGCTTAAATGGAGACATCCCCAATGATGTCTTAAAGGTTGTGCGATATGCCCATAATGCTTCGTCAAGTTTGGGAGACCAATCTTTTCTTTTGGGGTTTACCACCTTTTCCAAAATTTGCTTGATTTCTTGATTTGAGATTTCAGCTTGGCCATTGGTCTGAGGGTGGTATGCTGTAGCAATTTTGTGGCGCACTCCATACCGTTGTAATGCTTTAGCAATAAGTCTATTGTCAAAGTGGGTTCATTCATCACTAATGGTGGCTCTTGGGGTTCCAAATCTTGTAAAGATATTTTTGTGAAGGAACTTCAAAACCGTCTTGGAATCAATCTTCAGCATAGCTATTGCTTCAACCCATTTTGACACGTAGTCAACAGCTAATAGGATGTAGAGGTCTCCAAAAAATGATGGGAACGGTCCCATGAAATCTATTCCCCATACATCAAAGAGTTCCATCTCCAAAATGCATTGCAGTGGAATTTCATTTTTTCGAGATATATTCCCCGTCCTTTGGCATCTATCACACGCCTTGCCGAATTCGTGTGCATCTCTAAAAAGTGTCAGCCAATAGAATCCGTATTGTAGGACCTTTGCAGAAGTCCTAGTTCCTTCAAAGTAACCTTCACATAAAGATGAATGGCAATGGAACAAGATTTCCTTTTGCTCTTCTTTGGGGACACATCTTCGAATTATTTGGTCGGCATATTGCTTGAACAAATAAGCCTTGTCCCAAAAGTGGAATCGCACATCATGTTTGAACTTCTTCATGCCCTGGCTATTCAAATCAGGAGGAAAAATACCACTAACAAGAAAGTTAACAATATCAGCATGCCATGGAATTGTTGTAGCATATAATATTTTCTCATCAGGGAATTCCTCCTTAATATTTAAGTTCTTCTCATTCTCAGCCTTATTTTCTAGCCTAGATAAGTGATCAACAACTTGGTTCTCACAACCCTTTCTATCATTTACCGCCAAATCAAACTCTTGTAATAGAAGTATCCATCTCATAAGTCTAGGTTTAGCATCCTTTTTAGTCACTAAGTATTTAATAGTAGAATGGCCAGTATGTACTATGACCTTAGTGCCTATCAAGTATGCTCTAAACTTATCAAAGGCAAACACAACAGCCAATAGTTCTTTTTCAGTGGTAGTGTAGTTGATTTGTGCATCATTTAGGGTACGACTAGCATAATAAATAACATGAAAAAATTTACCTCTACGTTGTCCAAGTGCTGCCCCCACTGCATAGTCACTTGCATCACACATCAATTCGAATGTTGAGGTCCAATCTGGGGGAACAACTATGGGTGCTGAGATGAGCTTCTCCTTGAGTTCCCTAAACGCGTTGTAGCATTCAGCATCAAGGATGAAGGGCTGGTTTTGTTGAAGTAAACTGCACAATGGCTTGGAGATTTTGGAGAAGTCCTTAATGAACCTCCTATAAAAGCCAGCATGCCGCAAGAAACTCTGAATCTCTTTCACCGTGATGGGTGGTGGTAGCTTCTCGATTATTTCAACCTTGGCCTTGTCCACTTCTATCCTTTGTTGAGAAATTTTGTGGCCTAGAACAGTTCTTTCAATCACCATAAAATGACATTTCTCCCAATTGAGCACTAGGTATGCTTCTTCGCATCTCTTGAATACCTTGGACAAGTTGCCTAAACACGATTCGGAAGTATCTCCCAAGACTAAAAAATCATCCATGAAGATCTCCCAAAATTCATCAACCATATCAGAAAAGATGGCCAACATGCACCTTTGAAAAGTAGCTAGAGCATTACAAAGCCCAAAGGGCATTCATCGAAATGCGTAAGTACCGTAAAGGCAAGTGAAGGTTGTCTTCTCTTGATCTTCCGGTGCTATAGCAATCTGGTTGTACCATGAGTATCCATCAAGGAAATAGTAGAAAGATTTGGCCGCCAATCGATCTAGCATTTGATCAATGAATAGGAAGGGGTAGTGATCCTTCTTGGTTGCCTTGTTGAGCTTTCAGTAATCCATGCAAATTCTCCACCCCGTAATAGTCCTTGTTGGTAAGAATTCATTATCTTCATTGCTCACCACGGTCATGCCTGTAATCTTTGGTACACATTGTACCGGGCTGACCCATGAACTATTGGAGATTGGGTAGATAATTCCCGCATCAAGCCATTTGATTATCTTTTTCATCACCACCTTCTTCATAACTGGATTGAGCCTTCTTTGGGGTTTAACAGAATTGCTGTGACAATCATCAAGCAAAATTTTGTGCATGCAAATAGTAGGGCTTATACCCTTCAAGTCAGCCATAGTCCACCCTAGAGCTTTTTTATGTTGAGAAAGCATATTTACCAAGCTACATTCTTACTTAAGGGTTAGACTAGAAGAGATTATCATAGGCAAAGTCTCATTATTGCCCAAATAAACATATTTAAGATGTAAAGGTAATGGCTTTAATTCTAATGTGGGTGTATGCTCAAGTGAGGGTTTAGGAGGGACGAATTCAACAAAATCTAAAGGTTCGAAATGCGTACTTGGTCTTGCAATGAGCAAGCTAGACTGTTGCACCTCCACCGAGAACTCTTTAATTTTCTCATTGTCCTCGTCACTAAGTTTCACATAGTCCTTAATTTCCACAAAATTGCTGCAGCATAATTCTGCGGCTTCCTCTTCTGTCATAGCATCTGTGTGTTGACACTCCTCATATTCATCCATATATTTGAGGGTGTTGAAAAAATTTATAGTCATCCTCTGGTCAGCCACTCGCATGGTGAACACACCCTTTTCACAATCAATTAAAATTTGACCTGTTGCTAGGAATGGTTGTCCCAAGATAATTGGTGCTTTGTCATCTACTTCACAATCAAGGATGAGGAAGTCAGCTGGGAAAACAAAATTTCCCACCTTAACCACAACATCTTCTATCTTTCCTTCTGGTCAGACATGAGATCTATCTGCGAGTTTTAAAATCACTAGTAGGCCTTGCATCTTTCATTCCAAGCTTCATAAAGATAGACTTAGGTATTAGGTTGACACTAGATCCAAGGTCGCATAGAGCTTTCCCCATGTAATTATCACCTATGGAACATGGGATAATAAAGATGCCTAGATAACTCCTTTTGGGTGGCAAGTCACTCAATACAGTGTAACACTCCCTTGCTATAGTAATAGTCTCTTACTTCTCCACCTTTCTTTTTTTGGTGACAATATCCTTGAGAAACTTAGCATATGTAGGCATTTGATCAATGGCCTCCAGAAAAGGGACATTGATATACAACTGATCGAGGATATCCACAAATTTCTTGAACTGAAGATCGTATTTGTAATTCTTCAATCTTTGAGGGAAGGGTGGTGGGGGTCTGACATCTTCTCCTACTGGTGGTTCTCTTTCTTTTGTTGTAGTATTATTCTATACGCTATCAATAGGTTCACCTGTCGATCTTTCATTTTTATTCTCTTCTAGAGCTGATTCTTTTTGTAAAGATGGCTCTTCATTCACAGCCGGGGGAGTAGGGTCATCGAACTTCTTTCCCCCAAACTTATCTTATTTGTTAAGTTGGGTACCACTCCTCAAAATGAGTGCACTACACTGCTCCTTGCCATGATTTTTAGTGACTTTAGTACCACAAGGTAAAGTACCTTGAGGTCGGATGTGCAAAGCTTGTGCGATTTGGCCTACTTGAGTCTCCAAGGATCTCAAGGAAAAGCTATGGCTTTGAAGCAATGCACCTCGACTCTTGATAGACATCGAATGGTCTTGGAGTAAAGCCTTAGTAGTTGTCATGAAATCTCGCAAAGTAGCTTCCAAAGAATTACTGGTTGATAAAGATGTTGCAGCTTTGTTGTCATTTTGCCAAGGCATATTCTGCTGAAATGATTGGGACTCGGTCTGATTGTGTTGCCTACTCGAGCTTCCAGCATTGTGGATTCCTTGATTCCCACAAGAGATATTAGGATGCTGACGCCATCCTAGAATTTAAGTGTTTGAGTAAGGGTTGTGGTTATTCTTATTGAAGTTCCCCATATAGTTGATAAATTCATGATTTTTAGGGCAGTCGCTCACATGATGGTGTCCATTACATTGAACACAAGTGGTTGTTGCTTTTACTTCCTTTACATCGCTTGGGATTTGGAGATTCTTCAGCATGGTGGTAATAGCTGACAATTGGGCTAAAACTGAGTCATATTGTCTAATTCTCGTGTCCTGTGTGCTCTTCTTCCCGTGCTAAGTCTCGAAGTAGGGAATTGGTAGTCATTGTTTGCTATCCTATCAAGGATATCAAATGCTTATTGCGGTGATTTGTCTAGAAAAGTGCCATTTGCTGAAGCATCCAGCATCATTCTTGTGAGAGCATTGACACCATTGTAGAACATTACAATCTGTGTCCAGTCTTGGAATTCGTGATTGGTACATTTACGAAGTAGTCCATTGTATCTATCCCAACACTCATACATTGATTCATCATCAGCTTGATGAAAATATGCTATGTCATTCTGTAACTGTGTGTTCATGTTGGGCGGATTATACCGTAGCAAAAAACTGCGACATAGATCTGTCCATGAATCCATTAAACCCACTGGCACTCCACTCAACCAAGCTCTTGCTCGATCACACAAAGAATAAGGAAATAACTTGATCTTCAACACATCTTCATGCACACCTTGTTGTCGGAGAGAATCACAAATTTCCAAGAATGCGCGAATGTGTTGTCCTGCATCTTCATGAGGCGATCCACCAAACTGCCCAATGGAATTCAGCATGTTAAACATGACTAGATTGAGTTCAAAATGAGATACTTGAATCTCGGGAGCCACAATTCCAGGATTTAGATCATTCAAGATATGATTCAAATGGTCCCTGATAGCTCGAGGTCAAACTATTGCTCCAGGATTTGCTGCAACATTAACGTTATCCATATTTTCATCTACTTGATTACCACCTCTATACATTATTCTTAAAGCTTCTTGTATGCGTCTTCTTTGGCAAAATAAGTGTTTAATTTCAGGCACAAAAGTTGATAATGGTTCTTCGGGTCTTCCTCTGGTCATGCAACAACACAACACCTAAAAAGTGAAACAAGAAAAACAAATAAAACTAAGTAGAAAAATAAGAAATGATGTAAAGACTAAACTCTAATAACCTATTGCCACTCCCCCAAAAACAGTGCCAAAAACTTGTTGCGCGCGTAGGTGTACGATAATTGATACGCAATTTGTGCAAGTATACACATCTATCAAGTAATAAAGTGATGAGTGAGTATCGTCTCCACAGGGATTGGAGGCCAAACCAGTTTAGTCAAAACACATCAATAAGACAGTAAACAAATGTTGTAGCAATAAGAAACAATTGTAGAAATTCTATGGCAAACAACTATAATGTAAATTGAGATGAAATAAAGTCACTTCAAACGTCCACTCACTTTTATGAAATTCTATAGGGGAATGACTGGCTGGGCCTGCTATGGATCTTCACACCTAAGCCTAATGAATGTTTAGGGCTAACTTGCCTCCCTCATGTTCGACAGAGTCACAAGATTGCTTCTAAAACTATCTCTAGTAAGAAACCTAGTAGAAGGGAATATCAAAGCAATACCTCTCGGCATAAACCCTTAACATGCAACTACCGATTAAAGCACTACTCCTTTAGTCATTAAAAATCTATCTTATCTCTAAGGTGAGATAGGATTCTACCTTTCAGCATCGAACCCCATTGTCCACTCTAGATCTAAGTCTAACTCTCTCAAATATTAAGCTAACCAAAACCTAAAAAACGGCTAACTCTCAAAAGCTCTTGCAAGTTTAGGTCATTACCAACCAATGGACAAAGCATGAGATGAACAAGAAAGCAACTAAACATCTATTAAAGCATCAAGCATAACAACCATAACAAGCCCAAGCCACTTAAAATCAGTTCATGGCTGGGCAAATATCATCCATGATCATTTCTTTAATACAACCCATCTAAAGAAATAAAATGAAACAGCAAAGCAATAAAGAGAGGGAGAAACTCCTAAGCTAGGTTGGACTGTCGTGCACTGATCTAAGCCTGTTTTTTCTCTCGAAGTCTAGCGAGAGCACTCCTTGGAGCTTTAGAAATGGAGGACGCTTCGATGGAGGAAGAAGAATATGGAAGGCAACCGTCTTTTCCTTCCCTTTCTTAGCTCACTTGTAACTTTTTCCAGCTCTCCCTAACTAAGGGTATCTTGTCCTTTGTATAGTGGAGGCTCCTAGGGTTTTGTGCCCTTAATTCTAAAGGAATATTTCTTTCACATGTGGGAATAAAGCAGGATGACAGGTACATGTGTAGGGCCACAATAAATATCTTTAGCCCATTGTTCTCTAGTGTGCCCAAAAATGCTATCCAAAATGCTATGGTATTTCTCCCTGCATCACTCTTCATTTCCCTGCACATCACCACACCAACCAAAACCTTTCAAAGTAGCACTATTCTTGTAAATAATCAAAGAAAACAAAACCAACAACACCAAATGCAACTGTATGAACTAAATGCATCTATATGCCATGAAATGAGATTAAATGGGCTTTATTTCATACAATAACCTAAGAAAAAAGGCATGAAATGTTAACCTTTTGCAAGGTTAACAAAAGGCATCAAATGTTGTTCATGCTGAAGTCCAATGGACCTTGGGCGAAAACCCACGAAGGCTTCTAAGAAAAAAAAGAAAGGAAAAAAGAGAAAAAGAAAAGAGAAAGAAAAAAGAAAAAAAAGGAAAGAAAAAGAAAGAAAAAAAGAAAAGAAAAATTCTCTGAAGTGAAAACCTAAAAAGGCGTTTTAGAACAAAAGGTTTAAGAACTCAAAAAGGGGAAATAAAGGGTGAACCTGAGTGAGGGAGGAAGCACCGCCATCACAAAAAAGAAAAAACGGAGGGGGCAAAAAGAGAAATTGCCTGAGAAAGTTTAAATTTGTTATCATTCATGAATCATGTCTAGTTAGGCATCCCTAGGTTAGGAGCATGCTAACTCATATCATTACAGTTTTTCATGTCTTCTCACGGATATCCAAAGAAAGATCGAGAACCTTTTGAGAAGAGGAGTCGGCAAAAAAGTAAATTCTAGATAGGGTTTTAGGCGAAGGATTTCCAAATTCGCCACATCAAGATTTTAGAGCAAAAGAGGCAAATACTCCTAGCTCAAGAACTTTCGGACAGTAAAAAGCTCATCCATATAGGTCCAAGAAGAATGGAATATTCATGAAGAGAGTTTCCATTTGTTTCCTACCATTTCAAAGGAACACGGTGATGTATTTGTCTTTGCCACTCTAGAAAATTAGTTCACCTACCATTTGAGGACATCTGACTTGCTCGATGCCTTTTTAGACAAACACGTTGTCTTCGTCAGTTTTGCCTTTTGTCATTTAAAGAACATTATTTGGATTCATTCGTTACCACTTCGGACGAATGAATGCTTACCATCTAGCCCGTCCATTGCCACTCTAAAAGAACGTACCAATGCTACCCAGTCCGTTTTTAATGCTTTGGAAGGATAGGCCAGCATTACCCAGTTAGTTTTCGTCATTTAAAAAAAAAGTTATGAAAATTCATTCGCTGGTGCTTCAGAGGAATGAATCATTTGCTATCCTGATTTGTCCATTTCTGTTTCGGAAGGACATGCCAGCACCACCCAGTTCGCTTCCATTCACTGTCATTTCGAAAGAATGAGTCATTTGAAGGTTAGTTGGCTCGTCTGCTGCCGTTTCTGAAGGACATGTCAACGGTACCTGAATTTTTTCATGTCGTTTTGGGAAAACAAGTTGTTTGGATTCGTTCGCTACCGCTCCGAAGGAATGATTCGTTTACTAACTGGTCTGTTCATTGCCGCTTTAGAAGGACATACCAGCGCTACCTCATTGTTTTTGCCACTCTAGGAAAACGAATTGTTTGGGATTGTTCACTATCGTTCCGAATGAGCAAATCGTCCAACAGGGAATCGGACAAAATTAGTGCTTATGGTCTTTGCTTTATTCTTGTTCCACAAGGATAAGCAAAGAGGGGCAGCTGTAATCACTAATTTTGTTCAAGATGGACCAATTTTACTTTTGTCTTTGTTTTTACAATAATGGGTTTACTCCCTCTCTTATAATACTACCATTTATAAAAAAATATGTGTTATGGGCTTTGCTCAAACTACCTTCTACTATATATGATTATCATGAAAATCCAACAAAAAATGCATTATACTACTTTATATTTTGATTAAGTGTTGATAGTCTTATTTGATTCTAGCTATATATGGCATGTGGTTATTTGTTAATCCAAAACAAAAAAACCAAAAATATTATTAGTGTATTATGTTCTTTTTGTGTTATCTTATTGTTAGCATATAGTTAATATTATTATATTCTATTAGTAATATATATATGATGTTATGTATTTTTATCCGTTGCTATTGTTATTAGGATTATTATGTTTTGTTATTATTATTATTAACATTATATTAAAAGAGGAACAATTAAGTTTGCTAGTAAATAAAAGCCCTTTTAAATTATAAACAACCCAACAAATAATTTCAAATAAAGAGCCCACGTTTATTATACATATCAGTCCATTTTACAAAAGTATAAAATACATGCCCGATAAGGCCCTAGATAACAAAAAAACCTAAGCTAAAAATCCTCTCTTTTTTTGCAGTTGCCTCGTCAGCAACCCTCGGATTTAGATCGCATCCGATGGCTCGAATCGATTCCATCGCGCGTGTGAACCACGCGTGGTTCTTCATCTCCCCAATGCACCGCACGCACGACCTTCAGTGTTACTCACGCGCGTCACACGCTCGATCCCTTAACTCCTCTAGTGCCATGTTCGGCACCACGTCGGTCGAAGGAGCCAATAGTCCAATGCCATGTAACCATCGCCTCGCCCAGCTAGCACCTTCTGGTCCCTTCCTCTCCTTACGTTTGACCACTATGCACAAGAAAAAAAAGTTGTCAGAAGGGCAGGTGCACACAAAAAATATCCCAATGGATTTTAGGGAGGCAAGCAAACATTTCAGAGAGGCATTTGAATCCAAACAAAATACCAAGCAATCAATAGGAGATTTTCTATTTTCATTTTTCAAAAATCATGTAATTTAGGGTATATAACAGAAATCCTAATCGTTTGTAAAGCATTCTGGAAGTCAAAAAGGCAATAGAGCAAAAAAACGAAAAGCCTCAAACTTTTGAGGTATACCTCTTTCTTTTTTCATTTCAAACATTATAAGCATATATCGAAATAAACTAGGGTTTAGGTTTGTTTTACCTTCGGCGTTTGGCATTTCTCTCGAGTTAGACTTCCCTTCCTCGCCGTTGACAAGCCTTCTGGTGTCTTGGGATCATGCAAGGTGAAACAGAGGGGGTGTCGGTCAAGAGGGGGCTGGTATTGTGTTGGGTTTTCAAAAAAAGGTTTTTAATCTCTATTCCCTTTAAAACAAAGGGGATTTTGGTGGTTTTAAAGGAAAGTGGCTTTTAGATTTGGTTTTAAAATGAATAAAGGGTGTTTTTTTTTAAGTTTTGGGGATCACCGGCCGTTGCCGAGCGGCGACCGACGTGGTGAGGACCGGCTATTTTCTAGAAATCTCGATGGAGGGGTGTCGAGATATGGGTTCGTGATGAACCCAGATGAAGGTTTGAATAGCAATGAGAGAGTTTTTTGAGTCGGGTTATAAAAATAGCCAAAAAAGTCGATATTCGGCCAAAAAAGAAGGTTCTATAACATCTTCTTTTTTAAATTGGTTTAATTACCTTTTTAGGACCTCCGCCCTGTTTTAATTACACTCGTAAGGGCTTCCGCATTTTTAAATCCCGCGTTTAGTCCCTCCGCATGGGATAATTATGCGCCCAAGCCATTTTGTATTTTTTATCACCCCCTGGGTCCTTGCGACTTTTTGTTCTCTTACAATTTCATCCTTGTTTTTTCTTTTAATTTGGCTCCCAACTTTTAGTTTTTGTTCAATTTGGCTCGTTCCAGTGTTAAGAACCCTTTTTACTATTTATTTCTCATACATCTTAATTTAAATTTTGCACATTTATTTTTAGCTCTTTAATTTCTTAATGTTTGGTTTATTTATTTTATCTTTATGTGGTTGTGGATATATGATGAATGTCATGTGATATATGTTTACTTAATGTATGTTTCCTATATAATGTGTGGTATATGTATACAGATATAGTACATAGTTTTAATGTATATAAAGTTGTTTATAAAATATAATATTTTTACAAAGTTATAATGTGTAGTTTTATAAAATGCATACAATATATAGTGTTTATAGGAATATATAATATATAGTTTTACTTCAAATATATATATATAGTTTTTAAAGCTCATAATATATATAGTTTCTTTAAATATATAATATGTTTTTCTTAAAAAACAATATAACATATATTTTTTTATAAAATACGTGATATATAATTTTTTGCAAAAAATATAATGTAGTTTCTTAATATATAATATAAGTTTTTTATATAATATAATATATATCGTACAAGGTTTTTGAAATGTAGCTTTTCGATAAATATATATATTTTTAGTATAGAATATATAGTAAATATATTTATATTCTTATGTCTTTTGGTTTTTGGTGTAGGTAGATTAGTGGTTTAAGCTCTTATAGTTTTGGGCCATGTCTTTTTGGGCTTTAGGGTAGCTTAGTTAGATGGGCTTTTGGGTTTGGTTAAGGTTTTAGTTTAGATTAGGCCAATTAATTTAAATAGTTTAGGTCATATGCTCGTCTAACAGGAGCACGATACTTAGATTAATTAAATTAATTTAGGATTAGCCTTCTAGAGCTTTAGTCAGATTAGGGTTCGAATTAATTTAGTGAATTTAAATTTACCCTTGGGTTATTGGGATAAATATTAAGTTCATTAAATTAGTTGGACATTTCTTAATTACTTTTTAAGATAAAATTAACATGGAGATTAGATTGATGTTTTAATTAAAAGCTATGATTAATTAACTTGATTTATTTTAAATAGTGTTCTTGGCTTATTGGAATAATAGCTTAAAATCAATCGAATTAATTATCATATCACAAAATAACTCATAATTTATTAGGGTTTTCTAGCCTTTTAGGGTTAATCAATTTAGGATTAATACTAGAATCACCTAATTAGTAACTAGATCACTAATTGGATCTTCCATAACTTGGGCCTTTTAGGTTAGGGCATTAGGTGGGATTTTTTGTGTTTATCTTTAAGTCTTTACTTGCCATCCATTTTATTTTTCATCATATATCCCATTTAGTTTACATATTAATGAATTTAAATCATAAAAAATGAGGTATCTATTAGTTCGATATTTGTGTCATAACAGTCCGAGCTCAAAAGATGTTGACCAAATATTTGAATTAATTCTTACCGACTCAAGGTAAAATTAAAACTTGACAAAATCATTACATCATATCATAATTGCTTGCATCATGCATAAAGGTGACGTGCTGGATTCGAACCATAAACTAACACGGTAGTCAGGCTTATATGATGTCGGTTTAGTCTATGGTCTGGTGTATCATCAACCTTATTAATTAAATGTCCAATTAATTCAAACCCACCAACTTGATAAAGCCCGTGTAATTAAGGTTAAGTTTTCAATTAAGTACGACGGGTTAAATACAATTCAAATTCCAACAAATTACATCAATTTGAAAGCAACAAATATTCAGGTACAGATTTTCGGGTGTGATGGGGGTGTTAATCCTTCCCCACGCGTAACCAACTCTCGGGCCCTTTCATAATGGATCATTGATTTTCTATGGTGTCTGGTGTTAAGTGTTCAAAAGTACTATTTTTATAACCTTTTTTACTCATATTATTGTTAGACTTAGGCTCATTTTAGTTGCATTATTAGGCATTCATGCATGTTTTCATGATTTCCTTTACCGCCATGCTTGATTTCATAATTTAGTTGATTTTGTGGAAAAATGTACTATCGTCGTGTGCTTTTGTGTGTTCAAGATCTAATTGCCCAAGAAAGTAGGAGATTGACGTGGCAACTAAGGAAGGAAACTGAAGGATCTGCCAAGGCAATCAAAGTTGCTTTCCAAATGCCAAACTGAAGGGTCTGCAAAAGCAATCGAAGTTGTTTTCTAAATGACATGCTAAGAAGATTGCTGAGGCATGTCAGGACAAATCTACCTCATTAGGGATAAGCACGAAAAGCAAGGGATAAATCCTAAAGATTTGGATTTCCAAGCAACAGTTAATGGAGATCAAAAGAATATTAAATTCCAAGAAGTTTAGGAGGATTTTTTTGAGGAATAAATATATAATAAAAGAGATCTATTTCTTTTATTCTATTTAATTCCAACTTAACTTCCTCCTCAAGAAAGATTTTGACCTAGCCATCTCCTATAAATAGAAGACCTAGCCGCCTACCTAGAGGCATGTGCGATTGGGAGAGAAAACTAGGGCTATTCGACATCTTCTTTATTCTTCCTCTTCTGTTCAATTAGATTCATGTTACAGAATTTTTATCTTGTGTTTCTTTGGCACACAGCCATGAACTAATTTTATTTGGCTTGGGTTATTGTGTTTTTGTGGTTGTGAAAACGATTGGATTTGTTTAGATATTGAGTTTGCAATTTTACTTCAAAGTTTGTTCATTCTTGGTTCTTAAATTTTGCGAGTGAATTGGGAGATGATCTCGTGATTTCATCCATTTATCTAATATCGGGAGAGTTAGATTCAATAAACGAATGAGCATGGTCTTTATTCAATCAATTGATGGTGAAGACTAATTCGACTTAGGGATAAGTTACGAATTTCAACGGCTAAAAGGGGCATAAGATAGGTTGTTGTCCACCCTTGGTTCATGCAGGGATGTATTATCAAGGCATGCACAATTATAGTGTTTTGAGTTAGGGATAACGAGAAACCATTGAAAAATGCTTCACCGAACTTTGAAGGTTGTCGCCCAATTGCCCAGGCAATCATTCCACTCCCAATTGCCCAGGCAATCGCAGAATTGCCCAGGCAATCCGACTAGATTCAATTGTTGAAGCAATTGAGCTACTCTAGCACTTAATTACCACGACAGACCATTTAATTATCACACCACGACTTACGATAACCCGACCTACTCTCTCTTATTCAATTACATCTTTCTTTTATTTAGTTGCTCTTTTATTTACTAGTTAATTAGAACTCCTACAATCATCAATTTGTATTATTACTTTCAATGCAAGAAGTTAGATTCCCGAAGTAGCACCAATCCCTGTGGAGGCAATATCTATACTATACTATAATATAACTTGCGACGTGTACACTTGCACCAATTGTGCATCACTTAATACGCGCAACAAGTTTCTGGCGCCGTTGTCGGGGATTGGCAATAGCGACTTTGTTTTTAATTTCTTGCACCTTTATTTATTTTTTTTATTTTCTTTATTTCTAATCGGTTTCAAGGGACTTACAACTTTGGTTTTGCATCTGTGTATGACCAGGGCGAGACCAACAGCACAAGACTACCCACTTGAACTCGAGATAAAACGAGTTCTTCATAGAAGAAGATGAGAACAACGAGGAGCAATGGCAGATCACCCTGATAATCCAGTCGGCAATCTGAATGTCAATGGTAACCAGAATGTTGTAGCAAGAGGAAGAGGAGATCCAGTCGTACAACCTGTTCAGAATAGACCTATCTGAGACTACTTAGAGAAAGATCTCAACAGTCTCAATCCAGGAGTTGTCGCACTCAAGATAGAAGCCACCCACTTTGAATTAAAACATGTGATGTTCAACATGATCAACATAATTGGTCAATTTGGCGGCTCGGCAACTGAAGGTGCCAAACAACATCTAAAATCATTCCTGGAGTTTTGCAATTCATTCAAGCTACAAGGAGTGCATGAAGATATCCTAAGGCTGAAATTGTTTCCCTATTCACTGGGGGATAGGACAAAAACATGGTTGAATAGTATTCCATCCGGATCTATAAGATCTTGGACGAATTTATGTCGTGATTTCATTGCTAGATTTAGTTCTACAAATATTACTGATAAGTTGCGTAATGATATTACTTCTTTTCAGCAGGCAGATAACGAATTCATGTACGAGGCTTGGGAGCGATACAGAGAGCTTTTACATAAATGCCTCATGCACTAATTTCCATTATGGACGCAAGTGATGATGTTCTACAACTCGGTGAACACGCCTACAAGGATGATGCTAGATTCCTCGGCAAATGGCATACTCCTTGACAAGTCACCTGAGGAAGTAATAGAGATTCTGAACCGTCTTGCCAAGAACGATTATCAGTTCCCAACCACCCGAAGGGGAATATTCAGACGCAATGCCACGATAAATAAGCTTGATTCATCAGGCTCTATTTCTGCACAATTGGCCGCTTTAACCAATATGGTTAAAAACATGCAGCGGCCTAGCAACACACAGGAGATCAAGGTAGTAAATTCAATTTTTGATTTATGTAATGGTAACCACGATTCTTTCGAATGTTCGCATAACCCATAATCTAGTTTTTATGTTGGAAACCACAACCGGAACAACAATGTGCTGTCCAACACATGCAATCCAGCCTGGAGGAAGCACCCTAATTTTTCATGGAGCAACCCAAACAACGCCATTAATCATAACAGTTAGAACACACAAGCATCAGGATTCCAGCAGAACATGCCACAACAACATATGTTGCAGCAACAGATACCGCAGCAATCGACACCATATAGTTCTTTGGAAAATTCTCTCAATGCTTTCATGTTAAAAACCGAATCTTATATGGTAGAGAATAGTAATTTCATGAAGAAGAATGTGCTTTTATGAACAGAGCGGAGATGAGATTGCAAAATCAAGAGGCAATCTTGAAATCCTTAGAGACACAAGTTGGGCAATTCGCTCAGAACTTGAATATGAGACCACCAGGCGGTTTACCTAGCGATACTGAGGTCGCCAAAGGAATAGGCCATGAGAAGTGTAAAGTAATCACCACCCGGAGCGGACGGAACCTAAATGATGCACCTGCCCAGCCAATAAACCAACCAGGAGAGCAACCCCTTGTCCAACAAGACGAGTCCAACAACAAAACCTCTGCCAAAACTGATGAATCGGAGAATGCCATGGCAATTCCACATGCCTCGGCAAACGCACATGCTTTGGCAAGTCCTGATGCCTCGGCAACTCTTTCCATCAAGTTCCAAACCAATGAAAAGATTGAAGAAATCCGACTTCCACCACCATTCCCACAGAGGTTGAAACAGAAAAAGCAAGAATACCAGTTCAAGAAGTTCCTTGACATCTTGAAGCAAGTCCACATCAACTTGCCAATGGTTGAAGCAACAGAACAAATGTCGAACTTTACTAAGTTCCTTAAAGACATCGTCTCTAAGAGGACTAGGCTAGGCGAATTTGAAACAATTGCTGTGACAGAATGATGCATGGCCATGCTACATAATCGCATGCCACCCAAGCTTAAAAATCCTGACAGTTTCACAATACCATGTTCGATCAGAAACCACTATGTCGGGAAAGCATTGTGCAATCTTGGAGTAAGCATAAATTTGATGCCTGAATCAGTTTTCTAGAAATTGGGAATAGGAAAGGCAAGACCAACAACAGTGATGCTACAACTTGCGAACAGATCTTATGTACATCCAGAGGGAAAAATTGAGGATATCCTGGTAAGAGTCGATAAATTTATTTTTCCCATTGACTTTATTATTTTGAACTGTGAAGCAGGTGAGTTCGCATCCATTTTCCTTGAGAGACCATTTTTAGCAGTGGGAAGGACCTTGATCGATTTTGAGAAAGGAGAACTCACCATGAGGGTAAACAACCAGCAAGTGAAGCTCAATGTTTTCCAAACCCTTAAGCACACCGACGATCTAGAAAAGTGTCGAGTCATCCACGCCACCACTGAATTCAATTTCAACATAGAGGAAGACTGCCTTGACAATTGCCTCAGCAATTGTATTACTAAACCTGAGCAACTATAAGAGCCGGACGATGAATAGCAGGATAAAGCCAATTGAATAAAAATTCGTCCAGGTAAGTATTTTGAACCATTGGATTACTCGGGTAAGGAGGGTAAATTGAAAAACCTACTATTGAGCAACCTCCTATTCTTGAATTGAAACCATTTCCAAGAAATTAAAATATGCTTATTTGGGAATCGATAACACTTTGCCTGTAATTATCTCTTCTAAGTTATAGCCTGAACAGGAACAAAGATTGATTGATATGTTGATGCTGCACAAAAAGGCAATAGGATGGACAATTGTCGACTTGAAGGGAATTAGCCCGGCAATGTGTATGTACAAAATTCTATTGGAGGATGATCATAAATTGACAATTGAGGCACAAAGGAGGCTTAACCCTGCTATGAAGGAAGTCGTGAGGAAGGAAATCATCAAATGGCATGATGTTATTATCATCTATCTCCGATAGTACATGGGTAAGCCTGGTACAATGTGTACCGAAAAAAGAGGTATAACCATGGTAAGCAATGAAAGCAATGAATTAATCTCAACTAGGACTTTGATCGGTTGGAGGGTTTGTATGGATTACCGTAAGTTAAATAAAGCTACTAGGAAAGATCACTTTCCTTTGCCATTTATTGCCAAATGCTTGACCGACTTGCAGGTAAATCTTTTTATTGTTTTCTTGATGGTTACTCAGGTTATAACCAAATCGCCATAGCACCAGATGATCAGGCAAAGACCACCTTCACATGCTCTTATGGTACCTATGCTTTTCGAATTATGTCATTTGGATTATGCAATGCTCCGGAAACTTTCCAGAGATGCATGATGGCAATCTTCTCTGACATGGTTGAAGACTTCCTTGAAATCTTCATGGATGATTTTTTGATATTCGGAGACAACTTCGACAATTGCCTTAACAATTTGGAGAAAGTGCTAACCCGATGTGAAGAATCTGATCTAGTGCTCAATTGGGATAAGTGCTACTTTATGATAAATGAAGGTATATTGCTCGGTCACAAGATTTCCTCCAAAGGAATTGAAGTCGATAGAGCCAAGGTAGAAGTAATCGAAAAATTGCCACCACCAAATCCGGTCAAAGGAATCCGAAGCTTCCTCGAACATGCAGGTTTTTATAAAAGGTTTATTTATATTTTTTTCTAAAATCTCTAAACCTTTGTGTAACTTGCTTGAAAAGGACATAGCATTTAATTTTGATGACTCATGCATCCAAGCATTCGAAGCATTGAAGAAGCAACTTGCTTCGACACCTATTATCGTTCTGCCCGATTGGACCTTACCTTTTGAACTCATGTGTGATGCAAGTGATTTTGCGGTAGGAGCTATTCTAGGGCAGCGCACAGGTAAGACTTTTCATATGATTTACTATGCTAGTAAAACTCTAAACGGTGAACAATCAAATTACACCACGACAAAGAAAGAATTACTAGCAGTAGTTTTCGTATTTGATAAGTTTCGCTCATACTTGATTGGTACTAAGGTAATCATCTATACTGACCACTCGGCAATTAAGTACCTTTTCATTAAGAAAGATGCCAAACCTCATTTGATTTGTTGGATTTTACTTTTACAAGAGTTTGACATTGAAATTAAGGACAAGAAAGGAATAGAAAACCAAGTTGCCGATCACTTATCAAGGTTGGAAAATGGCGATAAAGGTCTAGACTTTTTGGAGATCCATGATACATTCCTAGATGAGCAGTTGTTAGTTGCCTCGACAACTCTCTGGTATGCTGATTTGGTTAATTTCTTGGTTAGTGGTATTTTGCCTTATAACCTTACTCACCAAGGAAAGAAGTGGTTCTGACATGATGCTAAGCATTATTATTGGGACGAGCCTCTTTTATTTAAACAATCTGCAGATCAGGTAATAAGATGATGTGTTCCCGATGAGGAGCAGGACAATGTGCTTCAACAATGCCATTCTTCACCCTATGGAGGCCATTTTGGAGGAACGCGCACCATAGCCAAAGTCTTACAATTTGGCTTATATTGGCCCACTTTTTACAAAGATGCTCAAGAATTCTACAAGAGGTGTGATCGATGTCAGTGAACGGGGAATATTTCACGCTGACACGAGATGCTACTGCAGAATATCATTGAGGTCAAGTTGTTTGATGTGGGGGGATCGATTTCATGGGACCCTTCCCATCCTCATTCGAAAATTTGTATATCTAACTTGCCATGGATTATGTGCCTAAATGGGTAGGGGCAGTTGTAGTTCCCAACACAGATTCTAAGACCATGAAGAAATTCTTGCAAAAAAACATATTCACACGATTTGGAACACCAAGGGAAATTATCAGTGATGGTGGCACACACTTCGACAATAAGCTAATTGCCAAAATGCTAGAGTGATTTGGAGTGACACACAAAATTGCCACGGCATATCATCCACAGACAAACGGGCAAGCCAAAATTTCCAATCGTGAATTGATGTTATCCTTGAAAAAGTTGTCAATCCTTCTCGAAATGATTGGTCGGCAAGAATTGATGAAGCACTATGGGCCTATCGAACAACTTTCAAGACACCTTTAGGCATGTAGCCTTACAGACTTGTCTATGGCAAGACTTGCCACCTCCCGATGGAGATCGAACACAAGGCTTATTGGGCGATCAAAACTGTCAACATGGATTGGGAGAGAGCTGGACAAAAGAGATTACTGGACCTTAACGAAATTGAAGAATTTCATGCCTTAGCTTGCGACAACGCAAGAATCTACAAGGAAAAAACGAAGCGTTGGCATGATAAAAAGCTATTGTTGTGGTAATTTTACCCGGGAAATTAGTACTCCTCTTCAACTCTCTGTTAAAAATATTCCAAGAAAATTGAGATCGAGATGGTCTGGGCCCTTCGAAGTCGTAAAACATTTCTCCCATGGTGCCGTGATAATCAAGTCCACCATTGACGGACATGAGTTCAAAGTTAACGGACAAAGATTAAAGCACTATGCTGGCAACCATGTTGAGCGCGACAAAGAAGTGGTTACTTTAGGAGATGCATAACCATGCTCTCCTTTAGTATTTCTTATTTATTTTTAGTTTTATATTTTTAATTTTAGACTTATTTTATTTTTGGATTTATTTTTAGGATAAAAGTATGTTTTTAGTTTAATTTTTATTATTTTTATCTTTATCTTTCCATATATTCTTTTTTTCTTTGTTTTTGATTCCACAACCACAATCACCATGGCCAAGAACATTGAGACAATTTCTCACCGGCTAAGGAACGAGAAGTGCCAAAGAAAGCCCCAACAGCAAAACTTGCTCGGGCAACCAAAATTGCCTCGGTAATTCCCGATGCCTCAGCAAGTCCTGATACCCAGCCAAGAGATGCTCCACCCCCTATCCAACCGATTAGAGCAAATGAAGGCCCAAAAATTAACTTACCTGCCCTGGCAACTACTGCACATGCTAAAGAGACCGATGAAGAAAGTGAAGCACGCGATGAAGTTCAAGAGGCAACACCAGCCACAAGCACTCAACCATCACGAATCGACAAAAGAATCAAGCAAAAGGTTCGAAAGAAACTTATCGTTCAAGGTGACGACCTTTCCGACTAACTCATTTGCATTTTATTTTAATTTTTGCATGCATTGAGGACAATGCTTTTCTCGAGTTTGGGGGGGGGTATTTGTTTCTAGTTAGTTTCATGATTAGTTGCATTCATCTTTTGTAATAGCATATAGGTTGCATATGTTACTTGTCATGCCTTTGATTGGATTTAAATGCTTGAACTTGTTGAATATCCGATGATGAATTTTTGCCACTGCACTTAATTGAAAGAACCTTTAAATTTTAGGATTGCATGAAAATAACTTAGAACTTTACTATGATGCTAAAAATTATGAAAACGGTTGTGGCTTGTTGATTGAAAGAAACTTCGTGAATTTAGGTTGCTTAAAATTTTTGGGTAAAATTTAAATTGAAAATTAAAAGAAAATTTCTTGCTAGAGGTGCCCGAAATTGTCTCTAGTTAATTAACATCAAAACAAGAAATTGCTTGCTTTACTAAAGGTGCCCGAAATTGGCTCTAGTTGATTAACATCAAAACAAGAAATTTCTTGCTTTACTAGAGGTGCCCGAAATTGGCTCTAGTAAAAATATGAATAAATGCCCCGGTAATTAAATTGATAAAAGCCTATTGTTCATATAGAATCTTGAAAATCAACTTGTACACAACTACGCACACACATTGTCACGAGCATTATAGTTTGGTTCCGGGAAATTTTTGTGCTATCCAAAAAATTCAAAAGGTGGTCATACTTTGTGCCACGATTCTGAGGTTTGAAGGCAAATTTAAAGCATGTCTTTGATAATTGAAATCTTGGCAGGGAATTATTAGATTTGTATTGCTTGAGGACAAGCAATAGTTCGAGTTTGGGGGTGTGTTAAGTGTTCAAAAGTACTATTTTTATAACCTTTTTACTCATATTATTGTTAGACTTAGGCTCATTTTTGTTGCATTATTAGGCATTCATACATGTTTTCATGATTTCCTTCACCGTCATGCTTGATTTCATAATTTAGTTGATTTTGTGGAAAAAGGTATTGTTGGTGTGTGTTTTTGTGTGTGCAAGATCTAATTGCCCAAGCAAGTAGAAGATTACCGTGGCAACTAAGGAAGGAAACTGAAGGATCTACCAAGGCAATCGAAACTGCTTTCCAAATGCCAAACTGAAGGGTCTGCCAAGGCAATCGAAGTTGTTTTCTAAATGCCATACTGAGCAGATTGTCGAGGCATGTTAAGACAAATCCACCTTATTAGGGATAAGAACAAAAAGCAAGGGATAAATCCTAAAGATTTGGATTTCCAAGCAACATTTAATGGAGATCAAAAGAAGATTAAATTCCAATAAGTTTTAGGAGGAGTTTTTAGAGGAATAAATATATAATAAAAGAAATCTATTTCTTTTATTCTATTTAATTCCAACTTAACTTCCTCCTCAAGAAAGACTTTGACCTAGACATCTCCTATAAATAGAAGACCTAGCCGCCTACCTAGAGGCATGTGTGATTGGGAGAGAAAACTAGGGCTACTCGACATCTTCTTTCTTCTTCCTCTTTTGTTCAATTAGATTCATGTTAGGGAATTTTTATCTTGTGTTTCTTTTGCACTCGACCATGAACTAATTTTATTTGGCTTGGGTTATTGTGTTTTTTTGGTTGCGAAAACGATTGGATTTGTATAGGTATTAAGTTTGCAATTTTACTTCAAAGTTTGTTCATTCTTGGTTCTTAAATTCTGCAAGTGAATTGGGAGAGGATCTCGTGAATTCATCCATTTATCTAATATCGGGAGAGTTAGATTCAAGAAACGAATGAGCATGGTCTCTATTCAATCAATTGATGGTGAAGACTAATTTGACTTAGGGATAAGTTATGAATTTCAACGGCTAAAAGGAACGCAAGATAGGTTGTTGTCCACCCTTGGTTCACGCGGGGATGTATTATCAAGGCATTTACAATTAGGGTGTTTTGAGTTAGGGATAAAGAGAAACCATTGATGAATGCTTCGCTGAACTTTGAATGTTGTCGCCCAATTGCCCAAGCAATCGTTCCACTCTCAATTGCCCAGGCAATCGCAGACTTGCCCAGACAATCTGACTGGATTCAATTGTTGAAGCAATTGAGCTACTCTAGCACTCAATTACCACGATGGACCATTCAATTATCACACCATGACTTACAATAACCGAGCCTACTCTCTCTTATTCAATTACATCTTTCTTTTATTTAGTTGCTCTTTTATTTACTCGTTAATTAGAGCTTCTACAATTATCAATTTGTGTTTTTACTTTCAGTGCGAGAAGTTAGATTTTCGAAGTAGCACCAATCCCTATGGAGATGATATATATACTATATTATAACTTGCAACGTGTACACTTGCACCAATTGCGAAGCACTTAATACATGCAACATCTGGCCCACCTTATCCAAGTGGCGGTGGTGACTCCATGTTTTTTAAAAAGATTATGAATTTTCGAAAGAAATCCATTTTAAACTAAGATTTCATAAGTGATTTATGGGATAATTCGTATCGACAGATTTTCTAAAAGAAAATCACACTTATTTTAAAAAAACGTCACTACATTTCCTCGTCAATGTCAGCTCTATTACCTCAAGTCAAATCTTAATACCCTGATTTGCTCTTAAAATGAACTCTTAGAGCTTTTTTTACCTTCCCTTGCTCATTTCATTTTAAAATATTGTAATTACCTAAATTTATAAGTCAACGTTTGGGGAGTTGACCCAGATTATGGACCTTCGTATTGGTTAGAGCAATTGGACCCATTGGGCCAAGTATGGGCCTTTGTGGATAAGAATTGGCCCATATAAGCTAGGAAAGTGGTTATTTTGTGAGAAAGCTAAATACACCATTTTTTCTAAGTAAATGGCTAATTTCTTCTTTGGTGTTGGCTGCCACGTGAAATAGGTGGGACAAAAAGTGGGTTTTGTGATATCAACCATCTATTTATCTTTTCTTCTTCTCTTTCTTCCCACAATCTTCCCCTATGGAAACCATAGATATCAAGGTCTAATTACCCTTCAAAGTTTCATTTCAGGATTTATGCTTGAAGGAGAAATTAATCACCAATCCAAGAGCTTCGAGAAAAGTATATTTTTGTGGAAAAAATGTAAGCATCTTATTTATGGGTTTTTGGGGATTCAAGGCTTTGAGAGTTTTTCTTTAAAATTAAGGGTGAAAATTCGTAGCTAAGTCTTCTATTGACATTTGTTTCATGCCTTGTTTCATTTCCATGTTGTGTGGGGGTATAGGTGATTGAAAAGGGCTTCTTTGGGCTTGGAGCAAGGAGAAAGCTTGAGGAAAGTGGTCGGGTGAGCAAATCCAGGTTTGTTACTTAAGGTCGATACATTTCTGACTCCATGATTCTTGGATATCGTAAAGTAATTGCCTTGTTTGATATTATGGTTAAGGTTGCTTGTTTTGGTGTTAAAGTAGCTTAGCCTTTAATGGTGAAATTTGAATTAATTGTTAATAATGTGTAAAAATGGTAGCAAACCATCCTAATTAAATTCCATAAGATGTAGGATTAAGTTAAAGGGCTATGGGTTACATTTTGGACCAAGCCTCGGAAGCCATTTTTGGGTTTCGGTATCGGTAGGCGGGGAGCCCGTATTGATACCATATGTTATATATATAGTGAATACGAGCGATTTTTAAAGGGGGTATCGATGTGCCTGAGGTGGGTATCGATACCCACTATTCCATTGAAATTCCAGTGATAGAAAATTGTATTGGCACACTTGAGGCATATCGATACATGATGGGTATCAATATGCGGAGTTCGGATATCGATATAGGGTCAACGGTCAACCCTTTATTATGAAGAATGAGTATCAGTACGAGTAGGGCAAGTATCAGTACATGTAGGTTAAATGGTATTTCAGTAGCCAATTTGGGTATCGGTACGCATATAGGCGTATCGGTACCCTAGTTGATTTAATAGCAATATCGATACACGGGGTGGGGTATTGTTACTACCAGGGCAATCTACCCGAAAAATATGATGTTGAGTTCAAGGGGTTGTTAATTCAAGGACTATGGTCCCATGGGCTTCTAAGGTACTAAAATGAATTGTAAAACTGGGAAACCGAGGTTTGACCTTCGTGAATAACAATAACGTATAATAGCTCAGTAAATGATGAACTGAGATAATCATGATGGTTAGTGTTATGCCTTGGGGCATTTATGATGGCTTGGCTGTAGGGAAACGCCGGTGCACCCCCATGACGCAGTGAAAAAATTATTCGGTGTATTCCACCAATGATTCATGTACGAGGAATGAATCAAGGGTGAAAAGGGATGAAACGTTACCTTAATTAAATTTGAAAACCGCATGGAGTTGGAGAATCCAATTCTTCTAGCACGATATCGAATCCAAGTCATCACAATAGCATTCTGACCTTTACGCAGTCCACCCAAACAAAACGAACAATATTTTCTCTTCTCTAACTATTAGAGAGGTTTTTCGTAAAAGCATACTTTGGCTGCTAGACCTTATGCCTTTGTATAGCATTCAATCCCTAATTCTAATTAAATTCAGATTCTTTAAATATACAATATATTTAACTAAATATAATTAAATATGTAGAATCTGATTCTACTTCAATTAGTATTAAAATATATATAAACAAAACTATCTATAATTACAATAATCATAATAATTTTGAATTTTTACTTATTTCGTGTAAAACAAGTTTGTACACATGCTATCTAGTCGATATTTGTTCGTTTCAATCATAGGGTGTGACCCTTGTAGGTTCATGCAACTTTAGTTGTAATATCTAGAACAATCTAATATCACAAGCAATGAGTGGCATCTAGCAATACATAATTGCTATCTAAGTTACAGGAAGTTGTGGTTCGACATAACCTTTTTTGTGATTAACTCTTTTCATGTATTACGTCCTTTTGTTCTTATATCTAGATCGGACACAAGTCATAGAATAGTCACACTTGTATAGTCCATCTAATATTTCTTGATATCTTGAGTAGAGTATTATAAACGAATAACTATGATATCTCATATCAATTTATTCGAGCAAGGCTATGCATTTCTAGTCTCACTCAATCGAGTGGCCTATGATATTACTCCTATTATGTATGAGGGACAAATCCTATCTTGATCAACCATATTCCGCTACATAGATTGCAACATATCTAATATCAGTCTTTATAGCGTAGTCAGTTACAACACAGTTTGATTGTATCAAAATATGTCACTCACAATGTTGAAATAATAATGATCTCAAGTCTGAGGATCATACATGTAGTTATCATTATGAGCAATATTGTGACTGTCACATAATAATCCAAGAAACATGTTCATAGTGGGTCAGTCGAGTATGTCGTTCTCTAACACATACTTATGCATTGATTTTGACTCTTTATTTCAATGACAACACTTTGTCATCAATCAACTACATATTAGGCTTAATATATTATTGTTGTCCATGCCCACAATAATACTCGACTAAGGACATTCTAAGAATAACTATATTATTCTAAGGACTTTACTGTAATTCAGTTTATTTATAAACACACATAATAAGAATGAAATAATAATAATGGCTTTATATTAATAAACAAGATAAAATAAGTATGTCTTTTACAACTATCTCATGATTGGTCTTTGGGCATACTCCAACATTGGCTTGGTGTCACTTACCTCTTGGTGATGTGTTTGAATGCTCAAGAAGCATGCATTATCTTATGTTTGTGGTAAAGGAATCCAGATGTCCTAGAGTTAGTACTACGGTACTTATATAAGAGGATGTGTAATTCGGGCTGAGTGATCAAGTACATCTGACGTACCCACGGGTTGAGTGATATGGGTGCGGTTAGAAACCTATTCGTGGCTATAGTGATCTGGATAAGGTAATTAACTCGATAGACTGAGTGAGCTCGAGTAACTCGATTGGCTGACTGACCTCAGGTAAATACTACTTATCGCTAATGTGATCCAAATATGTTTAGGATGTATCCGTGGCTATGGTAATCTAGATATGGTCTATTGACCCAATGGCTGTGTGAGTACGAGTAATCTGACGGTTGTGTGAGCACGGTTAAAGTAAAGCTTTGTTGGCATTTATGTAGGTGGTATATGGATGTACTTATGTATGTTGTTTAGATGTTATAAATTGATAGCTTATGCACCTGATGACTGAGTGATCGGGGTATTGCATGTATTACCTCGATGGGCTATGTGAGCTCTAGTATCTCGATGGGCCATGTAACCTCGAGTATGGCAAAGCTTGTGGATCTTGTATGAATTCTTGTAGACTTTCTCATGCCTTGAGATAGGTGATCTAAAAACTCTAGCTAGTGTAGGCTGGACGATATCTCATAGATAGTAGAAGCCTTATCTATATTGTCTTAACTTTATTTATCTTGCATGTTTATTTTATGATATTCATGAATTATGGTATAGTAGAAATGTACCATTGAGCTTTGTTAGCTCAGCGTGCAGATGTGTGGTTTTTTTGTGCGTAGGTTGACAGGTCATCTCTTAGAGGAGGACATCGAGGAGGATTTCCCCAACACGTTGTTCGCTTCATAGTACAACACTTGTTATTTTAGTTTGGGCTAATGTATTCATAGGACCTTACCACTATTAAGTCTATAACTCTATTTGAAATACTATTTTGGTTTACGGTGTTTTAAACTCGGAGCTCTTATTTTGTAAACTTATTTAAATGCTTATTTACTTTAATAGATTTACGAATGTTTAATGATTTGAAATGATGGCTAAACTTATGGTTTTAATTGAAAATTTTGATGGGTCAGTTTTTGGGTGACCCGATCGAATCAGGATTAGGATTGGGGTGTTACAACAGTGGTATCAAAGCTTAGGTTTAACCAGTTTTAGGAAACCCTAGGGTGGTATAGAGGTCGGGGTAAGGAAGCCGCTAAAGTTAAGTTGTACCCTTCCAAGAGTGGGAATCCTAATGATGTTGCCTTGTTTCCTCGTGTTTTAGAAAAAAAGTTCGATGGTGAGTGAAGCCAAACGCGACTAGGAAAGTCGTGAGGAGAGCCATGTCTTTTAAGCGGAATATTTGGGTAAAGAGTTTGTCCTAGATGTTGGGGACACAAGCCTTCTAGGAAATACCGGAAGCGAAGGGGCGAGCCACCTCTATGATCTTACCTCTGATCTCTTGCAAGTGGTGCAAGCTATCCTGAGGCAATCTGAGACACCTTGCAAGACCCCTATTGAGAGATTTCACCATTTTGGGCCAAAAGATTTTGAAGGTTTGGGTGAGGATGACCCGATCAAGGCTGGTCAGTGGTTAAGAGACACCCAAAGGGTTCTGAGACGGATGAGAGAGAGTACGAAGGATGACCCTGATTGTATTGTCTCTCTTATTAAAAGCAATGCACAAGAATGGTGGGAGACTGTTGAGTTAGGACTACAGCCTACTCTTTCTACATGGGATGTCTTCTTGGATGAGTTCAAGAAGAACTACATTAAGGTTCACATGGATGAGATGAGAGATCAGTTCCTACATCTAGTTCAGGCGGACCAGATAGTGTTTGAATATGAGCAAGATTTTCTACGGTTGAGCCGTTATGCCCCAGATATAGTTGCCACCAAAGAGCTGTGGTGTAAGAGGTTCAGACATGGATTGAAGGTTGATCTACAGTTGCATGTGATAGTGGGTCCACTTGGAACATTCTCTGAACTAGCCAATAGTGCTAAGGCATTTGAACGACTTCAGGTTTCGACACCGAGTCAAGTTGATAACTCTAGAGGCTTTGTAGTGGAGACACAAGATTTCATAAGTCTTTTATCTCCTCTGTCTAAGAGGTTTCGTGCTTTGAGTGGTTCGAAGAAAGTTACTTCAGATCAGTTACCGAGGGTCAATCGAAGATCTAGATCGAGGGTTCGTAGGGGTTCTTTGATGCATGCTCCTGTAGGGAGTGCTGATGGTTCAGCCAGAGTGTCGCTCTCACTGGCTTATGAGCATTTTATTCGACATTATCTTGGAGTGTTCTTTTTGCTACGGGGAGTTTGCTACATGTGCTGGGCACTAGGTCATTTGGCAAATGACTGCCCAGCTATGGATGATGGTACACATGTTCAATCTCAGAGGTTGACTTCTTCTCGACATGGTTAGAGTTTTACGAGAGGCGTGTTAGGGCATCTTCTGGGTATTAGGGTGGAGGTCCTGTGAGATCCATTGTCAAAGTTGACGATCAAGCTGTTGCTGGATAGTCTACCGTTCAGGCCAGAGGAGACAGCTTTACCACATGTGATATGTTAGGTACATTTGTTTGTTTTGGTTTCAGTTGTTACTTTGATGAAAATTTGATATCTTGTTCACATAATGGTTTTGGTTCTTGTTAGATAAGTGTTGTGGTAGGATCTAGAGGTTGATGTTGGTTTGTTTAGCTCATCGGTTTTGTAAGTTCTTATAGGTAATGTGTTTACCATGAGTGGTAAGTAGGGATTGGGGGTAATAGTCTCTTTAGACTTGTTATATTTACTCACTCCCTAGTTGGTAGATGTTACCCATGGAGTAGGTTGATCGTGTGAGTTTGATGTATGCCTTGGTTTTTGAATGAGATTCTCAAAGTTTCAGGGTTCGAGATGAACCAGGTTGTGGTTAACAGATGCAATGAACCATCTCCTCTCTAGCGCAGAAGTTGTGTTCTTTAGATGTTTGTTCAAAGGGGGTCTTGTTGGTTGCAAGACGTTCTTAGCCCACGTTGGATACGAGGGTTGAGAGTCCAAATATTTAGAGTTGTGAAAATTTGAAAGGTTGTTAGAGTTCTCATCGAGGAATGAGCGATCTTACCTCTTGATCGTGGATTGGAACCCTACGATAGAAGTAGTGTCGAGTTTGGTGTTAGTGTTCATCATCTTGTATTATGGCAACAACCGAACTTCTTGAGTGAGAACTCAATTGTAAAGTAAGTGAGTGAATACGGGTGTTATCGCCAAGTGGTTTACCTTGGGACATGCCTATGTTGGTTTAGCAAAGAGAGGTAGCATTGGATATTATGAGCTGAGGTGTGACGGTGAAGGACCGTTTGGGTTTGATGATCTTGTGAATGGTTGAGGAGAATTGAGTTTTTTGTGTGATCGTTCAGAGTCTGAGTATCACAAGTTTAAAGTTAAAAGGAAGTTATGATAAAATTGTGGTTGATGTGATGATTGGACTTTAAGGCAAGCCGTGAAGTGGTTTGGACTTTCGAGCACGTCATTTTAATCTTGAGTTTGATGGTTCGAGTGTTTGTTCTACAACGTTTTGGAGGATAGATTGTCTACATGTATGGTAAAATAGTGAGAATATTATCAGAGTAATGCAATGAAAGTGTGGTTTAACAACCATGGCTATGTGGAACCGAGATTCTTGTGTTGCAATGGATCTTGATAGAAGTACCATTAGAAATTCTTGATGGGTTGTTAGAGTTTCAGTACAGTTGTTCGTTGGGATTAAATGGTTGGGTTAGAGTGGCATGTTCGAACCTTCAAGGATGGTTGGATGAGTTTTGATCTCTAGTAGAGTTTGTAAGCAGCAACAGTTTTCTTTTGGAATAAAGTGGCTTGAGTGGTGAAATTGCATGGTCATGAGTTAGCTTTCGTTTGAGTTGGGGCGAGTTCTAGTAAAGTGAGGTGCTAAGTTCAATCTTAGTTGGCCGAGATGGAAGAAAAGTGTTGTTAGTTCAAGATAGGTTGATGGTAAAGTTCAGGCTACGGAGTTCGCTTGTTCTTGGGAAAGTTTGGTTATGATGTATATATTAGACAAGAAGTTTTCCTAGTAGTATACCATGAAGAGGTGTCGCATTTCAGATATAGATAGGGTTTGAGTTCAAGAGTTTTTGGACCGCTAGTGATGGTAGGAAGAAGTGTTAACCGAGATGAACTCGTACCAAGTGAGATCCTTGGGTTGATATTTGGACCGTATCGTTTGAGTCTGTCCTATGTCGTTCAATTTTAGGGCACATTGTGATTATGGCACGATCATTGGAAAACAAATCATCGGGGATTCACGAGAAGGGTGTTGAGGATGTCCAGTGTTGTGAGCTTGGGCTAAGAAAGTTTGATAATGAAATTTCAGAAGCAATGTGGATGTTTGCGAGTTGGGAAATGGTTGGATCTAAAATGGTTGCATCTCTTCTATTTGTTTAAATTTCGAGGATGAAATTTCTTTTAAGAGGGAAGAGTTGTAACGACCCGAATTTCTGAGTCAATGTTTGGGGCATTAACTCAGATTATGGACCTTCATGTTGGTTGGAGTAATTGGACCCATTGGGCCAAGTATGGGCCTTAGTGGATAAGAATTGGACCATATAAGCTAAAAAATTGACTATTTTGTGAGAAGGGTGAAGTTGGAGGCCTTGGGTGGTAAATACACCATTTTTTCTAAGTGAATGGCTGGTTTCTTTCTTTGGTGTTGGCTACCACGTGAAATAAGGGGGACAAAAAGTGGGTTTTGTAATATCAACCATCTATTCATCTTTTCTTCTTCTCGTTCTTCCCACTATCTTCCCTCATGGAAACTGTAGATATCAAGGTTTAAAACTCAAATCTTTACCCTTCAAAGTTTAATTTCGGGATTTATGGTTGAAGGAGAAATTAATCATCAGCCCAAGAGCTTCGAGAAAAGTATATTTTGTGGAAAAAAATGTAAGCTTCTTATTTATGGGTTTTTGGGGATTCAAGGCTATGAGAGTTTTCCTTTGAAATTAAGGGTGCAAATATGTAGCTAAGTCTCCCATTGACATTTGTTTCATGCCTTGTTTCATTTCCATGTTGTGTGGGGGTGGGGGTGTTTGAAAAAAGGCTTCATTAGGCTTGGAACAAGGAGAAAGCTTGAGGAAAGTAGTTGGGTGAGCAAATTCGGGTTTGTTGCTTAAGGTCAGTACATTTCTGACTCTTTGATTCTTGGATATCCTAAAGTAATTGCCTTGTTCGATATTGTGGTTAAGGTTTCTAGTTTTGGTGTTAAAGTAGCTTAGAGCCTTTAATGGTGAAATTCAAATTAATTGTTAATAATGTGTAAAAATGGTAGCAAACCATCCTAATTAAATCCCATAAGATGTAGGGTTAAGTTAAAGGGCTAAGGGTTACGTTTTGGAGACTTGGGAAGTGATTTCCTAAGCCTTGGAAGCCATTTTTGGGCTTCGATATTGGTAGACAAGCAGCCCGTACCGATACCTTGTGTTATATATACGACGAACACGGGCGAGTTTTAAAGGGGGTATCGATACGCTTGAGGTGGGTATCGATACCCACTGTTCTATTAAAATTCTAGTGACAAAAAATAGTATCATTATGCTTTGGGCGTATTAGTACATGGGGGTATTGTCGCAACCCTTTTTCGGAGTGGCTCAACTTTTTAAAAATAAAAACACGGAGTCACCACCAATCTTTTTAAGAGGTGTGATTGGATCACCTAAAAAATATGTCATTTTAATAAAACTTTTATTCTATTAAAACAACGAATTTGGTCTATGAAAAATAAAAAAAGGGTTCGGGAGTCGGTTACGCGTGGAGAAGGGTTAGCACCCCCCACGATGCCCAAAAATTGGTACCTAGCCAATTACAAAAGGTTTTAAAGTCGGAATTTGCAAGCTCACGAAAAATTTCGATTTATTTGTCCATATATGAATATGATTCTATTTTAACGGTCTTACCATTCGAAAAATGAACTTCAATCACTGCCAACACTCCTGACGCTAACCCATCATTTATGTTTAATAAGACACCACTTTTATTATATTTCTTTTATTAAACAAGCAAGTAAAGAAGTAATTAAAAGATAAAATAAGAAAACAGCAAATTAAATTGCAAAGTTAAATATATACAAGAAAGTAATTAAATAAAATTAAATCACGAATCTTTAAAAAAAGGTGTACGAACCGGTTTTATAAAAAATGAATTAAAACTTAATTATGAAACTTTTAAAAAAGGTTTTTTTTAAAAAAGATTAAAAAGGAAATTTTAAAAAATGACCAAATTAAAAATTATTGAAACTTATGACCAAATTTTAAAGAAAACATTGACCATTTCGAAACAATTAAAAATATGGCATCTCGTGGAGTAAAAGGATTGGGACGGAGGGTTTTAATGAGCGAAATTAACCCATTTTGCCTTGAGTATAAAACCAATTTAAAACACCTTCCACTTTAACTTTTCAACAAAGTCGGATAAAAAATACCTTTTTTCAAAACCTTTCAATTGTTCTTGGTGTTCTTCAAGAATGAAGAACACCAGAAATGAGCCACCATGTCGGCCGCCTTCTACCAACACTGGCCGCCGTTTGACGGCGGTGATTTTTATTTTTTTTTTTTTATTTCAAAAAATAGCAAAAACAAAAAAAATAATTTAGATTCGAATGGAGGAAATCCGATTACAACAACATTTTTAAAACGGTTTGAGGTAAGAACTTCACAATTTTATATATGCTAGATTCGAAATAATTAGAAAAGATGAACAAAAAAGACAAATAGAAAAGAATACAATACCAAAAAGCTTGCTTCTTATTCCAAAAACTTCTAGTACAACGATAGCCGATTTGAAAGCTTTTCTCCACAACCTTAATGCCCAATCCGAATTCTTTTCATGTAGTTGTGATATTTTCAATTGTGTGTCGTTACAAGAGAATGAAGGGGTGTTTATATAGGATTTAAATCCTGAAAATACATGGAAACACAAAAAAATAAATCCCAAAATTCGGGTAAATCATTCCCCAAAAAAGTATGATTTGATTCTTTCTTTCCTTTTTCCATGGATTCTTATTTGCCCATACTATTTCTTTCTCTTCTTTCCTTCTTTAATTCAAATATGTAAAATTTGGGGTTGTGTGTCTTCCATGTTTGAATCAAATGAGATTGACCTCTCCAACTCTTTCCTTCTTTATTTGTGTTTGACCATTTACTTTCCTTTTTCTTTTAATTTTTGCATCTTCTGTAGATCAAAGGAGAGGCCGCCGGCGGTCATCGACTGCACGGCACGACAAGAGGGCAGAACCAGAGCAAGCGTCGGTGTGGTGCAGTGGATGTAGAGTAGTGACTGGAAGCTCGTACAACGGGGCAGCGTTGCGTTCTTGAGAGCTAAACGGCCTGGAGTTTCTTGCGCGTGATTCGCACGCACCTGAGGTTGTTGTGCTTCATATTCGGTCAGATCTAGACTGTTGGATCTACTCATATCCAACAGCTCTGACAAGGCTGCGCATGGGAGAACAAAATTGTCAGCTAGGGTTTTATTATTTGGACCAAATGGGTCTTTACTAGACTAGACTCTTTTATTAAATTAAATGGGCTGTTTTTATTTAGAGTAGACTCCATTTTAATTCTTTTTGGGTTTTATGAACAACTATAATAGTATACAAATAATAATAGTTATAATATATATATGTACAATAATAAGTATAAAATAAAAAAATTAGGTGAAAATTCAGTGACAACAGCTGTCCCTCTTTGCTCATTCCTGTGAAACAGGGATAGAGCAAAGACCAAAAGACACTGATTTTCACTAATTGCCAACTCGATGGGCACCAACACAGATTTCATTCTCTTTATGCCTGAATGAATAAGCGGCTTCCATTCTCCTTATGCATTAACAGATAGGCGGGTTCCATTCTCATTACGCCTAAACGGATAGGTAGGTTCTATTCTCCTCATGCTCGAATAGATAAGCATATGCTGAAAAATAAAGGTTTCACTCTCCTCATGCTCGAATGGATAAGCAGGTGCTAAAAAATAAAGGTTCCACTCTCCTCATGCTCGAATGGATAAGAAAGTTCTATTCTCATCATGCTCGAATAGATAAGAAAGTTCTAAAAAAGGTTATATCCTCCACATGCTCGGATGAATAAGCAGGTTTTATCCTTCTCATGCTTAGATAGATAAGCAGACTAAAAAAAGGGTTCCATCCTGCTCATGCTCGGATAGATAAGCAGGTTCTATTCTCCTCATGCTTGAATAGATAAGTAGGTTCTATTCTCCTTATGCATGAATAGATAGGTCGGTTCTATTCCCCTTATGCCCGAACGGATAAGCGGGTTCTATTCTCCTTATGCCCAAATAGATAGGTGGGTTCTATTCTCCTCATGCCCGAATAGATAGGCGATTTTCTAAAAAAGGTTCCATTCTCCTTATGCTCGAGTAGATAAGCTGGTTCTATCCTCCTCATGCTCGGATAGATAAGCAGACTGAAAAAAAAGGGTTTCATCCTCTTCATGCTCGGATGAATAAGCAGGTTCTATCCTCCTCATGCTCGGATAGATAAGCATATTTCATACCTGTCAAAACTTTAATAAATGTTATGACTATGATGAACATGTCCCTAAAGATGTCTATCACATGAATGGATGTCTCATTTCTTTTGCTTTTATATTCTTTTTTTTCAGAATTAATTTTTCCTTTGGTTTTTGAATCTACATATTTGCTCGCTCAGTCCAGATAGACAGATGTGTTTTTTCATTGTATTTCTTCGATTCATGGAAACATCTGATCTTTTCATATTTGTTCACTCAATCCAGCTATCTTGTACTTCTGCCTTAAAGAATCATTATTTTGTCTTCATACTCTTCAGCACCCTTTTAGCCTTTGTTAAAGGAGTGGAATTCGTATTTTCCTTGTAGCTTGGATGAATACCCCAATGTCTGCAAAATTGTTCTCATTATCATAGGAGAGGGTTTAGCTATCATGTTGCTTTAAACAATGCCAAATGCCCTCGTAACTTCTTGTGGGCTCTCAAATTCTTGTCCCTACAGGATACCCTAAAGTGTTTGCATGCAAAACCTTCCTGCAAAGCTTATTTCCACCTTGAATGTCTTTAAATGATGTTTGGCACTTTAATCTCTTCCTCTTGCGCCTAACATATATTACCCCAATTGGTGACACAATTTTCCCACTGGGCACAGCTCTATCTGTTTCATGCTTTTGGGATCTTACATCTTATGTGCGGGTCTTGCTCGACAACATGGTCCACTTAAAACTCTTCAACACATGTACTTTTTTTCTTCTCATACAAGGTGATGCCCATGTTCAAACTGAGGTTCAATTGTCAGCCACTTCATTATTTCCTGAAGCAATTGAAAACATTCATTCATGGTTCCCTACGGTTGGAATCAATACCAAGAAATCTTTTGTTTTTCATAAATCTATGTCAGCCTACTTGTAAGATGCAAGAAAAGGCTAGAAATGGGGATTTAGTCATGGCAAACATGGAAAAGAGGAAAGTCAGATGCCCCAAAATTCATAGTATGAATGATTCATGAATCCATCAACCAAATAGTGCCCCACTTTTAGGTGGCTCTCTTTATCTCACCCACTCCCCAAATTTTAATTTCCCACTTTTCTAATCTCAATCAGACATTAGAAGTTTGGAGATCCCTGAAGAAAGGTTAACTCAACAGGGCAGAATGTGTTCTGAAGACAAACTCATTTTCTCAGATATTCATGTACATTCCAAATGGTCTTTAAAGGCTTGTAACGTAGGCTAGGCTCGGGTTGCCAAAAATATATATAGGCTCAAATACATGTTTTAAGAGTAATTAAACCAAGGATAAATCTTTCTTGATGAAATCTATGTTCTTCTTCTTCTTTTTTGGATCACTCTAGACTACCCATTTTGGGTTTTCACCCTAGAGTTCATTTCCCTTTCTGGTATATGTCTCATTTGAAGGATTTGTTTCAAATTTTCCTTCACACTCCAACTTTTATTTTCTTTTTATTCCTTTCTTTTTTTTCCTTCTTTTTCTTCTTTTTCCTTATTCTTTTTCCTTTTCTCCTTTTTTTCTTCTTTTGCTTTCTTTCTTTCTTTTTCTTTTTTCTATGTCCTTTTCATTTCGAATTTGGGACATGTGTTTAATCTATCGTGTTTTTTTCCTTTGCTTGCAAATTTTCATCCTCTTTGCCCCCTGTGTGGGGGGTGATCCTTGGTTAAGATTAAATCACAAGAAAAATATAAGGCTCAAAGGGGGACAAGAATGGATTTTTATTCTCTTATTCGTGAGGGGAAATGAAGGAATACCAAATGTCATTTCACACACAAACATCTTTGAAGAGAAGCAGTCTTCAGTTGGTTGATGTTTTGGAGTTATCACTTTATTCAAAGAACCTAACAACAATGTTTGAGAGGAAAGATCACTCATAATCTATATATGGGATCTCCTCATTAACTTGAACACACTTTTTGCCTCTCTATCTCGGGATTAGATTCAAGTCATTCATACAATCAATAATAAGGGCTCTGCCAGAAAGACGTATGTTTGAAGAGAAATGGATGAAAAATGAATATAAATGAGAAATGTTTGCCACTTGAGAAAATAAAGAAAATGCATCTTTAAACAAGTAGATTAACATAGAAAGTCCTTACAAAAGATCCCTAATGCTCGCGAGCAAAAGCAAAAGCAAAACGGTTGGTTCTAGGTATGCCCTAATAATGTTCGGGAAAATCCTCTATTATCCAGCCGTGAAGCATTATTCCAGGAAGGCATGAAGTCTAACCAAGCTCAAGTAGTTCAAGTTATAGATGCTTGTCATATTCTTCTCCCTCGAGTCTTCTACTTTTGATAGCCGCCAATGTCAACTCTCCATTCATGATCATGTCTGCAAAACCTTCGGTGACATGGTTTAACATATAGTCATAGAAGGGACCATTTAGAGTCTCCACAAATATTGGAGTAACCTCATTTCCCAACAGTGGAGGTTGTACCTGGGCTGCCACATCTCGCCACCTCTGGGCATACTGGCGAAAGCTCTCGTCGGGCCTTTGTTCCATATCTTGCAGTACGACCCTGTTTGGGACCATATCTGTCACATACTTGTACTGTTTGAGGAAAGCTTTTGACAGATCTCTCCAAGTTCGTATGTTGACCAGCCTCAATTGGGTATACCATCGGATAACAGTCCCCGATAGACTATCCTGGAAGTAGTGAATCGATAATTTCTCATTTTCCAAGTGTGGCGACATTTTTCGGCAATACATGGTCAAGTGTGCCAAAGGGCAACTGGTCCCGTCATGCTTTTCGAAGTCCGGAGCTTTGAATTTTAGAGGAACCATCAAGTCAGACACTAGACTTAGATCCCTTGCATCTACGTCACCATAAATGTTTCCTTCTTGTAGGGCTTTGATGATCTCTTCGAGCCTGCCACATTAATCTTCCAGCTTTTTGTTTATTCTGGACCTATTGGCTACCTTATGGAGATCCCGCAACTCAATGCCATGATTTATCCCAGACCTTGCCAAAGCATGAGCTGAGGTTTCTGCTATAAGGATCTGGAACCTCTTATTCAGTGGAAATGTCTGACTAATCATCCTGAGCTAGGGCGGCGAAACATCAACGACTTCAACCGCCTTTTTTCTTTCGGGGTCTTTGAAACCCAACATATCTGCTATCTGGATAACAATGTTTCTATGGGCTCGTGCAATTTCTTCCATCAATTATTTCTCCATTTTATCGAGTCTATCTTGGGTACCCTTGTGGCTATTCTCTAAAGTTGTCAATCTGTCTTTCATGGCCATTGCTCTGGACTGAGAACGAGTACCGTATTTGTGAGATGTTTTGTTATTTTGGAAATTCTGTCATTAGTCTCTTTTCATGTTTGAATGTATGCGATGAAATTAATCCAAGCAACAACCAAACAAAAATGCAAATGCATGAATGCAAATGTATGAATGTAGGCGAAGGGCCATCGATTCCATTAAGGTATTGCTCTAGAAGTAGCCTTCATTGGACGACAAAGGTCCTACGAATACGTCTCAGTCTGAGCACCAGATCCTCTATTTCTTTGATCAGCCTTTGGAGCCTTGGTCCTACCTCACCTATTGGTCTGACGTGGGGGCGAAGAAATGTAGCTTCTCTGACTATCATTGTCACATGCTTAGCTGCATCTTCAATTTAAGATGTGATACCTCTGTCGAACATGTTTCTCTCTTGGGTCCTTTTGACATTACCCCTAAGTCAAGTGGACCAATAATCATCCTTTCATTAGAGTCTTCAAAAAAACAACATCTTCATTTTGTAACAACTGCTTGGTTGCACTGTCGAAGTGGTCTCATAGCACTTGCACGATATTCTGCTTGGCACTGATGTGAACATACTTTGGTATTTCCTCCACGTGGTCACCGTACATCTGCACTGTCTTCCTTTTTCTTTAGATACCTTTCATCCATGGAAAAAGCTTTTTCTAACTGAGCAACATGCTTTAGAATCAAACCCTTCTAAATATGAGATGTAAATGCAAAGAAGAAGAAAAAAAGCAAAACAAAATTAAGACAAGAAAAGGAAAGGGTTATTATTCTTAAAAAACGAAAATAAAGCATAAAAGGTCCAAAATAATTTCATTGTACGAATAGTAATTGGGCAGCTCATTCCAACACTTCTGGACATGTCTTCACGGACTATTCCTAAAAAATAATTTTGACCAGACTAAAAGCCTAAGGTTTTTCCACATGGCTCTATTGGGGTGGGTTTCTAGATTCACACAGAAGGTTTGGTTCTATAAGGGTACCCGAGCTATCCTTGTTGTCCCCTACTAAGGGTAGCAAGGCCCTTGGTACTCACTCATTATAGGTTTCGAACGAACCAAGTTCAACTCAAGAGGACTCATTTCCTTAAGCCTTCTCAAATGATCAATATCTTTATGAAGACAAGGGTCATATGAGTCTCGAAGGTACTTGCTAGGCTCATACAGAGAATCAATATTCTGACATGAGCAAAGCGTTTTCCCCTCACTTACACGATCGGGACGGAGCTCGGGCATAGAGCTTAACCAATTTTTTTAAAATGCGTAAAATAGAATCATATTCATAGATAGACAATTAAATTGAATTTTACACGAACTTAGCAAATTTTGACATTAAAAAAATGTATTCGACTTGCGACCTGACTCTCTTTTTTATAAAAACAAAATTTTCCCCAACGGAGCCGCCAAGCTGTCGCAACCCTTTTTTTAGAGTGGCTCGACTTTTTAAAAATAAAAACACAGAGTCGCCACCAATCTTTTTAAGAGGTGTGATTGGATCACCTAAAAACATGTCATTTTGATAAAACGTTTTATTTTATTAAAACAAAGGATTTGGTCTGCGAAAAAGAAAGAAATGGGTTCGAGAGTCGGTTACGCGTGGGAAAGGGTTAGCTCCCCACCCCACGATGCCCAAAAATTGGTACCTAGCCGATTACAAAAGGTTTTAAAGTTGAAATTTGCAAGTTCACGAAAAATTTCGATTTATTTGTCCATTTATGAATATGATTCTATTTTAACGGTCTTACCATTCGGAAAATGAACTTCAATCACCACCAACACTCCTGGCGCTAACTCGTCATTTTTGTTTGATAAGACACCACATTTATTACATTTCTTTTATTAAACAAGAAAGCAAAGAAGTAACTAAAAGATAAAATAAGAAAACGGGAAATTAAATTGCAAAGTTAAATATATACAAGAAAGTAATTAAATAAAAAGTAAATCACGAATCTTTAAAAAAAAGGTGTATGAACCAGTTTTATAAAAAAAGGAATTAAAACTTAATTATGAAACTTTTCAAAAACGTTTTTTAAAAAAACAGATTAAAAAGGAAATTTAAAAAAAAAACTGACCAAATTAAAAACTATTGAAACTTAGGACCAAATTTTAAAGAAAACAGTGACCATTTTGAAACAATTAAAAATATGGCATCTCGCGGGGTAAAAGGATTGGGACGGAGGGTTTTAATGAGTGAAATTAACCCATTTTGCCTTGAGTATAAAAACAATTTAAAACACCTTCCACTTTAACTTTTCAACAATGTTCGATAAAAAAACCCCTTTTTTCAAAACCTTTCAATTGTTCTTGGTGTTCTTCAAGAATAAAGAACACCGGGAACGAGCCACCGTGTCGGCCACCTTCCACCGACGTCGGCTGCCGTCTAACGGTGGTAACTTTTATTTTTTATTTTTATTTTAAAAAAACCAGCAAAAACACAAAAAAATTACTTTAGATTCGAATGGAGAAAACCGATTACAACAACACTTTTAAAACCGTTTGAGGTAAGAACTTCACCATTTTATACATATTAGATTCGAAATAATTAGAAAAGATTAACAAAAAAACAAAATAGAAAAGAATACAATACCAAAAAGCTTGCTTCTTATTCCAAAAACTTCGAGTACAACGATAGACGATTTGAAAGCTTTTCTCCACAACCTTAATGCCAAATCTGGATTCTTTTCATGTAGTTGTGATATTTTCAATTGTGTGTCGTTACAAGAGAATGAAGGGGTGTTTATATAGGATTTAAATCTTGAAAATACATGGAAACTCAACCAAAATAAATCCCAAAATTTGGGTAAATCATTCCTCAAAAAAGTATGATTTGATTCTTTATTTCCTTTTTCCATGGATTCTTATTTGACCATACTATTTCTTTCTCTTCTTTCCTTCTTTAATTCAAATATGTAGAATTTGGGGTTGTTTGTCTTCCATGTTTGAATCAATGAGATTGACCTCTCCAACTCTTTCCTTCTTTATTTGTGTTTGACAATTTACTTTCCTTTTTCTTTTAATTTTTGCATCTTCTGTAGTTCAAAGGAGAGGCCGCCGGCGATCGTCAACTGCACAGCACAGCAAGGGGGCAGAACTGGAGCAAGCGTCGGTGTGGTGCGGTGGACGTAGAGTAGCCACTGGAAGGCCGCGCAATGGCGCAGCATTGCGTTCTTGAGAGCTGAACGGCCTGAAGCTTCTTGCACGTGATTAGCACGCGCTTGAGGCTGTTGTGCTTCATATTTGGTCTGATCTAGACTGTTGGATCTACTCAGATCCAACGACTATGACAAGGCTGCGCATGGGATAACAAAATAGTCAGGTAGGGTTTTTATTATTTGGACCAAATAGGTCTTTATTGGACTGGACTTTTTTATTAAATTAAATGGGTTGTTTTTATTTAGAGTAGACTCCATTTTAATTTTTTTTAGGTTTTATGAATAACTATAATAGTACACACGTAATAATAGTAATAATATATATGTACAATAATAATTATAAAATAAAAAGTTAGGTGAAAATTCAGTGACAACAGGTATCAATACGCGGGGTTCGTGTATCGGTACAGGGTCAACGGTCAACCTTTCCCTGTGAAGAATGAGTATCGGGATGAGTAGGGCAGGTATCAGTACGCGTAGGCTAAATGGTTTTTAGTATCCATTTTAGGTATTGATACGTGAGGTGGGGTATCGGTAGTACCTGGGCAATCTACCCGGAAAATATGAAGTTAAGTTTAAGGGATTGTTAATTCGAGGACTATGGTCCCATGGGCTTCTAAGGTACTAAAATGAATTGTAAAATTGAGAAACCGAGGTTTGACCCTTGTGAATAACAATAACATATAATAGTTTAGTACGTGATGAACCGAGATAATCATGATGGTTAGTGTTATGCCTTGGGGCATTTGTGATGGCTTGGCTTGGTGTCACTTACCTCTTGGTGATGTGTTTGAATGCCCAAGGAGCATGCATTATCTTATGTTTGTGGTAAAGGAATCTGGATGTCTTAGAATCAGTACTACGATACTTATATAAGGAGATGTGTACTTTGCACTGAGTGATCAAGTACATCCAATGTACCCATGGGTTGAGTGATATGGGTGCGTTAGAAATCTATCTATGACTATGGTGATCTGGATAAGGTAATTAACTCGATAGACTGAGTGAACTCGAGTAACCTGATTGGCTAAGTGACCTCAGGTAAAGACTACTTGTGGCTAATGTGATCCAAGTATGTTTAGGACGTATCCATGGCTATGGTGATCCATATATGGTCCATTGACCCGACGGCTGTGTGAGCACGGGTAAAGTAGGGCTTCGTTGGACTTTATGTAGATAATGTATGGATGTACTTATGTATGTTGTGTGGATGCTATAGATTGATAGCTTATGCACCCGATGGCTGAGTGATCGGGGTATTGCATGTATTAACTTGATGGGCTGTGTGAGCTCGAGTATCTCGATGGGATATGTGACCTCGAGTATGGCAAAGCTTGTAGACTTGTATGACTTATTGTAGACTGTTGAATTTTTTAGTCAACTTTGATCTTGACGTTTTTCAACATCTTAACTCCATATTTACAATCTGTTTTGCCTAATTTGAACCTGAAAGTCTAGTTTTGCTAATTATAACTTATTCAATGTCTTGAGCCCGAATTTGCAATCTGTTTCACCTAATTCGAACTTAAAAGTCTAGTTTTACTAATTACAATTTATTTTTGTACTTAGTAAATTTTGAGAATTTGAGTATGAGATCTGATATGGTTTCTTATTGCGTTTCAGACAATATCGATTCTGAGGACGACGTTTTACCTCCTCTTCTTCCACATGTGCATCTTGTACTTGCATCTTCTGCGAGAGCTACACCTGAGTTGTTTATTTATGGAATTTGAGTTAGGTGACATGGTGTTTTTTGTTAGAATGTGAATTAATATAAAACTTCATATCGTAGGTTCTAACTCAACTAGATCTAGAGCTAGTTCAGATCATGGGGGCGTCATCACTAATGTTAGAGCTTTGGCCGCTAGAAGTGTATTCTCTTTGTATGCTATATTATTCTGTGAAATGTTTTACCACTTCCATGTACACTTTTTTGTGAGGCAACTGCAATGTGATTTGTAATGTCATGCATATTGTGATAAATTGTGTTAAACTGTGTATTAATGAGACTATCGAAATATCAGAATTGTGATCCTTGTATCTGGTACGATACAACTGTGATGTGTTATTGTTTTATAAACATTATTTTATATATTCATAGGGTGAGATTGTACGGAGGAAGAAGTGGTTTGGTCACACTGTGATTAGAGAAATAAGAGTTATGGGGAACTACCTCCACTATGACTAACTGCTTTGCCATCACTCTGATTGGAGTTTGTAGTTGGGTTTGTGATATGAGTATAGCATCACTTCATGCATTGTGTTTTAATGTGATTTATAACCCTTATGATATTATTGTGAAATTGAGATTGGGTTTGTTACACTTTAGAGACGCTATAGGCTTAAATAGCTCACTCCCTTATAGTTTGTCTTTCAGATACCTTGGCTCTAGGTGATTTGGTACTCGGAGGAACTCTTGCATTTTTAGATTTATTTTTAATTTAGTACAGACTTAATCATTTTCAGATATTTATTATTAATACTTTTTATTGAGATTTGATGTAATTGAGACTTGAGACTGATTTGGGATTTGAGGAAGTTTTTTAGTATGCATGCATTTGCCTTTAACATGGATATTTTATTATAATATTGGTTTATAACATTATGATGGATTTTAATAATGTTTTGGGAATATCTTTTAATGTGAATGTTTTATACTTATAATCAATAATGAGATACTTGAGAGAAAAGTTACGAATGTGACTTCCTAAATTGGACTTTTTTCTTTGGGTCAAGTTTAGGGGTTACACCTAAAGTTAAAAGGTGTATAGCTTGGGCACTTATTTTGTATTAAACCTTTAAAATAATCATTTTAATTTTTATTCTTTTAATATTTCGACTTCAAGAATTTTTAAAGATAAAGTGAAAGGCTCGATGTCTTTAACCTAAATTAGCTTCGATGAATAGCGTAGAGGTTTCTTTTGAAATTGGGAAAATGAAAAAAGAATGACAATTTGACACGTTTAATTTTAGAGTGGTTCGACCTTTTAACCAAGGTCACATCCACTACTTCAGCATTCATACTAAGGATTTTCTAATTCAATAACAATGAATTCTTCCCTTTTTACAAGTTTAAAGGGTAATCTTACATCCTATCTTTTCACGGGCTAAGATAGAACCCTCTCTAGTTTTTATAAAGATCAACTAGAATCTATCTCTCAACAAGGAGGTCTTGACATTGTAAACTAATTACCTTTCTAGGTGGGTGTTTATACATTTTTGCTCACTAGGATCGGACTAAAGAATTTTCAAGTGATTACAAAATAAACAATGAAAAACACAACTCTTTTGATCTTTAAGCTTGAATGTCCATCCTCTTATTCTTCAAGTGTCCCAAGCCTTTTTATAGTGTGAAATTAGCTACTAGCCGTTTATAGCTGTTGGGGATGGTTTGGAGTCGTTGGAAAACTTTAAAGCAGAGCATGCAATGTTCACCTGTATATAAGTTTCGAAACTACTCAAAGAGTTTCGAAATTCTTCGAGCCAGATTTGAAATTTTGACCGTTGGAACTCAAAGTTTCGAAACTTACACTATAATTTCAAAACTGAAAAACTGTTTGGAATAAGAAATTTAGAAACTTCTGCAGAAGTACGGAAACTTCTGTACAAAAGTTTAGAAACTCTTGTAAGAGGGAGTTTCTAAGAGTTTCAAAACTTTTGGTAAAGTTTAGAAACTTTGCTCCAGCATTTTTAAGAATTAAGTAGCTTTGACTTTATGAAAATATTTTAAGTTGAGTAATGAGTCAAGACACTTAGAAAATATTTTTAAACATATTTTTCAAGTTTTATAGACTTTAAATTATTTTTGTAATATTTGAATAAGTCCAAAAATATTTTTCATTGAGTTATATCAAAATAAATATCTCAACAATTTCTCTATTTTTGATATAACAAAACCAGATCAAAAATTCTTTTTGAAAATCTCTCCCTTAAAATATATTTTTAAAAAAATATTAAAACTCTCTCTTTTTTCTTTTTGAAATTAAATTTTTTAAATTTATCTCTCCTCTTTTTATTAAATCAAAAATAATTCAAATTATTTAAGTTTAAAATAACAATGGAGAGTAAGTTAATTTTTCGAAAACAAAAGCCCCTTAATATATGCATTTTATTTTAAATTTTAGCTCAAAATACTTTGACACTTAAGAAAATTATTGAATTTGAATAAAAATATCAAGTTTTAAAAACTATGAAATTCAATTTATCCAAGTCTTTTTAGAGTTTATGCAAAAATAAGAATGAGTAAAAACGCTCAGTCAACTTAGGCTGCCTTCAGCCGTTCACCAAGGAATTTTCAACTCCTGTCAGCCTGAAACGCTCGCTTGAGCAAAAAAGTTAGATTTTCCAGTTGCAGGAAAACGCCCGTTTGGGGTGTTAAATTCGGCGGAAAAACGCTCAGAACGCATGTTGCTTGTACCTGTTTAATATTGTTTCTTCGATTGGTACTCCAAGTCTAATGTTTGTTGGAGAAGCATTGCTGAACGGGCCCTTAGTATTATTAGTCGGTGTTTAGCCGGTGGAAGGAGGGCTTTAATGCTTCGTAAGTAGACCAGATTGCAGCAGCCGGAGCATGGAAGAGCGTCTTTGGAATCCATCCCCTCATCAGGCCCATGTATTCATCCTTCTTCACTATAGTTTCAATAACATTCCCAATCCAACTAATCGAAAATTTATTGCTACTGCAAACTCCCTCTTTGTTCAACATCAACCCATAGACAAAACCAGTGTATCATATTTCCAAGCTTGGAAAACAGAGTGGAAAAATCAAAAATTATCATTAAACAAGTGTTGACCTGACACTGCAACTGGATTTTAACAACATCAAGTAGCGTTGTAACAGCAGCAGCTAGAGCTCCAGCACCGGTGGTGGCATGAACTACCAACCTCTCATCGTGGACGACATCAGGCGACATATCCATCAACTCTCTCTTTGCTGCCTCGTAAGTGGCGAAGTGAACCAGGTCCAGAATAGAATTCGTCTGCCATTTCAGTGCCTTCGGCCTTTTTATGTTCCACTAATAATTTTATGCCAAGTGTATTATTAATTAAATAAAAATAATCAATAAAATAAGAATACGCATTCATAATGACAGTAGTTCTATACGAGGCTTAGAAGGCTCTGATCCCTTCCTACATCATAACCCTCCACATACAATCAGCCCCACCTTTGTATGGACTACTCTTCAGCTGGAATCTTTGCTTCACCATATCCATTGGCGTGAACACCGTGTGGTTCGTTACTGTGGCTACCACACCCGAAGCGGCATGAGCCATCGAGTTATTGAAGGTCTCCGCGGGATATCATATGACATCCGTTAAGTGGCGTGAAGGTATCAATTGAAAAACTCAAATTCAAATAAGCAATCTAGAGATCAATGGAAAAACTCAAACTCAAATAACCGATTGTCTTCAAAGGATTGTTTGTAATGTAGGGTACAAATATGTACCAAGTGGAGCTCAAGATACCAAACTCAACCGTACAATATGGTGGAGCTACCAAGCACATGATTCTTGTCTGATAACTCAAAGAGTCTATATCTATATCTATATATATATATATATATAGATATACCGAAATGGTCGAGGTTGGGTTGTCTGAATTCTTTGTTGTTCATCATTCGTTGAAGAATCCAGAAGGGTGCCAATTTTGTTGTGTCAACTGAAAATACAAGATTAGTCTGTTAATAAATAAATAGGATTACCTAAAATTAGATAACAAATAAATAAATAAATAAATTCAAACCGATAGTTGCAACTGTTATAAGTGACTGATGCGGACAAATTAGAAGAACACAATTGAATTGCTTATGGAATTCAATCTGAAGATCTAAGTCTGCGGGGCATCTACTAAACTTTTCAAACAATACAAATCTTACTAACTATATCTAAAGATTAAGGAGGTTTTTAACAAGATACACAATTCGAAGTAAAGAAGATTATAATCTCCTAATAAAATTTTATTTGCTGAGCAAAATAAAAAATTGTAGCTACAAAATTCGTACAGGTGTTTGCACTCACTCTCCAACTCAAAAATAGTCAACATAAAAAAATGAGGAGGATAGATAGAACTCCATAGGAAGATGTCAAGTGCTGCCATATCTTTGTCGAACTGAAACCGTATCTTTGGCCTATGAAGAGACAAGCATGTACAAACGAGTGAATCTGATAAACTGTACCTGAAAATCCATGTTTTCATACCTTCTGTATTACATGCTTTTAACCATCTTGAGTAAAAGGTTTTGTCGGTCATCTTCTTTCTCACATTCATCATGAGTCGGATGTGAGTATCAAATACAAATCAGTTTCTTAAATTTTTCACATACTTAAAAGAATGTTAGATAATATTCTCGTATTCATATCCGAATGGGTCGAACACAAACGTATAATACAAATACCAACAGTCCAATTTTCTTGATTTGGTCAAGAAAATTAGTGAAGTGGACATAGAATGGAATTGAATATGCAACTGCAAGTTAACTTTGGATGCCCAATGGAAGTCCAGCAACAAATGTTAAAGATCACTTTATGGATATTAGGTGAAACTTCCATTAGGCTGTCTCTGGTCATATATAGAATTGTATTTATGTTGCATGTGACATAAACTGAAGGGCCCTTTAACCATTATTTGGAAAGAAAAAAGAAAAAGGTTTGTTCAATGATTTTTATGGACAATGATAAAAGCATTTCTCTAGGACTTCTGATTTCAATAAACACCATTATTGCAAAACCTTATAAAAAAAGATTTAATTATAAAATAAGTGTCCATATTTTTTTACAATGAGTGCTTAAAGTGTTTTTTTAGTTGAAATATGTGTTTAAAATTTTATTTTTGATTGAAAAAAATGCCTAAAATTTTATTTTTGGCTTATTTTAAAGTTAACAACCAAAAATGAAACTTTAAACAATTATTTCAACAAAAAAATACAACTTTAAGCACTTATTTCAACTAAAAAATACGCACTTATATACAAAAAAGAAACATAGTTTTTACACTTATTTTATAGTTAAAGTCTAAAAACCTATCCTCCCACGCCATGCACAAAAGAAGCACCAACCAAGCAGGAAGATGGAAATCATTTCTTTGCCATTAACAGTAGGAAATGATCAAATGTTCAAGCTTGGATTCCTGCAATATTAATTGTTTGATGTTCTACTCATCCACCCCATACAAATGGGGAACAAGAAAAAGGGAGAAAAGGAGTTACATTTCATGTGAAATCAAAGAACATATTTACTTTGTGATCCTTAGAATATATTCTCACCAAGCATAGAATAATAAAAACAAGAAGAAGTGAACTGAAATATCTAATTTCAATGGTACCCTTTCTTGCCATTCCTGCTGCCAACACGGTGCAACCATCCAATCCCTTTGAGGGCCTTCGAGATCTTAACAAGTTTAGGCCTTCCCATTCCCAAATTCATCTTCCCGGCCGAGAACTTCAAAGCCTGTAAGCAACATAATTGCACATTCGACTCTTCTTCATAATCATCATTATCATCGTAGTAGCCATTGTTGTTGCCACCACCTTTCTTTCCTTTCTTCGAACCGCTTTTCAATTCTACTTTACTATCCGTGTCGGTTTCATAAGTCTCCCAAAGCAAATCCATCCCTTCACCACCACCATCAACATTATGTGAATGTCTCTCCTCGAAAAGCTTGCATGCCAATGTCCTCTTCCACTCCTTTTGCTTCCTCATGGACCCCAAGTTCCAAAGATCCGATCCCATTGTTTGCTCATTGTAATTGCTATCATTCACCATTGCTTTGGCAGCGTGCTCGGAGCCATTTTCAGCACCGATGATCACTTTAAGATCACTTATTTTGTTGTTCCCCACAGCCTCGGATCCCCTTGTCATGATTTCATCTTCTTTTCGTTCATCAACTTTATTGGACTCCACGCCTAGTGATTTGCCTTCTTTGTCTCTTTTTTCCACGACAAATTTTCTATTTTGACGACAAAGTCTTCAAAGATCTTCACCACCGCCTTTACCTTATTCGTTTCCGTACGCGTAATCTCCGGTGGTTTTTCATTCTCAGGCACACCTAAAGGACACTTTTTCTCAATGGGAGCTTCTTCAACAGCTTGAAAGCAATCTCCTTTAGACTCCATCTCCAATCATCTGGGTTTTCTCTAATTTCGACGATAGTCGATGTTTCAAACACGATCTTAAACGCTTCAAGCTCCTCCAAGCATCCAAATCCATCACCTTGATCATAATTGTCAACTTTAGACCTCAGCGTTTCAACAAACGTTTGGTAGGCAGTAAGTAGGAAACTTGCATCGGATTCCGGTGAGTTTTCGAGGTGGCAAGCGCCGCCATGATTGACAAAAGTGGGAGTGCGAGTGAGAAACGCAAGAAACAGAAGGGCGGTGGTGATAAAGAGAGGGGAAAGAAAAGAGAAAATCTTGAAGAAATAAGGGGAGAAGAAGATGAAGTAGGAGAAGTAGAGAGGGTGAGAGAGAGTGAGAGAACAAAAGAGCATAAAGTCAGAGAGCAAAAGACTTGAGAGGTCGTGAGTTTTCTCCTTGGCGGTCATCAAAGAAAACCCAGACATTTTCGGTGGAAAACGAGAGGGAAAGAAAGAACGAACAGATTGAAGGAGACGGTGATGATGATGGATGGTAACAGCTTAACAGGGGAAGACGAAACAAAGACTTGGAAGAATTCTGGGGGTCCTAATTGGAAAGAGAGAGTGGAATGATTAAAGGGGAGAGATTGAGAGAAAATAAAACTACCATTGATACGAAAAAGAAAAGTCATCACTTTGGAAACTTTCCCTGTCTTTGTCCCCCTTGATATATCCCTATCGGACCACTGGATTGATATCAAAATATTTCTTTTATAGATTATTGATTGTATATTAATATTATAGATGGGATTATGTAAAATTTAAATTTCAACAATCAATTTTTTAATAATATATTGACTAAATTTATTAGAAAATAAAATAAAAACATTTTAAATAAAAAATGACGTAGAAAAAAAATAAAGTAAAAGTAAACTAAAAAAATTAAAGAACAAAATTTAAAACCTGTAAAACAAGTCTAATGAGCTGTACCGACAAAGATGGGATAAAATACTGGAGAAAGAAAGCAAGAAATAGAATATATTGTCTATATCTACCTACAGGCTTAAAAATCAAAGTAGGAGTGATGAGTAAGACCAATAATTTTGTAGTCTGCTTCAAAAACAAATCTAGCTGTAACGGCAAACGAACCACGAAAAGAGATCAAATTATTGAAAGATCATCGATAACACAATCAATTTTCACTCTTCCAATAAACTAAAAATATATTAAAACTTAAACGTTTTGTATTGTGTCAACAAAATTTACCTCATATAGGATATGCTTGCTCAATATAAAACTTAAAAGTATTAATTTTTTGAATCGTTGGATGAATGAAAATTAATAATTAAGATTAAAATTTTTCAATCAAAGATTATCCACTTATTTTTTCGTAATTTCTTTTATTTTCTATTATTAATTTCGACAATTAATTCACTCATTCAATGATTTAAAAAAGTGCAACACTTAAAATTTTATATTGTCTTGCTAAGCTTGAGCAATCTATCTCGTCTCATATGCATAAACTGCTAGGGATCAAATTAAAATTGCATTGTCTTTATAGTAATGTAATATATATATATATATATATATATATTGTGAATAAAGTAAAGTGCAAGAATAAAATAGATGAACAAGATGAGAGACAAAGAGAGAGACTTGTATTATATTCTCAAAGTACGATTGTGTACAATGCTTTCTCCAAACTCTATATTTATAGGCCTAAGATGGAAACCCTAATTCCAATGGGTATTAAACCCTAATAATAAAGTACATTAAAGTCTCATTTAATATATGGATATCTACCATAAATAAAGATATTCATAAAACTCTCTCTTGGATATCCATGAAGATAATGTGTCTCGTTAAAACCTTACTAAGATAAAAACCTTGTGGGGAAAATTTTCTTAGTGAAGGAAAAAGAGTACACATATCTTTGATACGCCTAACATGTTGCCCCATTAAAAACCTTACCAGGAAAACCCTTTGGGACAAAACCTCAGTTAAAGAAAAAAGAGTGCAACGCGTATTTACTCCCCCTCATGAAAATATCACATAAGATCTTTGAATCTTTATAATTCAATCTTGAATATAATCTTCAAATGTTGAAGTAGACTATGCACCGGTGAATATATCTTTCAAATTACTGCTTGAAAGGATTCATCGAATACTATTCTTCTGAAGATCATGAGGGACGAAACTTTGAAGAAATATGTTTCGTTTTATCATATTTGATGTATCCACCTTGAGATATAAATTTTGCGTTATCTCTACACAAGATAGTTTGCATCTTGTGAAAGCAATTCACATATCTTCATGATATGTTTATCCAAACACATATTTCGGCTTTGCCTCGTGCATAACAATTATTTACATGATCTAGAGAGGCATCGAGTTTTGAAAGATCTAAAGGTAATGGTCTCATAGCACTTAGATAGTATTTTTGGACCAACTAAGATATGATGCTTCTAGATCAATTAATATATATATATATGGTGCTCTTGGACCAAGAATATCATCACCCTTTTCTCGATGGCAGAATGGGTCTTTGTTTACATTAAGAGACCTAGCAACCATAAGGGTGATCAAAGAATATGTGTTATGTATGTAAAGTCTCTTTAAACATTTTTCTGTGTATGTCGATTGATGCATAAGGATTTCCTTGTTAAGAAGATCTCTTCATGAGTGTCAACAATATTCAAATCATCAACATACACAACAACAACAATAACAACAATGACAAATCCAGAGCTAAACCTCTTAATAAAAATGCTTGAGGAAATTGAATCATTTTTATAGCCTTCCACTAATAAGTATTCATTGAGGCGAGTATACAATATGCGCCCAATTTGTTTAATCTATAAATAGATAAGTTCAATTTGATTGAATAGTGTTCTTGAGAACTTAAATTAACTGCTTTTGTAGACTAAATCCTTCAGGAAGTTTCATATAAATATTATTATCAAGAGGCTCATACAAATAGGATGTAACGACATCCATTAGGCGAAAACTAAGTCTTTTATTGCCATACTAATAAAAATCTTTTGCATCCACCACCTAGGAGTATGTTTCCTCATAATCGATTATAGGTCTTTGTGAGAATCCTTGTGCAATCAAATGAGTTTTATATCTCACATTTTCCCTTTTTTCATTTCTCTTTCTCACAAAGACTCCTTTATATCTACGGGCTTTACACCTTCTGGTGTATGAACTATAGGCCCGAATACTTCTCCTTTCGAAAGATATTTTAGTTTTGCCTCAATTGCCTCTCTCTATTTTGGCCAATCATTTCTTTGTATACATTGTCCAATTAACAATAGTTTATGATCCACATCAAAATCTCTAGTGCTATATTGCATGCAAATGTATTATCGACGTTGAGTTGATTTCGGTTCCACTTATTCCAGACATAACATAATCTATTGAGATTTTTTATTATTGCGTACCTAAGTCATGTCAATGTCTCTGTTAGAGACCTTTTAATCTCTTCTAGAGATTTTCATAATGCGTTGATTCCTCAATCAGACCATTATAAAATATAGCTTCTTTTATTTTTCGAGGATTTTTATCTTTGGAACCTACTTGTCTACCACGCTACAAGCGTAAGTTAGACTCATTAGCAACTAGAGTTTGTCCTTCTGGGACATCAAATTTAATCAGAGCATTCATAACTGGTATATGTGACTTAGTCACTCTTACAGGGTTAGCAAAACCATCTAGCAATTGATTTGCTAAGTTTTGTACATGAATTATCCTTTGAACTTCCAGTTCACATTGACATTGTTGAGTACATGGATCAAAATAAGATAATGATAATTCATTTCAATATATTTCTTTTCCTAGCTGTGTATTTTCTCCCCCTAATGTTGGAAAAACCAACTCATTAAAATGACAGTCAGTAAATCGAGTTGTAAATAAATTTCTCATATGAAGCTCGAGATATTTAATTATCGGAGGGGATTCAAATTCGAAATATATTCCCAACCTCGTTTGAGGACTCATCTTTGTGTGTTGTGGTGGAGCAATTAGACATATACCACACACCAAAAAATTCTAAGATGAAAACTATTTGGTTCCTGACTAAAAACCATATGTAATAGAGAGAACTTATGATAATTTGTTGCCTTGATGCAAATTAGTGATGCTGCATATAAAATGGCATGTCACCAGCATTATCAGGACGAATTGTCTTTATAGGGTAATCTGGAAAATGTGCTCATAATTTTATCAACTGGGCAAGTAACCTCACAAACGTCAAGTTGCGGGTTGATAACAATGATACATATGACCATCTAGTCGATGCATCGATTAAAATCGTAAAATATCTAGATGATCTGTAATAAAGGTGTATGGGCCCATATATATCATCCTTTATCCGCTCTAGAAAATTAATAGATTCACAATCTATCTTAACCGGTAATGGTCGAATAATTAGTTTTCCTTGAGAGCAAGCATCATATAAAAGAAACATTATTTCGAAGAATCTGTCAGTTCTTCAATCAATGACCACATGAAGTGTCAATAAATTTTCGCATCATAATTGAACTGGGATGGCCTAACCGGTCATACCAAATAATAAAGTTATCAGTAAACTTCTAGTTTACAATAGCATGAGCTTCAATTTTGTACTAATTCTTGTGTAGTACAATCTAGATGACAATTTATGTAATTTTGTCAAGATTTTCTTATTACCTTGAGTTATACTTGTAATATGGATACAGTTAACATCCCCTTGACTAATAGTCTCACTATAATATTCATTTCTGTGAATATCTTTAAAATTGAATAAGTCTTTTTTCGACATTGACGAGTATAACACGTTGTGAATATGGAATTGAGTTCCATTTGGCAATAACATATTTGCTCTTCCGGAGCCTTTTATGATATTAGTACTTCCGGATAGTACTCGCATTATTCTCTTACATTGTTAAATGGGAAAATATGCATAATTATGCACCTTTCAATATGTGTTTTGTTCCATTCACTTCGAGGAATAAAAAATATGTACTTTGTACCATTCACTTCAGGGAATGAAAAATATTAAATATAGCACTTATCAAATCAATTATCTATCAAAGATAATGTCACAAAAACTTATTACTCTTCCGGAGCATTGATATTTTAGTAATTTGAGATATAGTACTCACATTTTCCCTCTTGCATTTAAATGGGAAAATGGTTCTTATGCTTAAGTATAGTATGAATACTTGCACTGTCTGCTAAGCATAAATCGCCACAATTCATTGCATATTTTATTCCAGAAGTAATCATATTCTTTAGAGGATAATATGTAAAACAAATTAACATAAAGCAAAATAAATAAATGTTTTTAATATATAATATAAAAACATAAATAAATAATATGTAAAATAAATTAACATAAAGAAAAATAAATTAAAATATTAACAATTTCCTTTAGAGATTATAAGGAAATAAGATAAATGGCGAATTATTCCCTTCAAGGGTTATGAGGAAATCAACAATATCTAATAAGTTGGACCAACAACGCCATAATTATTTTCGTCATTTTCGTAAACCAAATTTGTTTATATTTTCTTTCCTTTATCATTTATGATTGTGGATAAAGGTCCATAATGCTTCGGCGTTTAACAAGTACGAGATTAATGGTTTGTACCATCGCATTGATAACATAAAAATTTTAATATGATCTCTATCATTCTTGTCATCCTTATAATCCCACTTCTGGTGGGCATAAGTATTCTTAAAATGACCATAATGTCTATGTCCATAGTCTTGATCATTACCACAACTACTAATGTGGCATTTATTATAAAATCTCACGTTCACTTCAGGGGATGGAGTGGAGCCAGTGGGTCTTTAAAACATTTTTCACGATATTGTGTCTAAGGACAACATTGTTTGCGTGAAAAGTGAAGTATATTTTTTTCTAACACATCCTCATCTATAATATTTTGGCCAAATAACTTCGATTGTGAAGTAATTCGAAACATAGCAGAGTTATACTTGCTTACTGATTTAAAATCTTGCAATCTCAGATGCAACCAACCATATTGAGCTTTAGGTAGAATAACAGTTTTCTGATGGTCATATCATTCTTTTAGATTATTCCAAAGAATAAGAAGATCTTTCACCGTTAAATATTCAGATTTCAACCCCTCATGAAGGTGACAATGAAGAAGTATCACAACTCTAACCTTATTTTGAGCAGATTATTCCAAAGATTTAATCCTCGTACGCGGCATTGTTAAACCAGTTCACAAGGTCCTTTAGAAACATTCTTTGAGACCAATAGCCTCGCAGAACGGGATTCCAGCCAATATATTCGGATTAAACCAAGAGAACAGAGAACATAAATCACCATAATTTATAACAGTCTTCTTGTAGATCATAAATCACCATAATTTATTGCACTTTAAAATCGTAATTTAAAGAATAAAAATAAAAGTAGAGTTTACCGATAATGATTTTTCTCTCGAGGATGATGGAGACATAGCAAATGACCGAGACAACTTCTCATAATCCCTTTTTATAATGTTTGTAGCGATGTTTTTTCTCGCTAAAAATTATGTGTTTTTTATTTTGTTTTTTATTTTTTGAAAATATTTTCTTTCGCGTTGGATTTTAAAAAACCAGTATTTTGTTTTGAAAATGGAGTCGCCACCGGCCACTTAGGTAGGCCGGACACCGTAAAAAACCAGAGATTTAAAATTGATGGGTTCGGGAGTCGGTTACGGATGGGGAAGGATTAGCACCCCCACACAGCCCAAAATTGGTACTTTAATAATTACCGCTTTACTAATATTAAACTTTCCGGATTAAAGTGACGATTAAATTAAAATTTGGTTATATGTGCGAGTAAATTTTAAAGGCCCCTTTATCCGAGAGTAAACGCCCAACCACTATCACTATGCCTAATACTGGCCCCGTTTACGCTCGAATAAAAGGGCACCGCATTGACAAAATATATGTCCGTTATGCAAACTTAAAAAACATGGAAAATATAAATAAATACATTGCGATAAAAATATAAATAAATACTAACATAATAAAATACTAATATAACATAAATAAAATACTAATCTAAAACATACATACATAACTATTAATTTAACACATAAATAAAAACAAATCTAACATAAATAAAATACTAATCTAAAACATACATACATAAATATTAATCTAATTCATAAATAAAAACAGATCTAACATAAATAAAATACTAATCTAAAACATACATACATAAATATCAATCTAATTCATAAATAAAAACAGATCTAACATAAATAAAATACTAATCTAAAACATACATACATAAATATTAATCTAACTCATAGATAAAAACAAATTTAACATAAATAAAATATTAATATAAAACATAAATTTAAAACATAATAAATACTACTCTAAAACATAAATAAACATACAAACTAAAAACACAATTTTAAATTAACTACTACTTCATTAAATCATAAAAATTACAACATAAATAAAAAAAGAAAGAAAATATACCTAATTAAGAGTTCGAATGACGAACCCCGACTGGACCCCACTGAGATCTACCACGACCTCTCCAAAAATATTAACTAGATCGGATCCAAAATAGGACTCCGATCGAACCGGTTAGGACCGAGGACACTGTCCCGGTCCTGGGCTAGCCGGGAGCCTAATCTCCCTTATTTGGCCAAAGCCACTGCTGATTTCTTCAATTTCAATTGCCCCTCCCACTGCCTCTATTTATAGGCAATTGGGAGGCAAAGGGGTGACGTGGACCACCCAAAAACCACTTAATTTCTTTTTTTTTTGCTTTTTTTATTAATTTTTTTATATTTATTTTTTATATTAATAATAATATTATTAAAACGATACTAAAAATACTAAAAACCTGGACAAAAATGAGTGATTACAGTTGCCCCTCTTTGCTTGTTCTTGTGAAACGAGAACAAAGCAAAGATCAAAAGCACTCATTTTTGTCTTGTTTGGCTGGACTTCTCTCCTTTTGATGCGTGTCTTCTTTCTTTGGTAGATCTTCTTTCTCTTCGGCGTAGGTCTTCTTTCTTGTCTTGATTGATCTACCTTGTCACTTTAGGGAAGCAAAGCCTTCAAAATAGGGGGTTGTTTGTTGGGGAAGCCAAACCGAGCTCCACTTGCTACATTATTGATAATAAGCTAATACCTAAAGAGAGTTCGACCCAGCTGCAACACCGACGAAGAGGCAGGGTCTACAAAATTCGATCCAGCTGCAACACTGACGAGGAGGAAGTATCAAAAACTGACAACTTTTTCCTTTTTTCTTTTCTTTCTTTTTTTCTCTTCTTTTTTGTTGCTTCTTTTTTTTTGCCTTTGTTTCTTTTTCCTCTACTTTTGTTTTTTTTCATATTTTTTCTTCTCTTTTTTTTTATTTTTTCTTACAACATTGATAAAACTTGAAAGTTGGCGAATTTTGACCAAGCTACAACTCCGACAAAGAGGCATGGTCTAAAGTTAGTAATGTTGATCCAGCTACAACACCGACGAAGAGGCAGGATCAAGAGTTAGTGAATTTGGTCTAGCTACAACACCGACGAAGAGGCAAGACCGGAAGTTAGTGAGATAGGTTCAGCTACAACACCGACGAAGAGGCAAGGTCTGAAGATTTGATCCAGCTACGACACCGACGAAGAGGCAGGATCAGATAGTTGTTCTTTTTTGTGATCAAGCTACGACTCTGACGAAGAGGCATGATCAGAATTTGGTCGAAAGCTCATTTTTTCATTTTTTTTCATTTTTTGTTTTTTCTTCTTTTTCTTTTTTTCTTCTTCTTCTTTTTTTTCTTTTTTCTATTTTTCTTTGATTTTTTCTTCTTTTTTCTTTTCTTGATTTGTTTTCTAGTTACAACATTAATAAAGAAAACTTGAAAATCAGTAAAGTTGGATCTATCAATGGAGAAACAGAAATATTAACTAGAACCCTACTACACCATCAGCGGATAAGTAGAACAGCAGCAACTGGGACCTAGCCACTCCATCAGCGGAGGACTGGATCAGATAATGACGACCTGGAACCGGCTACACCATCAGCGGAGAGCAGGATCTGAGGGCGAAAGGAGCTTAGACCTGGCCACTCCATCAGCGGAGGACTGGATTGGACAATGACGACCTGGAACCGGCTACACCATCATCGTAGAGCAGGATCTGAGGGCGACGGAGCTTAGACCCGGCCACTCCATCAACGGATGACTGGATTGGACAATGACGACCTGGAACCGGCTACACCATCAGTGGCGAGTAGGATCTGAGGGCGACGGGAGCTTGGACCCGGCCACTCCATCAGCGGAGGATCAGTTCAGATAATGACGACCTGAAACTGGCTACACCATTAACGGAGAGCAGGATCAGAGTAGGACTACAGCTTGGACCTAGCAACTCCATCAGCGGAGAGCAAGATTTGATAATGACGACCTAGAACCGACTACACTATCAGCGGAGAGCAAGATTTGAGGACGACGGGAGCTTAGACCCGGCCACTCCATCAGCGGAGGACCGGATTAGACAATGATGACCTGGAACCGGCTACACCATCTGCGGAGAGCAAGATCTGAGGGCGACGAGAGCTTGGACCCAGCCACTCCATCAGCGGAGGACTGGATTGGATAATGACGACCTAGAACCGGCTACACCATCAGCGGAGAGCAGGATCTGAGGGTGACGGGAGCTTGGACCCGGCCACTCTATCAGTGGAGGACCGGTTTGGATAATGACGACCTGAAACTGGCTACACCATCAGCGGAGAGCAAGATCAGAGTACGACAGGAGCTTGGACCTAGCAACTCCATCAGCGGAGAGCAAGATTTGATAATGACGACCTAAAACTGGCTACACCATCAGCGGAGAGCAAGATCAGAGGACGACGATAGCTTGTACCTTGCCACTCCATCAGCGGATGACTGGTTTGGATAATGACGACCTGGAACCGGCTACACCATCAGCGGATAGCAGGATCAGAGGATGACTGCAACTTGGACCTATCCACTCCATCAACGGAGGACTAGATCGGGCGATGAAAGTTGATAATTTTTTATTTTTTTATTTTTCTTTTTTGATTTTTTTCTAATTTTTTGTAATTTTTTTCAACTCTATTTTTTTGATAATTTTCTTTTTTCTTGAACTATACAAAGAAGTAAGACTCGAGAAAAAAATAGGTCTGGTTGCACCGTCATTAGAGAAACAAGACCTGAATAGAAATTCGATCTGCTTGGGGAAAGGTTCAGATCTGTTGCACAATCAACAGAGAAACAAGATCTTCAGGATGTCTATATTGTTGCACCATCAGCGGTAAAGTAGAAACTGTAAATTGTTGGCCTATCAACAATGACGAAGGCAAGATTTGGAAAAGGCTACTTCTGCTGCTCTACTAGCGGAGAGGTATGACCTAAAAAAAACATTAATCAGCAAATGTTCATAAAATTTGTCATTGTTACCTTTTATTGATGTTTCAGCATCCTCTTTGTGTTTGGCCTCCTCTAAGACTAAGGTTGGCTGTCGTGTTGTTTTCCCCATGGCTGAGGATGTTCGGTCTCTTTTTGAACCTTTTTGTAAGCAAAAATGCATGAATTTTATGCCTAAATGCATGGTGACTTCGGTGTATGCACTGAACATAGCTGTATGACGTTTGCAAAAATGGTTTAATGCAAGATGAATGCAACTACATGTATGAATGTGACATGATTTTTTTCGATCCTCAAAGGGATGCCCCTGATTCCTCACTGGTCCCGTCAGGATCTTGGTTTTTTGTATGTGACGGTGCCCCAACCTCAACTTGGGTTCGATCAGTCATCTGGGTGCATGCCCCAACATTTTATTAATTCATATGCCATCGTCTGAAATTGCTCTTGAATTTGACACTTTGAGTGTGGATTCTGTTGCCCCCTAGGTTGGGTTTATAAATTGTGTTGGTTCATGGCAGCTCGTTACTATTATTATTTTGGATTATGTGCATTTTTGCAGACTATGGTCAAATATGCAAGAGTTTGACTCAACAATGAAGGCTGGACCTTGGCAAAGAATGCCCCCGGACTGAGGCCTTGTTAGAGGCATAATGTTTGTAAAAGATGTGGGGGTGATTTTGGACATGCCCCAAGACCAAACTTTTGTAAGAGGCTTTGTAAGGTGCTAGATCGACCATCTTCGTTGTATTTAATGGGGCAACCTGAGGATTAGTTTTATTATTCTGAAAATGAATGCATACAAAATGTGTTCTAAATCGATGCAATGCAAAATTAAGATTGTGATGATGTTGTGCAATGATGCAGGTGAAATCAATGCGATGAGAATAAAATGAAACGAGTTAGTACCAAATAAAATGATTAAATAAAACAAATGAAAAATAGAGTAATAAAAAATTGTACATAAACAAGAAATAAGACACCAGAGCCTAAATAGGGTGACCACTAATCGGGCAAAGTTTCACATGGCTCTAAAGGGTTGGCTCCTACGGCTCACTATATGCAGTTTTGGTGCTAAGAGGTACCCAAATTGTCCTTGTTGTCCTCTACTAAGAGTAGCAAGGCCCCCGGTCATCACCCATTATAGGCTCCTTTCAACCGGGTTCAATTCAGAGGGACCCATTCACTTATACCCATACGAAGGAACGATATCCTCACGAAAGTATAAGGTACTCGAGCCCCGAAGGTACTTGCTAGGCCCATACGGGAGAAAGATATCTCCACGAAAGCATTAGCGTTCCCCCCCCCACCCACTTAAAAAAAACAGGTTTATATGCCATATTTTAAATGCGTTAAAATAAACGCGCAATTATAACCGAATGTTACTTTAATAGTCACTTTAATCTGGAATTTCCAATATTATTAAAGCGATAATTATTTAAAAAAGCTCGACTCTCTTATTTTTTGAAAAAACAAAAATATCCCCAGCGGAGTCGTCATCTGTAGCGATGTTTTTTCTCGCTAAAAATGATGTGTTTTTTATTTTGTTTTTTATTTTTTGAAAATATTTTCTTCCGCGTTGGATTTTATAAAACCCGTATTTTGTTTTGAAAATGGAGTCGCCACCGGCCACTTAGGTAGGTCGGACACCGTAAAAAACCAGAAATTTAAAATTGATGGGTTCGAGAGTTGGTTACGGATGGGGAAGGATTAGCACCCCCACATCGCCCAAAATTGGTACTTTAATAATTACCGCTTTATTAATATTAAACTTTCCTGATTAAAGTGACGATTAAATTAAAATTTGGTTATATGTGCGAGTAAATTTTAAAGGCCCCTTTATCCGAGAGTAAATGCTCAACCACTATCACTACGTCTGATACTGGCCCCGTTTACGCTCGAATAAAAGGGCACCGCATTGACAAAATATATGTCCGTTATGCAAACTTAAAAAACATGGCAAATATAAATAAATACATTGCGATAAAAATATAAATAAGTATTAACATAATAAAATACTAATATAACATAAATAAAATATTAATCTAAAATATACATACATAACTATTAATTTAACACATAAATAAAAACAAATCTAACATAAATAAAATACTAATCTAAAACATACATACATAAATATTAATCTAACTCATAAATAAAAACAGATCTAACATAAATAAAATACTAATCTAAAACATACATACATAAATATTAATCTAACTCATAAATAAAAACAAATCTAACATAAATAAAATATTAATATAAAACATAAATTTAAAACATAATAAATAATAATCTAAAACATAAATAAACATACAAACTAAAAACACAATTTTAAATTAACTACTACTTCATTAAATCATAAAAATTACAACATAAATAAAAAAAAGAAAGAAAATATACCTAATTAAGAGTTCGAATGACGAACCCCGACTGGACCCCACTGAGATCTACCACGACCTCTCCAAAAATATTAACTAGATCGGATCCAAAATAGGACTCCGATCGAACCGGTTAGGACCGAGGACATTGTCCTGGTCCTGGGCTAGCCGGGAGCCTAAGCTCCCTTATTTGGCCAAAGCCACTGCTGATTTCTTCAATTTCAATTGCCCCTCCCCCTTCCTCTATTTATAGGCAATTGGGGAGGCAAAGGGGTGACATGGACCACCCAAAAACCACTTAATTTTTTTTGCTTTTTTTTATATTAATAATAATATTATTACAACAATACTAAAAATACTAAAAACCCGGACAAAAATGAGTGATTACAATGTCTCTTTCCAAGTCATTTAAACATATCATGTAAAACTCAAAACACGGTTAACATATCAACTCTTATCAATAGAATAAAATAAATAAATATTGATCTTTAGGTTATGAACTAAAGAAATAAGAAAATCTCAAAATTGAATTTATAGAAGTGTAGGGACTTAACCAAGTAGATTAAAAACTTTAGGATCCATGTCATAATTTTCTCTTTTCATAGCAATAGTTGCATAAGCACATCACTGTCGTAAATCAAAACTTTATTTATTTATTTATTATAGCGCAAAGAAAGAATCTGAAGAACGTACCACCATTTAAATTCTTATACCAACCTAGACAAGTGCAACCTCCCAACATTAAATTCTTGTTGCTTTGTCATCAAAATCTTCAATAGCCAATGAACTGCGCGGTTGGGATTGGTATTTTGAATTTAGCTCGAACATTAAATGTTTTAGTCTTGTGCCCAAAGTTAAAAAGAAATTAAAAACCAAGTTAAAATATAAAGAGGAAAAATAATCAGCAATTAAAAGGAAATTAGGGGGGAACTTATCTTCGGTTCAATGTAGGATCAAACTTTTTTCGGTGACTTCTTTAGGATTCGAACAAAGAGCGCCAAAATCTTCCGAGCAAATTCGTGCTGATAACGTGTTGTGAATAAAGTAAAGAACAAGAATAAAATATATGAACAAGAACAAGATGAGAGACAGAGAGAGACTTGTATTATATTCTCAAAGTAGGGTTGTGTACAATGCTTTCTCCAAACTCTATATTTATAGGCATAAGATAGAAACCCTAATTCCAATGGGTATTAAACCCTAATAATAAAGTACATTAAAGTCTCGTTTAATATATGAATATCTACCATAAATAAAAATATTCATAACAATATATAGTGTTATGATTCATTTATACTATGTAAAACTCAATTTTAGATTAATTTATAATCATTGAATAACTGAAATAAATGAATAATATATATAGGATATTTTTTTGCATCTAAAATTGTAGTATTTTATTCACTTTAGTATCTAGAGAATTTTTTGTTCAGTTTTATTCTTGATTTTTTCCAACTATGTTCTCAATGTCCTATTGTTAAGAAATTTTACATAACACTTTAAGAGTGTCGTTAAAAAATTTCACGTAAAATTTTAAAAAAATGTCACATGGCATATAATATATGTCAAATATATAAAAAAAAAACTTCAAGAAAAATCTTGAACAATTTTAAAAGAAACTTCAAGAAATATTTAAAAAAAAAAGTCATGATTTTTTTATAAAAAAGTTATGATTTTTAGTAGTTAGATTTTTTTGGATAAAGTTTTTTTATGATTTTTTTTTTAATTTCATACATATTGTGGGACCTATAGCACATTCTTTAAAGTGTTGCATGTATTTTTGTAATAAAAATGAATTATATAATATGATATATAATTGAAAAGTTCAGGACCAAACTAAACAAAAAAAAATTAAGTATTAAAATAATAATAAAGTGTAACTTTAAAGACCAAAATATCATTTAAACTTAATAAAATTTCAATATAAAATGTGATAAGAATATCATAGTTTCAATTGTAATTCTTATAAGTTAATGATTTTTGGAGCATGTGGTTAAAAGTTTTTAGTCGTTATTTTTCCCTTTCCTAAGTCACGAGTTCAATACCTATCCGGAGTAAGTTGTTTTCCTAAATAATTTTTTTTTCGAAAGAAATGAGACATGCTAGGGTACGGCACCTTATGGTGCGGTTAAAATGCGATCATACATAAATTCTTATCAATTGGGTAAGGATTTGTGTAGATTTTACTTTAGGTAAGAATTTGTGTGGTTTTACAAATTCTTATATTATAATTTAAATTCTTATCATTTAAGTAAAAATTTGTATAAGACCACCTCATTTTAATCATACCTTAAGAGTGTCTCACGGCAGTTCCCAAATAATTGTAATCCTTATAGTGTCAAAATGGAAAGCTCAACCACTCCTCCAATGAGACATCGGCATACATGCTTTCTTATTAAAACCATTTAGAAGTAAATTTGACCTTAAAAACAGCTGCGGGTTTTCTTGGTAAGAGAATAGACTAAAACTAAATTCTTCCCAGTATCTTGTAACTAATCATTTATCTAATAGTTTCCTTCGATCGTTTACCTTTAAAATTTTTAATGGTTTATTGAAATGCCCTTTAAAAATTTGTCACAACAATAATTTTTATCGAAAAGTGATGATCTAGTTAGGAGGGGTCTCTTAACGCCCTTTTTTTTCATTGAAATTATTTTTTATTTCACAAATACTTATCATAATATAGAAGGAACGGTAAACAAGTACACTTGAAGAGCGCAGTACAACGGAGAGTTGTATATTGCGTTCGAGAAGGATGAATCGCTCCCGAAAAGAAATCTATTGATTTTCTCTCAATTGGTTGGACCGTAGGTGTGATGATTTACTTCACAAGCGAGTTCTCTAGTTCAGGTCCAGGATAGCCCAGCTGCGCCAAAAAAATTAACGGTCGCCGACAATGATTACTAACGACCGTTGATACGATGTTCGACAATGATTTCTGTCGAAATGTGAGTTTAGAGAAGAGAGAACATATAATGACAAAATTAGAATTTTGGATATTGAGGGATAAATTTATTGAATCATTTCGAAGTATGATCAAATTAATAGAATGTATAAGTTTTAGAATTAAAATTGTTATTATACCATGTCATGTCATCATTTTCTTTAAATTTGGATGGAAACTTATCAGTAGGGTGCTAAAATAGAAAAAAAAAGCGTAATGTTAGGTATAATTTTGTCAAAAGCAATTGGGTGACCAAAACAAAAACACGAGAATAGGTAGGTATCAAATAGATAATTTACGCTTTATCTATATTACGTATATGGTTGGCAACTTTCCTCGATCATGATGGGTCCTGGCCCAGTCGAGGTCAATGTGGGTATTTTATTTTTTTAATTGGGGCGGGGCGGGACATGTCTTTTTATTGAAATTTTTTAGGTCAGGTTTAGATGATACTCACTCCGTCTTGCCCCAATATATTTATTAAAATATCATTTTGTTTTTTTATTATTTTTATATACTATATTTAATATTTTTTAAATTTTTTGGGTCGAGATAGATTTTCTATTAAAATCTAAAGGTCCGATCGGAGTCGAATTATACTTCAACGGGTTAAATATAATAAAATCAGGGTCGTATTGGGTCAAGATGTCTAAATTTTGGGACATGCGGGGCGACCAAAAACCCTTCTCGTTGCCTGCCCTAATTAGATAGGATTTGTGGTCACAATGTAAAACTATTAAGTTTACATATTTTTTTGGATCGTGGAAAAATTAAAATTGATGATTAAAATTAAAAAAAATTTAATTTGAAGCATTAAACTCAATAAATTCAACAATCCAAAAAAGTGTATTAAACTTTATTTTACATTGTGTAAATAAATTCAAATCAACAATATTATTCAATCCGTTAAAGAAAAATAATTGGCTTAATCCATATTTCCCCCCTAAACTTGATTTTCTAACTTGGTCCCTAAATTACGTTTTGCCTATTTTTGCCCCCTAAACTTTTCGTCGTTACTCACATAACCCCAAAAAACTAACACCGTTAAAAAAAAATTTTGACCAATCAGAATGCGCCACATTATTTTCTTTATTTACTTTTAAATTTTAAAATAAAATAAATATATTAAAATATTTATTAATTTAATTATATTACCCAAAACACCCTCATCTTCATCCTCCCATCATCTTCTTCCCCAATTTTATTGCAGACATGGGAATGGTAGGGCTTCCGAGTATATGCTCTTCAATTCTGGTAGATCGAACAAATAAAGTATTTCAAGCTTCAAAAATGGAGTAGGGTATGGAATTCCAACCACATCAGCAACTTCACCTAGTTTTCCCTCACTCATTATCTCTTCCATTTTTGCACACCCCATGATCTTGACATACCTTAGATTTGGTGCAAAAATCAGCCTGGTAACATAAATCAATGTGTGAAAGCATGGAGTATAATTGGTAATCGGACTCGGAGGAACCCGAGTATGCAGCTTTTTCATTTTCATCTCTAGCATACTTCCACAGTTGATGAAATTTAAATCCTCTAGACGTTCCATATTTTTTAAGCATAAAACATCAAACACATTCGACTCTCGAAAATCACTCAGCTGTGGTGAACTAGTGATTGGGTGCACCATCGAAACAAGTGGAAGCTCAGAAATCTTTCTAGAGCATGCTTGCTTTTTATTGCTGGTATGCCTAGTATATTTAGATGCTGCAAACTTTTCAATTCCTCTATAAGATTTCCATAATCTTTACGCAGAACATTGTCTTCATCAAAATGACCTCCACAAGTCAAGCTCCGAATTAGGAATATTTGCAAGCTGGAAAAATTAGATATCAAATGTCGTGGGATTTTCCAAGATTATTCATGTAACTCAAATCCAACATTTTTAGTTTTGTCAAAGATTTCAATTCTAGTGGCAACTCTGTTATACCAGTCCGGGATAGATCAATACATTCTAGTGAAATCAATTGTGAAACTCCCTCAGGTAATGCTCCTAAACCGATGTTGTTCGACAAATTCAAAACAGTTAGATGAGTCATAAATCAAAAGAATCCGCCACTGATCCCTTGCAATTTATTGTTGCTGAGTAACAAAGTCGGGACGTTAGGGCATTTAGGAGTTTCTGGTATAAAATTTGGGAAGAAGATGATGGAAGGATGAAGATGGGGTGTTTAATTTGGGTAATATAATTAAATTAATAAATATTTTAATATATTTATTTTATTTTAAAATTTAAAAACTAAATAAAGAAAATGATGTGGCACATTCTGATTGGTCAAAACAAATTTTTTTAACGGTGTTAGCTTTTGGGTTATGTAAATAACGGTAAAATGTTTAGAGGACAAAAGTGGGCAAAACGTAGTTTAGAGGCCAAATTGGGAAAACAAGTAAAATTTAGGGGAAAATGTGGATTAAGCCAAAATAATTCTATAAAAAACTGTTAAAATGATAACGAGTGTTTAAAATATTTTTTAATTTTAAAAAATAAATAGATAACACTGTCTTCCTTCGCCTGTGAAAAATTCTATTTTTGCTAACAATGCAGTAAATAATAATCATTTTCTTTTGTGGAAATATTAGTATAATATTCATTCGACATTCTTATAGTTAAAACAGATAATGTTTCAAGTTTGCTTGTATAAACAGATAAAGAAGTCGAACAGTAATGATTTATATCAATATCGGCATTTGATGGTACGTTATTCTAAATGAGAAATTATGGGTAATTAGTATACTCGTATGAAATAATATATTTTTTTACTAATCTTAAATTTAATCCTAATCCTACTTAGATAGAAAAAAAAGAGATTTTAAAAAAAAAATCCTACTTAGAGGGAAGAGAAATGAGACTTTAAGCAAAGATGATTAAGCGTTTTTAGTGAGTCTATAACTCATGACCTAAAAAATATAAGAGAATAAAGATGAACAGCTTGATCAATCTGTCAAATATGCTTACTCTAAAATAATACATTGATAGAAACAATCTGTCATCGACCACATGAACGAAATGAGAGAATGAAATTAAAAGGGTAAAGTATTAAAAAATGAGTATAAATTAAAAAAAAATTGAGAGTTTAAAACATTTTTAGTATAAAAATATTGGTAATTATTTTATGCACAAGTATTTGTAGAAACTTTGATTATACAAGTGCCTTTGTTTTACCTTTGTTTTAGGGTTTAGGGACTCCATTTAGGATCTAGTATTTAAGGGTTTGAGAGTAGCTTTGAATTTAGGGGTTGTTGATAAAATTTCAGGTTTAGGGTTTAATTTTAAGATTTATAGATTAAAATTTAAATCTCTAACTATGTCACTCTAAACCTTAACCTAATCATAAACTTTAAATTCTAAACACCTACTTAAAATTTTTAAACTTTAAATCTTAAACCAAAACTTTAAATTTTAAAATTAAAACGCATATAAAAACAAAAAATTTTGACCACATGTTCGAGGGCACAATCTCCTACCTGTAGAGTGATTTTGTCACTGATTGAGGAAAAATAGAAACAACCTTGTCTACAAAAAAAAAAAAACAGATAAAAAAACACAGCTGCAGAAACCGACCCAAAATCTATAGAGATTCATAAATGTTAAAAATGGTTAAAAAAAACACAGCTGTAGAAACCGACCCAGAATTTATAGCAAAAATTGGTTCATATTTTTTTATCCTGCCCAAAAGAACATTAAAACTTCTCCGGTTGGTTTCATATGACCTACTGTTAATTTCATTAACCATACCTAACACTATCAGTTGAAGGATTGAAAGGGTGGTAACTTTGAGTTGAAGATTCGACTCTAAATTATAAAAAGAGGGGCACTCCATTAATTATATAAGATGAGGGAGAACTTTTGTTCAATGAAAAGACAACTTATTGTTCTGGACATGAAGGGATTCAGGATTGAATATTAGAGGGGTTTTAAAAATAGGGTTTATTAAAAGTACTAAAATTTAACTAACGGGTTGATTCTAAGTGGTAAGCAGCTTGATATTGCTTAAGCATGTCTCGAGTTTGAAGCCGTGTGTATGCAGAAAATCTCTGCTGGGAGACTCACTCACCAAAGTCAAGTGTGCAACGCGGGTCAGTCCGGATTAGTCAGGGTAAAGCCCCAAAATCGGAGGGCAACCAAAAAAAGAATTTAAATTTTAAATGGGGACAAACCTAATTTATCTCGACTAAATGTATTGGACTAAATGTATATGGGTCAATTTCGACTAAAAATAAAGTTTTAGGGACTAGAATGAACAAAAATATCATCATATTAAAAAACATTGGACTAGATTACAAAAATTTAAAATAAATAGGGGTCAATTTCGGTTAAAAATTATCTAATTGATCTAAATTAAAACCTAGAAGCATAAATTACATACCTAATTAAAATAACTATAACATTAAATGCTGAATCTCAATTAAATTAACCTAAATTGGGACTCAATTGAATTAAACTAAAACCTAAAAGTGAATATTAAGGGCTTAAAAATATCTAAAACTAGAAGGGCTAAAAGAGTACTTTTCCCTATCCGTAAATTTGGGCGGGTTCTTTCCCCGTCGCTCGCCATTAATTGTAATTAAAAAAAGAGAAAAATTTGGTTTTAAAAAAGTAGGGGAATGAGAGAATTTTGAAGGGGAATATGGGGCTTATTTTTGGGTTAGAGACTAATTACCTTTTAAGTTTTGTTGCGTAAAATGTTGCATTTTAGTTTTAATATTCATTTTTAAGTTTTAATTTAATTCAATTTAGTCACAAGTATCCCCACAGTTTGGACTTCTGATATAACAATCCTCTCCCCATGGTGATATTTAGTCCTTAAAAATTTACTTTTATATGAAATTGAACCCTATTTATTTCAAAATTTTATAATTTAGTCTAATAATTTCAATATACTGATGTTTTTGTTCATTTTAGTTCCTAAGATTTAATTTTTAGCCGAAATTGACCCTATTTAGTTCTATGGTAAAATTGTGAAATTGGTCACTGAACTCTCAAATATCCTCACTTTCAAATTGTCAAATTGGTCTCTAATTTTAGTTCATGGACTAAAAATTAAATTTCTCCACTTTAAAAAATGAATAGGGGTCAATTTGGACTAAAAATTAAAGTTTAGCTACTAGAATATACAAAAATATTATTAGACTAAATTTCCAAAAATATAAATAAATATGGGCCAATTTTGACTAAAAATTAAATTGTAGGGACTAGAATAAACAAAAATATTATTAGACTATATCACCAAAAATAGAAATATATATGGGTCAATTTCGGCTAAAAATAAAGTTTTAGGGACTATAATGAACAAAAATATCATCATATTAAAAACATTGAACTATATTAGAAAATTTTGAAATAAATAGGGGTCAATTCGGTTAAAAGTTAGGGACTAATATGAACAAAAATAAACCTCAAATCCCTTAACTAATCTCATTACCCCAAACATTCCATTTTAAACATTTACCCCTAAAACCCAAACATGAACCCCAAAATCTTACAATCGCTATTCACTAATAATTAAAAGTGCAAGCCTAATTCCCTAATCCCTAAACTAATCTCATAACCCCAAACACTCAACTTGACACATTTACTCATAAACTCCGAACCTCAACACGTAAATCTTACAATCACTAATAATTAAAGTGTGAGCATAATCTCCTAATCCTTAAACTAATTCCATAACCACAAACACTCAACTTGACACATTTATCCTTAAACCCAAACCTCAACCCATAAATCTTATGATCACTAATAATTAAAGTGCAAACATAATCCCCTAATCCCTAAACTAATCTCATTACCGCAAACACTAATAATTTTAATTAAGCTCCAAATCTAATGATCAAATTTAACAAATTAAAATTCCATTGAAATAATTAATAAAAAAGTCCTACATTAAGCATTGTTAAATTAAAACTGTATGTGAAATTTATGGGCTTAATAACTAACTAATTAACTAAGGACCTAATTAAAAGAACCTAATCCTAAAGGCCAAATAAAAATAATCAACTATTCTGGGACCTAATTGAACTAAACTGAAATTTAAAAGTGAAAACATGACTTAAATGGAAAATATCTAAACATGGAATGGCATAATGGCCGATTTCCCCGTAAACCTAAAAAATGTGCGGGAACTTTCCCTCCAATTCTAAACAGAAGCCACGTCTTAGGTTTTAAGATTTTACAACACATCAAAATCAAAATCAACAAAAACTAAGGTAGTAATCCAAAACATTTTTTTAAGAAGAAAATGAGTTAATCTCATAGTTATGTTTGATTCTGAAGGGCATTTATTAATTAAACTGTATCAGAAGGTCCCACTTATTGTCTGCTATATTAATTATTAAATACTACCCAATTAAATTGTAAATTAACTAATAATCTACCCCTTTAAGTTTATTAAATTTGTTTTTAATTTAAATTGAATATTATAAAAATAATTTCAAAATTAAATTTATTTTGAGCTCATCATACAAACTATGAATTTGTGTAAAATAATTAAAAATTACGGTATTATAATTACAACTATGAATTTAAAACATTAAAAACGGTTAACCTTCTAACATTTGGTTTTCATCAAATCAACAACTAATTTTCAATCTTCCCCAATAAAATTTAGTCAAGTTAATAAAAAAATGAATATCTATACTTAGTACTTAGTAGTGTCAAGTTTATTAAATTTGTTTCTTTCACCCTTTTTTGATATTTTTAATTGATTATATATGTATACATAACAAAAGGATTATTTAACACTTTAAATTGATTTAAAAAAATTAATAGTTTACCTTTATCAATACTTTAAATTGATTATATATATTCTTATATATAATTTAATAAATTAATAGTCAATAATTGAATTATTAAACAAAAAAATTAAATACAAAAATTAATGATTTAAAAGGCGAAAATTAGTTTATCATATTATAATATAATAAATTTATAATTTCTCGAATACTTTATTTTTCTGTTGAAAATTATCAAATCATAGACTTCCTCAATTACATGTCAGGTAAATATCAAACTAAGTCAATATCAGTTCAGGTCAATAACAGGTCGGGTTCAAAACAAGTCGGGTCAATTAACAGGACGGGTAAAATCGGATCTCGGGTCGATTCAGTCAGGTAATATCGGTTATCTGCCAGGTCAGTCTCGGGTTCGGGTTCGTTTTAGTCGGGTGCAGGTCGAGTTTCGGGTTCACAATAACATGTCCAATTCAGGTCCAGGTCGTTCTTGGTTGGATGCAGGTCGGGTTCGGTTACTACAGTAATAGGTCCAATTCGGGTTCGGGTCAACAATAGTCGGTTACAGATCGAGTTCGGGTCATCGAATCCTCGAGTCAAACCAAATTCTGACTCGAGCAGGTTTCAGTCAAGTTTTCAGGCCGAGTCAGTTTTTTACATCCCTAAATGTAAAAGTGAAAAAAAAAAACTGTGTTTGGAGAAAAAGAGTAAAAATACGTACGAATACGATTACATCTAGTATGTGAAGCTCAAGGGTTGATTGATTATTCTTATTGTCCTTTGCTTGCAGACTTGGCAGAGCAAGAGCAAGATGTGCACTAAGTTGTGTAACAAGTCCTGAGTTTTATTTTCCACACTATTTCATTAAAATGATGTATTATAGTCATTATTTATTCTCTAATTTAACACTATATTTTAAATCCTCATGCTATTATTTTAGTGTTGTTTATAGTGTCACACTATATTTAATACGGAACTGTAACAACATTAAATTATTTTTAATTAAAAAAAGTTAAAATGGTGCAAATGTGTTATAGCGTAAAAGTTAGAGTTAGTCTTTTTATATTAAAATAATATTAAATATTTTAATTTACGCCACTTTAATACAAAAAGTTGGAATTTATCTCTTTACACTGATTTTATTTTTTATATCAAAATAATATTATAATATTGGTGAAAGTTGGAGATGTAAGTAAAAGGGTGCACATGGGAAGGTACCGCCACTCATGTCATGTGCATGCAGTACTACCCTTCGCTTCTCAGCCTTGATGGACTCATGTGTCTGTTGTTGTCCTTTCTTCTTTTTTTGGTTCTACCCCTCCCTGTTTCCATTGTCAAAATGATTATCTTTACACGTTTTCTGTTTTTCTATGTTCAAAATTTTAATTCATTCTTCATCATACAACCTTAGGAAAAAAGAATTTTCCTTCATTTTGCCGGAGACAGATATTTGATGGGGAGAGGGCTCATTGGGGGCAATTTTAAGTGAAAAACTCATTCTAAATAATTATTTAAAGAAATGACTCCTCCGGATTTTATTTAGAAAAATGACCTTCAAATCTGCTACATATAAAGAATTCGCGTTCTGCAAGAAGCGAGTTTCGACCTCGCTTTATGTGAAACAGGAGTTGTTCAAACGTGACATCACTTTTCAGAATAACAAACTTAACATGACCTCGCTTTTTGCAAAACGCGAGGTCCTTGAGAATTTGAAGAGCCGGCTGAATTTATCGCGGGCTGTTTAATGGAACTTGGAAAACGAGTTCTTTGTAAATCGGGGTAGCAAAACAAGCGTCAATAGGCATGTTCGAGCGATATTTCGGGGCTCGTATAATTTCAATAAACGGCGAGTTTAGGTGCGTAGTACTAAAACTTGTCTTTTATTCGACACCAATATGGGCAAGTTCGGTGCATTATAAACCGAGTAAAATTCACGTTGAAAACGGTACCATAGCTTGTTTTTGTGAATGACTGAAAAGTTAAAAGGGCTTGATAATCTTTTTCGGTTTATTTATAGGGTTTTTAATGTACGTTATTTGTTTATCCGATAAAGAACGAAAATAAATATAAAATCTAAAACTATGTAAAAAATAAGGCAAAATAAAATATTTAAAATTATAAAATAATAAATAAAGTTGATAAATAAACATCCCCTCGTCCTAATGACGCCTATGTCCACCCGTTCCGCTGTTGGGTGCACGACGATCTCATGGCAGATTCCTCTGAGCGGCATATGCTTCATCGTCGTCATCGTCCTCATCATCGGCGCCATGGTCGTCCCCGAAATGCGGACCACCGCTGACACTAGGGCCGGTGTAGAACAAACTCTGTGACGGCGTTTGCTCAACAATGTTGTAGTCGAACTGTGCTACCAATTGTGGAACATCCAACACCGGAGGAACATATGCAAAAGGCGGTGTCGAGTAATATGGTGGAGGCATCGGTATAAAGGGACGAAATGCGTCCTTCATGAAAAGCTCGGGTGGAGGCCTCATCTGCTGAAACGTCTGAGGACCACCTATTTGCAGAAATGATGACGAAGCGGAGTGCATGAATGTCGATCCTGGCGCTGGTGTCGAAGGCCCTGCCCGGACTGATCTGTTGCTCGCGTTGTTCTAGAAGACGAGGCCCCTGCAGTGTGTGTTCGACGTCTCTGGCTTTTAGGCCCCATTTTGGTACCGCACTACGTCAGCTGGCGCTGGGTGGCGTGACGTTGTGCGGGCAGGCGGTTTTGAGGAGGCAGCACAATTTCTTGCTAGCGCTCCTCTGGAGTCAGTATATGCGGCTTCCCATTTTGGTAGTACCACTGCATATAGTCGAATGTGACGTCCTGGTTCACAATGAGTACACAGGTGGGCAGCCGCCTGCCATACCTTGGCAACAATTGCCCGACCTAGTCAGCGTGATGATGGCCCTAATGGACTTCCGTCTTTCTCTGCCGCGTCAACTGATGTAATTCGTCCAAATTGGATGGCGGCTCCGGAACCCCTTGGATGTAGCCAAATTGTTGCAGAACCCAGTCGATATGATGCCACTCGACAATTTCGTAGTTGATGAGTGGCACCAGCAGCAGCCAGACGTGAGAGCTGTCCGTGATGTCCTACGGAATACAGTCCCGAATCGGAGGAGCAACGTACGGAGTCCACAAGAACTGAACAAAAAATTTTGAATGTGAGTTATATAATTTTTTGGCTGATTTTTTTTAGAAATTAAGAAAAAAATATCCGAAATCCTAACCTCGTTTTGTATCTTGTCGAGCAGCAGTCTGTAGTCTCGTTGTGTCTCTGGCAGTCCCTGGTGAGTGAGTGGAAGGCACCACCTGTCATTAATGAAAAAGAATTTAAAAAATTGTAATAGTTTAAAAATATATTCTTAAAATAAATTTAATTTAATTAAATAATTTTAATAGTACATCCGAATAAGCGATAATAGGTATGGGGTAGGCGTCTAGGCAGCGGGCTTAAAAAAGGCATCCGAAACCAAGCCCAAGACTGAAACAGTAAAAGACATCCTCCGTTTGCGGCTCTATCTAGGTCGACGGTTCTGCAAAGCTCTCTGAACAGAAAGGCCTGGATCGCTGCTTCCCAACATTTATTTCTAGATTCTGCAAAATTGCAGAGATGGTACAGCCACATCAGGTGGACTTTGTTGCGAGATTTGTCAGGCATCAAAATCCCTCCAATAATTCGTAGGATGTGGGCACGAGCAAACCGCTGCAAAAATAATAAGTAACGTTATAAAAATATTTTAATTATTAAAAAAATAGGAAACAAAATATATAGTAAAATAAATATATTTACCCGTTTTGTTTCGTCATCCGCATCTGGAGGGAGGATTGTAAAATTCTGCTCCAAAAAAGTTAGAAGGACTTTACCACCGTCGAACTTGTTCGGAACCACTCTCAGCAGCTCAGCACACAGGTTCGGCAAGTCACCATTGGCAACACCGGTAATAATCGCTCTGTCAGTAGGCAAGCCAAGATGATATGCAACATCTTCCAGTGTAATTGTAGCCTCGCCACATGGAATATGGAAGGTGTGGGTCTCTGGCCTCCGTCGCGCCTCCATCGCTCCAATAAGGTGTTAATAAAGGGACGGTTCAACTTCGTACCGCCAACGATAGTACCGGCGTGCCCAAAATTAGCTTCGGCAATAAATGGAATGATATCCTCATCCGACACGACCGTGATACAATTTAGATAGCATGTCAATGCTCTTTTGTAGTTCTTGAAGAAAAATAGTACAAGATAATAATTAAAATATATATATATAGGAGGAAATAAATTAAAAATAAAGAAATTAATTTAAAGTAAGAAAAATATTACCTCCTCATTCGTCCGCCAGTATTCCGAAAACGTGTACTATTTTTGAAATTAATTTCTTTATTTTTAATTTATTTCCTCCTATATATACAAATCCTAATTATTGAACGTCTTTCACGAACACGAATCACATTAAAAATAAATATTAGGCACTAGAGTGAACAAAAAATATCATCAAATGATTCATATCTAAAATATTGGAGTAAATTACAAAAATTTGAAATTAATAAGGGTAAATTTTGGTGAAAAATAAAAAAACATGAATAAAAATATCATCATATAAAAAACACTGGACTAAATTACAAAAAAATAAATAGGGGTCAATTTAGAATAAGAATAAAGTTTTAAGGACTATAATGAACAAAAATATTAAATTAAATTTATAAACATTGGACTAAATTACAAAAAATGAATAGGGGTCAATTTGGACTAAAAATAAAGTTTTAGGGATTCGAATGAACAAAAATATCATCAAACGATTCATATATAAAATATTGGAGTAAATTACAAAAATTAAAAATTAATAAGGGTAGATTTTGGTGAAAAATAAAATTTTATGGACTAACATGAATAAAAATATCATCATATTAAAAATACTAGACTAAATTGTAAAAGAAAATGAATAAGGGTCAATTTGAAATAAAAATAAAGTTTTAGGAACTATAATAACAAAAATATTAAATTAAAATTAAAAACATTGAACTAAATTAAAAAAAATACTAAAACTTACATATATATATGTATGTATATATTTACATATATATGTATGTATATATATGTATAGCCCTAAACTATACCAATAAACCTCAAACCTTTAACCCCTAAATCTTACAGTCACTAATAATTAGAGTACAAGCATAATCCTCTAATCCATAAACTAATCCCATAACCCCAAATAATCAAGTTAACACATTTACCCCTAAACCTCAAATATGAATATCTAAATCTTACAAGCACTATTTACTAATAATTAGAGTGCAAGCCTAATCCCATAATCCCTAAACTAATCTCATAACCCCAAACAATTAACTTGACACATTTACCTCTAAACCCTAAACATGAACTCATAAATCTAAAAAACGAAATAAATCAAAACATAAAAAGGACAAATTCGAAAATAAATTAAAACTAAATTATTAATTAGAGCCCAATTCACAAATTATTAAAGCCAATTAATTACCAAATATTTATACGAGGACCAAATCAAATTTAAAGCAAATCAAAAGGCTTAATAATTAATCAATTTATGAAGCATGACTAAAAAGAAACTAAACCAAAAGTTAGGACTAAAAAGAAACAAACTAAAACCTAAAAAACCTAAACCCTAAGCATTTAATTAAGGAAGGACCTAAAGGGTGATTAACCCCTAAACAAAAAAAGCCGGAAACTTTTCCTCTAATTGCTCGTGAATTTAAAGCTTTCCCCCTAAACTAAAAAGTATTTCCCATTAATTTAATGGTTATAATTAATTTTTTTAATAAAGTGATTTTTTTAATTTAGTGATCATAATTAACAAATTTATTTAAATTTTGAATAATTTGTTTTAAATTCATCCATCTCAAGTTATTAATTTAATAAAACTTTTAAATTTTAAATATTTTTTAATAAAATGAATTTAAGTATGTTAATTCTTATTAACTTCACAAATAATTTCTATTGAATGAGTTAGTACTAAGCATATTGAATTGTTTAACAAAATTTAAAACTTAATAGTGTGAAATGAATATCTAAGTACAATATACATACTAAAACTTACATACATACATACATACATACATACATACATACATACATACATACATACATACATACATACATATATGTGTGTGTATATATATATATATGTATATACATATACATACATATACATATACATACTAGAACTTACATACATATAAATATGTATGTATATGTATATACATATATATATGTATGTATATGTATATACATATACATACATATATATATGTATGTAAGTTTTAGTATGTATATATAAACATGTATATATATACATATACATATATATGTATGTATGTATATGTTTGTATGTATATATGTATACCCCTAAACTATACCCATAAACCTCAAACCTTAACCCCTAAACTATACCCATAAACCTCAACCCCTAAATCTTACAATCACTAATAATTAGAGTACAAGCCTATTCCCTAATCCCTAAACTAATCCCATAACCCCAAATAATCAAGTTGACACATTTACCCCTAAACCCTAAGCATGAATATCTAAATCTTACAAGCACTATTCACTAATAATTAGAGTGCAAGCCTAATCTCATAATCCCTAAACTAATCCCATAACCCCAATCAATCAACTTGACACATTTACCCATAAACCCCAAACATGAACTCATAAATCTAACAAACGAAATAAATCAAAACATAAAAAGAACAAATCCGAAAATAAATTAAAACTAAATTATTAATTAGAGCCCAATTCACAAATTAACCAAATTATTAAATCCAATTAATGACCAAATTTTTATACGAGGACCAAATTAAATTTAAAGCAAATCAAAAGGCTTAATAATTAATCAATTTATGAAGCATGACCTAATTGAATGAAATCTAAAGAAACTAAACCAAAAGTTAGGACTAAAAAGAAACAAACTAAAACCTAAAAAACCTAAACCCTAAGCATCTAATTAAGGAAGGATCTAAAGGGTGACTAACCCCTAAACAAACAAAAAAACCTGCAAACTTTCTCCCAATTGCTCGTGAATTTAAAGCTTTCCCCTATCAATTAAAAAAAAACTTTTCCCCCTAAACTAAAAAGTATTTTCTATTAATTTAAGGGTTATAATTAAATTTTTTAATAAAGTGAATTTTTTAATTTAGTGATCATAATTAACAAATTGATTTAAATTTTGAATAATTTATTTTAAATCATTCATCACAATTTATTAATTTAATAAAAATTTTAAATTTTGAATAATTTTTTAATAAAATGAATTTAAGCATGTTAATTCTTATTAACTTCACAAATAATTTATATTGAATGAGTTAGTACTAAGCATATTAAATTATTTAACAAAATTTAAAATTTAGTAGTGTGAAATGAATATCTAAGTACAATTTTTCTTTATATATATATATTTTAAATTGATTATATATGTATATATAACAAAAAGATTATTTAACACTTTAAATTGATTTAAAAAAAATTAATAGTTTACATTTTATCAACACTTAATACTTTATATTTATCAACACTTTAAATTCATCAAATCATAGACTTCTTCTACATGTTAGGTCATATCAGTTCAGGTTCAAAACAGGTCGGGTTCAAAACGGGTCGGGTAAAATTGGCTCTCGGGTCAATTCAGTCGGGTAAAATCAGTTATCTGTCAGGTCAGTCTCGGGTTCGGGTTCGTTTCAGTCGGTTGCAGATCGGGTTTCGGGTCCACAATAACAGGTCCAATTCGGGTTTGGGTCTTTTTCGGTCGGATGCAGGTCAGGTTTGTTACTACAGCAACAGGTCCGATTCGGGTTCGGGTCAACAACAGTCGGTTACAGATCAGGTTCGGGTTAACAAATCCTCGGGTCAAACCAGGTTCTGACTCGAGCAGGTTTTAGTCGGGTTTTCAGGTCGGGTCACCTTTTTACATCCCTAAGGATATGTATACTAGAATAGGAGGAAAAGAATGCAGATGTGTGGGGTAATTGAGTTTGTAGGGCCCTATTTATAAGAGGCCTCGCACGTCTGGGAAGTGACAATAAAGGACCTCGCGTTCTGGGAAAAGCGAGATTACACAGACCTCGCGTTATGAAGAAAGTGAGTTCTCTTGAAAAGACGCGTCCTTTGACTTTTCAGAGAGCATCTTGAACGGTCAAAAGGGAACCGCGTTACGCAGAACGCGAGGTCCTTTATTTCTCACAAACCGTCCATTAATTAATTATTAAAAGATGGTAATTTAAATATTTGATTGCAAATATTATTCCTTAAATAAGAATATTTAGTAAAGATATTTGGTTTCAAATTCTTATTTTCCTTAAATTGAAATCCTAATTAGTGTAGAATCTTTGAAATCAAATAGTCATAAAGTAAAAGATGGTATTTAAATTTTATTATATTTAGGAAAAAAGATGGTATTTAAATTATATTAATATATAAGGTGTACTACTAATTAATGCCCCTATCTAAAAGTTTGTTAAAATTTTAAACTCTATTGGTATATAAATTTATTAAATATAGTACAAGATAAAAGTTTTTAGTAATCTGAAAATCTATTAAATATATAAGTTGTATTACTAATAAATTTTCTATTGTTATTAAATTTTTTAGTAATATAATAAATTTTAGAAAACATAATTTTGAAAACCCTTGGACCTCGCTTTCTGTAGAACGCGAGGTCCTATGTAACCAGTTTGAATCTGTTGAGACTCAGCAGTCGCATATAATGAACGGTCATAAGGGACCTCGCGTTCTAGAGATAGCGAGGTCCATCGAAAACCGTGTTGCATAGAACGCGAGGTCATGTGATTTTTGAAATTAAATTCATTCTGCTTTTCCTTCCCTATAAAACTCACGCTCCGATTATATCTATTTCAGCAAAACATCCAACACTTTGCCCCCTCATGGCCAAGTTTTTTGCAACATTTTATTTTATCGGTACCTATTTCGATTCAACAATCACCAGTAATATGTCACTCCGCGATTTGTTGTAGTTGATATCTAAAGAGGTTAGTAAATGTACTGACAAACAAATTTCTTACTTGGAATGTAAAATCCCAACACCGACGGCAACTGAAATGCACTACATTCTGAAGCTTACCAACAAAACCGATGTACGCAACATTTACGACCGGTTCAATTCTGTAGGAGCTAAATACATCCATTTAAATGTTAAGTTCGATGAGGTGAATGCTGGAGAAAGTAGTATGTCTGCACCCGTAGAAGTTGCTACGTTCGCACTCGCGCGAGCACTGAACAAGCTCCGTCTTCAACGGATGTTGATGCAGCTACCGACGAGTTGCAGCTTTTTATGTATAGGCGTAGGCAACAAAGACAACAACTGAACGAAGAACTTAACTTAACTTCAAACATTTCAATTAACTACGATGATTCCGATTAACCTTCCATTCCTCAAATCATCGTCAAATTATGTTTTATGAGTTCATCTTTTCATTATTTCTTAATGTTCTAAGTATGGGCAACGTTGCTGTTGTCCTCCTTTATTTATGTAAAACATTGTTCGGTATAAATAATGCATGGAATGGACAGTGCTATCGAAGAAAGTGTGGAAATATGTTCCAGAATAGAAGACCGTTGCTGAAAACCTTGCCATGTTTTGAAGATTTTTTTACTTATTACGTACTGTGGCAAATCAAATTAGCAAACTGCAACAAATAGTGCATGGAATGGACATTACTTCTTGTAGAACCGGGGAGTATTTATGAATGAAGCAATAGACCTTGCTTTCTACAAAAAAACGAGGTTCATTGATGTGTCTGCCACATCAGGAATCTTAGGGGAACTTATTTTCTGCAGAAAGCGAGGTCCTTCTACGTCAGTAATGCTGACACAGCTTATCCGACACGTATGCAAAAACAAGATTCTTCATGATTTTTTGGAAGAATATTATATTGGTCCTTCACACGTCTTATATCAGGCAGAATGGAATAATCCTAAACTGCAGACAAATTTTTCCTCAACATTCGCAGTAGCTTATAGAAGCTAGTGGACAGTAAAGGATATTGCGAACATAATTTACGAGCCGATTAAATCAGATAAGTGTTTCAATTGTAATTTTTGCCACGATTTCCGCAATGCTTGTATTGTGTACTTTTACTAAATTGCTTGGTACTAATGTCTGTTCTTGTTACATGTAGATCTTTTATGTGCTGGGAAAATGTCAAGACGAGGAAGTATTGACATTCTAGTATACTACGATGGTGAGATAATTGTTGATGCCTTACTTAGCGTCATTTTTCAGTCAGTGAATACTGTAAGAATAACGATTCAGAGGAGATTATCGTACAAGAAGTTGATTAAGTGGAAAACAGTGTCCTGCATGACCGTGTGAGAAGGCTGAAGGAGTTGAAGTATCGTCTGGTGATCTCTATTAAACCATTAACCTACTCAGTATGCCAATGTTGATAACTCCATGGCCGTTTTACGAAATAATTTCAACCTATTAACTACATACAGTCTACGCAACGAGTTAGGTACATCATCGTCTTCTGCACCAAGACATTCGTGCATCGTCGACTTGAACATCCCCTGAACGATGAATTTGATGCACCATCCTCTCCAATTCGAAGACATGCAACATAAAATCTGTATAATATAGGGAGACAGTCTCATCATCCCACAACTACATGAGGTCATCTGACCATGAAGCATTTAACCTCTTCGATGATTTCTCATATGGACGATACTCAACGTATGTCCCTAGTATGGAGTACGTTCAACCATCTATGGGGAGACACTTTTGTGCTGATGCGCTCGATTTTGATCTTGGTAATACAGTTCGTGAGCGGTCTCGTGAGCAGTCTCGCGATCGACGACAAGTCTGCTAGCCTGAAAGGGTAGCAGTCGACGAAAATAGAACTATACCGTTTCGATGGGGATATTTTTGACGAAGAACCGATTAGGGAAGTCAGACCCGACGGTGATGAGCAGGGCCCTTCTATGAAGAACCAGCAGACGTGAATATTCCAGCAGGGTCCTTCGAAGATTTAGAAGGCAAAGAAGAACACCCGACAGAAAGTAACGTTCTAGTATCAGCCACACCTATTTCTTATTACCAGCCACCATCCCACTTCACAACGGTTGATATGGATGCCTTGAACATGTTAGAATTTTGACAATCCCCAATAATTGACGGTTACAACCACCCTGCCGGTGGTGAACTGGCCATTGGGATGACATTCTTGACAAAAAAACTGGCTGTGGCCGCTATTAAGCACTACAACATTCGCCGGGCAGTTACGACGACTGTAAAAAAAATCCAACCAGATTTCTACATTGCAAAGTGTGCCCACAAGAAAGAGGGATGTGAGTGGAAGGTTCGTGTATCATCCTTGAAGGTGCTGAACGGGCTGTGAAGAATCACGAAACTGGATGGGCCTCATACATACACCTTGAGCAGCCTAAGTCAGGATCACAAGAAATTGGATGTGCACGTCCTATACGATACATTCATGCCATTGGTCAAAGCAAATCCTCGTGTGACGGTTGCCACCTGTATCGCTGTAGTAAAAAATTAGTACGGCTACATTCCTGAATACCCGAAAGCATGGTATGCAAGGTGGCAAACTGCACAAAAATTGTTTGGCCAATGGAAGAAATCTTACAATGAGTTACGCCCGTGGCTGAAAATGATGCAGAAACACATACCCGAAATGGTTGTGAAACTTGAGACGTCTCTGGCATACGAAAATGATCGTGTCTTACCAGGTGTTTGTCAATTCTATCGGCTATTTTGGATATTTCCTCAGTGTATTAATGTATTCATGCATTGCAAGCTGATGGTTCAGATCGACGGTACTTGATTGTATGAGAAATATACACAGGTCTTACTTCTGGCGGTTGCACAAGACGACAATCGAAAAATCGATTATGTAGCCTTCGCAATAGTCGAAAATGAGGATCTCGAGTCTTGGTAGTTCTTCCTTAAAAACCTACGGAGACATGTTCTTTCTCATGTAATGTGGACAAGGGGTGATGGGATATGTGTTATTTCTGACAGATCTAATACGATCAAGTACGCAATATAGGGTTTGGGTCGGCCTTGGCAGCCTCCCCATATTTACCATCGTTACTGCTTACGACACATTGCGGCCAACTACTTGTAGATTTACAAGAACCAAGATGAACGTGCTATGGTGCTTCGAATGGGTACGTCTTTATGTCATATGCGTTTACGGTATCTTTCCGCCTTGTCGTTCTTGCAGAAAACCACACTTTCGAACCATTTTCAACGCAAATTTTATACCCTTCTCCGTGTATCGCACGTTCCAATGTTAGTCTCAAATGGTAGCCAAGTTCCTCCACAACACCTCCAAGGTCAAAAAATGTGATAATAAACGTACATTAAAAACCTGATAAATAAACCGAAAAAGATTATCATGCCCTTTTAACTTTTCAGTCATTCACAAAAATAAGCTATGGTACTGTTTTCAACGCGAATTTTACTCGATTTATAATGCACCAAACTTGCCCATATTGGTGTCGGATGAAAGACAAGTTCAGTACTACGCACCTAAACTCATCATTTACTGAAATTATACGATTAATAGCCCCGAAATATCGCTCGAACATGCCTATGGACGTCTGTTCTACTACCCTGATTTACAAAGAACTCACTTTCTGCAGAAAGTAAGTTCCATTAAACAGCCCGCGATAAATTCAGGCAGCTCTTTAAATTCTCGAGGACCTCGCATTTTGCAAAAAGTGAGGTTTTGTTAAGTTCGTTAGTTTGAAAAGTGATGACAGGTTTGAACAACTCGCATTTCACATAAAGCGAGGTCGGAACTCGCTTCTTGCAGAACGCGAGTTCTTTATATGTGGGGGTCATTTTTCCAAATAAATCTCTGAGGGGGTCATTTCTTTAAATAATTATTTAAAATGGGTTTTCACTTAAAATTGTCGCTCATTGGCATATCTCAACCAGTTTAGTTCACTTCAAGCATCGACATTATTCACTTTACAATACTTGTCAATTATGAAGAACTCAAGAGACTAGATACTGATTCATATAACATAAGTAGAAATCATTTCGTCTAGGGATGTAAAAATAGATAATCAGATAGGTTTCAGGTCAGGTCAAATCGAATACACGTCATTTTAGGTCGATTTGATGTTTTGACTCGATTCGGGTCGGGTGTAGGTTCATTTTGGGTCGGGTTCATTTCAGGTCAGGTTAAAACGGTTTGGGTCCGAATCAATTAATTGATGGGTTAATTGGGGCTTGGGTTCGTTTCAAGTCAAGTTCATTTCAAGTCGGGTTCATTTTAGGTCGGGTTAATTCGAATTTTGAATTCGTATTAAGTTTGAGTTTGGTACAAATAATCGATAGACTTTAGAAATGCTCATTTCGAGTGAATTATTTAACGCCTTTCACGAACATGAATCACATTAAAAAATATTAGGCACTATAGTGAACAAAAATATCATCATATTTAAAATATTGGAGTAAATTACAAAAATTTAAAATTACTAAGGGTCGATTTCGGTAAAAAAATAAAATTTTAGGGACTAACATGAACAAAAATATCATCATATTAAAAACATTGGACTAAATTACAAAAAAATGAATAAGGGTCAATCTGGAATAAAAATAAAGTTTTAGGGACTACATTGAACAAAATATCATCACATTAAAAATATTAAACTAAATAAAATAAATAAATAAGGGTCAATTTGGAGTAAAAATTAAATTTTAGCTACTGGAATAAACAAAAAATACTATTTGACTAAATTACTAAAAATATAAATAAATAAGGGGCAATTTCGACTAAAAATAAATTGTAGGGATTAGAATAAACAAAAATATTATTTAATTAAATTACCAAAAATAGAAATATATATGGGTCAATTTCGGCTAAACATAAAATTTTAGGGACTATAATGAACAAAAATATCATCATATTAAAAACATTGGACTATATTAAAAAAATTTAAAATAAATAGGGGTCGGTTCGAATCCCTAAACCCCAAACCTCAACCCCTAAATCTTGCCATCACTAATAATTAAAGTACAAACCGAATCCTTAAACTAATCTCATAACTCCTACCAAACACTCAACTTGACACATTTACCCCTAAACCCCAAACCCCAAACCCCTAAATCTTACAATCACTAATAATTAAAGTACATGCCTAATCCTCAAATTCCCTAACCCCTAAACTAATCCTATAACCCCAAACACTTCACTTGAAACATATATTATACTCATAAACCCTAAACATCAACCCCTAAATCTTACAATCACTAATAATAAAAGTACAAGCATAATCCCCTAATCTCTAAACTAATATCATAACCCCAAACACCCGACTTGACACATTTACCTTTAAACTCCGAACCTCAACACCTAAACCTTACGATCACTAATAATTAAAGTGCAAGAATAATCCCCTAATCCCTAAACTAATCTCATAACCCCAAACACTCAACTTGACACATTTACGCCTAAATCACAAACCTTAACCCCTAAATCTTGCAATCACTAATAATTAAAGTGCAAAACTAATCCACTAATCCCTAAACTAATCTCATAACCCCAAACATTAATAATTATAATTTAATACGTTGATGTTGTTTTTCATCCTTGCCAAAATAAATTGGGCCTTCAAAAGCCCGTCAAACGTTTTAATTATTAAACAATTTTATGAAAGAAGATCTAATTAAAAAAAAACCTAAACCTAAAGGTCTAAGGAAACTAAACTAAAACTGGGACTAAAATGAATCAAACTAAAATTAAAGAATAAAAAAAAGGACTTAAGTGTAAAGCTCTTAAACTAGTAATGGCCTAATCCACTAATATTCCCTTAAAAATGGGTGGGCAAGATTCCCTCCATTTGTTACAGCAATTGTTTTTTAAATATGGGCGGGCTGTGGGCAAATTAACTTTAAAATAGGTGGACAAATTTTTACTTTTTAGGGATTAGAATAAAATAAAAAAATGAATAGAGGTCAATTTAAAGTAAAAATTAAATTCTAGGGGCTAGAATAATTTGGACTAAATTGTCAAAAATATAAATAAATATGAGGTAATTTTGACTAAAAATTAAATTGTAAGACTAGAATAAACAAAAATATAATTAGACTAAATTACCAAAAATAAAAATTTTACTAATTCCCTCCTAAATTCTGGGTGACTTATTCCTCTAATTCCCTCCAAAATTTTGGGTGACTTTTATCCCTCCAAAAATTTTAGACTAAAAGTATATTAATCTCAAACCTAAAAAATAGGTGGCTTATTTTCCTCCAAAATTTTGTCTTTTTCCCTCTTTTTTTTACCAATTATTTTAGTTTAATTCAATTGATTCCATACTTAGATTAATTTAATTAAATTTTCACATTTAGCTTTAAAATTCTTTTAATTATGTCCGCAATTTATGCTTCTAGATTTTAGTTTAGTTCAACTAGGTCTTAAGTTTAATAAGTTAATTTAATTCGAACATTATTATTATATATATAATAAACTTTAATTAAATATAATTATACGCAAAATTTTAATATGGATGTAAACATATAATTGTATACATGATAATATCTACATGAAAGTTAAAACTTTAATTTAGGTCAAACTTAGTAGTTCAAACTTGACAAATAATTTATATTGAATAAGTTACTAAGCATATTGAATTATTACTAAGCATTTAATTATTTAAAATTTTTCAAACTTAGTAGTGTCAAATGAATATCTAAATCCAATATTTCTTTTTTAATATTTTTAATTGATTATATATGTATATATAACAAAAAGATTATTTAACACTTTAAATTGATTTAAAAAATTTCATATTTTATATATACCAACCCTTTAAATTCATCAAATATAGGCTTCCTCAATTATATGTCAAATAAAATCAAGCCAGGTTAATATTAGTTCAAGTCAACAAGTCGGGTTCAAAACGGGTCGGGTAAAATCAAATCTCAAGTCGATTCAATCGGGTAATATCAATTATCTGCCAGGTTAATCTCGGGTTTGAGTTTGTTTCAATCGGGTGCAGGTCGAGTTTCAAGCCCACAATAACATGTTCAATTCAGGTTTAAGTCGTTCTCGGTCGGATGCAAGTCAGGTTCAGTTACTACAATAACAGGTCCAACTCAGGTCCAGGTTAACAATAGTCGCTACATATTAGTTTCGGGTTATTGCATTTTTGAGTCAAAGCAAGTTCTGACTCGAGCAAATTTCAGTCGAGTTTTCAAGTCGGGTCGGCTTTTTACATGTTCCAAGTTAATTCTAATCTCAAGCACTCAGAGTTGCTGTCTTGTTAAAGACGAGTTCAATTATCATTGTGAGACTGATTGAAACGATTTAAACCCAAGTGACAGAACTATGAACTACGATTTGGCTCCGCGCTAGCAATACTTCTATAAAAGAAAGCACATTTGGTCATATAACTCATAATGGCTCACAATCGGAACACAACTGCCAATAATGTCACCTTGTCCCCAGCAAAGACAGGGTTGGCATTATATTTAGGCCTTTGGCACTCCCACAAATGACAAGGCAACATGTAGAATCATAAAAATTACTACTGAATCTTTTCCCAAGTCTACATGAAGCTAACCTCCTAACCACCCACCAGGGCAGGTTGGAACATTTATAGGAAATGAGGCATATATTTGTTCAGATATAAGCCCTTGACATCATACGAACTGAATTGGTGGCAAAAGAACTAAATGTAAAAGAGTATGAAGATGTGCCGAGAAATACATGTTCATTGCAACTCAAAGAAGAAAAAACAGTACAAATCTATTTGTTAGAATTAAATCATTAATTCCCCATTGCAGATAAATCTATGAATATTCCAGCATGAACTTATATAACATCCATAGCAACTGGAAAATACAAACTTAAAAGCCAGATAAGAACATGTTCATTGCAACTCAAAGAAGAAAAAACAGTACTTAGAAACATCCACCAACCCATCACATCTTAAAGCACACCAATTAAGCAAAAGCATTTGTTACTCTGTCATAACCGGTTTGTTCTCATTTGCTTTGGGTCTTTGTTCCTTAGGCTTTTGCTCCTCCATTTTCCTGAAAAAGTCGTACCAACATATTAGAAGCAAGTCGTTGAAACAAAACATTAAGACTTGGTAGCCAAAGGGAAAACCTAAGGTGGCAAATTGTAAATTAAGCATAAAAATCACACAACCATTATAAGTATAATGGGAGAGGTAATATGCACTTTTAACAGCACAACAAGCTAAAGCTAGAAAGAAAGAAACATATATTTCCTCTAAATGGAAAATACAATCCATAAAAGAAATAAGCCACTGTTCAACAACAAAAAAATCTAATCCTAAACATCATATTAATATTGTTCGATTTCACAATATTCCGGAAGAAGCCTAATCTTTCACCGAATAGTTGCAAAACACATGCTAAAAAATTGAAATAAACATTTTAGTGTATATTATCCGGTCAAGTTTCAGATGAAGTTGAAAAGTAAGCACTTAATAACACTTGATTTTATACAAAAATCTTAAGAAAAGAAATCCGTCACCATCCCATCAACTCTCAAAGGCTATAATCATTAACGTAAATAGCATTCAAATTAAACCAAAAAGGAAGCAAAATTACATATAAAATAAGGTTAAAAGGATAAGGAGTGAGAGGGAACCTTTTGTCGGAGGAACCGCCTTTCTGGCTGAGGAAGGAGCGGAAGAGAGGAGAATTGACGTCGTAAATCATTGTGGAAAGAAACCCTAGATACCTTCCTCTGTTCACGCTCGCGCTGCTTCTATAATAAGCTAGCCTCTGTGCTTTTAGGGCCTTGAAAGCAGCCTTTATCTTCAGATTTGGGTACCGTATTTTATAACTGTTGGGCCATTGCAATCGCTATTAAATCTGTTTAGATTTGAGGCTTTTTTGAGCTTCCTAGGCGAAGCCGTCGTTATTTTTTGTTCTTTTAACATAAAATTATAATATTTTCAGTCATCTTTAAAAGCCTGCAAAAGAAGAAAAAAAATATGAAGTTTTGTCAACCGATTCTGTGGTACAATAATAAAGGATAATTACATTACATGTCATTCTATTGTTAGCAAGTTTACAATTGATTGTAGTAATCATAATATTGTGTTGTTAATTCTCAAACGGATATTAGTTTTTTATTTACGATTTGGTCACTCAATTTTCAGTTGTGAGTCAACATTTTTAGATTTTCTTTTGTAATTTCTTACATATTGATACAAGATCAATTCCTCATTGTCTTGGTGTTCTTTTTGGACAAAAGTTCTTTGATGTTTTTATATTTCATGAATCTATAAAGAAAAACGAGAAGAACATTTTCTACTTAAATTGTTGCATTGTAATTTGCCCATTGTTTTTGAAGTTGTAGAGGGGCTTTCAGCTTTTGGTCGCATCGTCACATACACCTCAACAAAGATGAAATAGTTTGTTTCATTTCCATTCTATGCAAATGTCAATAACCTCACAACAGACAATGGTGCTCTTATACTTTGTTAAACACTGACAAAGAAAATTTACCACATTATCAATTTTTAAATTAATTTGATATGTAATGAACTTAGAAGCGAAGACGATGACCACGAAGATGCAAGCAATGAGAGATAATAATGCAACAATACAAGCAAACATAACATTCTTTTTGTTTTACTTTACATATTCATGAAGTATAAAAACATCAAAAGAGTTTTGTCTAAGAAGAACACTAGGTCAACAAGGCATTGATCTTGCACCAACCCATAAGAACTTAGAAAAAAATCCAACAAAAGTGACTCATAATCGAAATTTGAGTGACCAAAATTAAAATTTACCCAAAAAGTTAACATATGTTTGAGAATAAATGATATAGTGACCAGATTGTTATAATCAATTATTGAGTGACTCGATTGTAAATTTTTAAAATGGGATGACCAATGGTGTAGCGACTAAAAATTACCAAGTATTTTTTATTATAAGTTTTCACTCGCTTTAAAATTTATTGAAAAAAGAATTTTGAAAAAGCTCGTATTTTAAAATAAAGACTTGGAGTCGCCACTGGTTACTTGGATAAGGTAAACCAGACACTCAAAAATAAAACCAGAGATCCTAAGTTCGGGAGTTGGTTACGTGTGGGGAAGAGTTAACACACCACCACGCCCAAAAATTAGTACCTAAAGGGTTCGTATCGTAAATGCAAAGAAAAATTAAAAATTCGGTTTAATTTAAAATCTGACCCTTAAAATGCATGAACTCAAGAACATACGAATCGAGCAACCTAACCCGCAACCCACGGTAACGTAAGGAGATGGCGCCCGAAGACTCGGGACAACACTCCCACTTAGATATCGAGGCATCGAGTACTAAACTAGACGATTACAATAAATTAAATATGACAATTAATTATGCATGATGAAATATTAATATAAAGATTATAACATAACTAAAAGATGAAATGAATAAATAAAATAGGGGTAACAAATAAAAGGTAGAATGCATGTATAACATAGCAAAGAACAATGAACCATAATATATATACTATACGCATACTTTAATAAAAATAATTATATACAAAAAACAATAAAATACATATGAGTTACTATATAGGATGTATACGCACATAAGGTAGTAATACCTATATAGATATGGTACGAAAAGAATTAAACGGGCATATATATCATTTTTGAAAGAAAGAAAAAAATAAATATATATTAAAATAAAAATAGTTTGCATATAATAGATAAAATAATACCATATATATAAAAATACGTATTAAAGTATTACCAGAAATATAATTATGTATTTCATCCAGGTGACCCGGGTTCGAGCACCATGTGTGCACGGTGTGTTTGCTTTATTAAAGGGCTAAGAAAAATTGAACAGATACTATATTGTAATCACACCAGCATATTCAAAAAATATATATATAAAATTATGCATCAAATAAAATCAAATTAGTTTACAAATATATACACATTAAAATGCAAGAAAAAAATATGGTGAAATATATACATATAAGGTATGTACGGGTATATTTTAAAAATGTCAAATGATTGAATAAAATAATACATGGTATATACATAAATATATTACTATATATATACCATATGATCATATATAAAATATACTATATAAACTACATACTATACGGGTAAATAGTATAAAACAAAATATCAAACATAAATTAAACGGTGCAATTAAATAAAAAGAAAGAGGTGGGGACTGAAGGATAAATTTTGCCACTGGTCATTAGACCGAAATTAAGAAAAAAGAAGAAATTAAAAACATTTAGAAATAGGAAGGGCTGCGGAACGTGTTTGAGAGGGGCGGAGATCTTTATTATGCGATAAAACCATTTTTAAAAGCCAAGTATAGATACCCAAAATCAAAAACTGATTTCATTCCTCTTCTTTTCTAAAACCAATCAAACCCCCTTATCCCAAACTCTCTGAAACATTCATGTGAGTTCATGAAAAACTCAAGAATGTCGCCGCGATTTCCAAAAATCGGCGGTGGTCCGATTACTCCGACCGCCATCCCCGGCGTCGAAAACCCCAAAAATCATATTTTCCTTCTAAAACTGATTCTCCACTTAGATTTTCAGAAAAAAAAAACTCATTTTTATCTAGATCTAGAAAAACTGAAACTTTAAACCCATTTTTTTTAAATCCAAACGGAAGAAAAGAATACTACAACAGAGAAATTGAAAGTAAGGGTGTTGTTCATCGGCGGCAGTGTCCTTCACCACCATGCAAAGCGATGACGGTTCGAAACCAAAGGTATACTCCAAACCCTTTCCTTTTTTGATTGCTTCGAAAATAAAGAAGATAAAGAGAAAATACCTCTAAACTTTTTCTTTTTTTATTGATTGTGAAAAACTCAATATTACATGGATCATTACATTGTTTTTATTTGATATTTTTTGTTTACATCAATAATCAACAATAAAGAAAAACATAGTGGATGACCTTTGATATGATGTTTCTCCTTTTTTTTTCTAATATTTTTTCCCTACATGGTGGTTGAGAGAGGACGGTGGTAGTACGGTGGTGGCTTGATAGCCGGTGGTGGCACTACGTGGACGGGGAAGATAAAGCGGTGGGCACGTTAAGGAGCAGAACGATCTCGGGCGCGCACTTCACTCGCGCCTAGGGGACAACTGGAGAGTCTCTTGCTTTAATCATGGTCGTTGGATCAAATCTGATCCAACGGCTTTGGTGTGGCTGATGCAAAGGAGAATATGGTGTTATCAGATTTAGAGCTAATGTGTTCATTAGATCTTGGGCCAAACGGGCTACATGTAATATTATTATTTTTTGGGCTTGTAATTGGAATTAGACATTATAAATTGATTGAGTTTTAATTTCTTATATTATCATCTGTTCATTTTTTTGTTTTTTTACTTTAATAATAATAATAAAAAAATAAAAAAATAATATTATTAAACAATAATAATATTAAAATATAATAATAATAATAATAATACTGAAACCTGGACAAAAATTAGTGATTATAGCTGCCCCTTTTTGCTCATTCTTGTGAAACGAGGATAGAGCAAAGATCATAAGCACTAATTTTTATCCTACTTCCTTGTCTGTAGCCTCGGAATCACGAGTTCTTTTAAAACTTTTCACTTTTCCTCGGCTAATTCTTCAAGCTGCGAGTTCTTCAATGCCCCGATATCTGTTGTGCTGGCACGGAAAGAAGTCTTAGCATCAAGCCCGAAGGTCTTACTGATGGTCTGAAGGACTTAACATCATCCCCGAAGGTCTTACTGATGGCCTGAATGACTTAAAAAAGTGGCATCTCGCTTAGAGAATACCAAAATACCTTAAGATGATACCCTGATTTCTACTCATCTTGACATCAAAAGAAGGCTCAACCTCATGCCCGAAAAAGGAGAGGTGGACTTACGGGTTGGTAATGGATACCGGTGTAGCTCTCATATTTATACATTTGTGTAAGGACTACAAAAGAGTAGAAATCTGAGAAAAATGAGAGTTGAATCTACGGGTTGGTAATGGAGCAAGAGTTGCTGCATCAGCTATAGGAACATATACTTTATCGTTGCCTAGTGGACTTAATATATGTTTAGAGGATTGTTATTTTGTGTCTAGTTTGACTAAAAACCATCATTTAGATTTCTTGTTTAGACAAGATTTGTTTTGAGATAATTATTAAGAATGATTGTTGTTATTTTTATCTCGATAATGTTTTGTACATTTGTGTATTGGATACCGGTTGTGGCTCTCATATTTGTACATTTGTGTAAGGACTAGAAAAGAGTAGAAATCTGAGAAAAATGAGAGGTGGACCTATGGGTTGGTAATAGAGCAAGAGTTGCTGCATTAGCTATAGGAACATATACTTTATCGTTGCCTAGTGGACTTAATATATGTTTAGAGGATTGTTATTTTGTGTCTAGTTTGACTAAAAAACATCACTTAGATTTCTTGTTTAGACAAGATTTGTTTTGAGATAATTATTAAGAATAATTGTTGTTATTTTTATCTCGATAATATTTTCTATGGTGTGACACAATTAATAAATGACCTCTATATTTTGGATCAAGAAGAGTTTCATTTATAACATAAATAGGATAAGATCAAAAAACAAATGACTCTAATCAAACTTATCTTTGGTATTGTCACTTGGGCCACATAAGTGAAAAACACATTTCAAAACTTCTTAAAGATTGATTTTTGGATTCATTTGTTTTCGAACAACTTGATGTATACGAGCATTGCTTATTGGGAAAGATGACCAAATCTCCTTTTAATAGTAAAAATGAGTGAGCAAGTGATTTATTGGGATTAATACATAGTGATGTATGTGGACCAATGAATATAAAGGGTTTCAATACTTTATTACTTTCGCATATGACTTTAGTAGATATGAGTACATTTACCTAATCCATCATAAATTTGAAGCCCTTGAAAAGTTCAAGGAATTTAAAAATAAAGTAAAAACCAACTAGGAAAAAACATTAAGGCTATTTGATCAGATCGAGGAGGAGAATACTTAAGCTTAGAGTTTGGTGACCTTCCTAAGGAATGTGGGATTGTCTTACACCTCATGGTACTCCATAATGGAATGGAGTTTTTGAAAAGAAGAAATCGAACATTGTTAAACATGGTTCGATCAATGATGAGTCACGTTGATCTTTCAGTTTCTTTTTGGGGACATACGCTAAAAATAGTTGCTTTCACACTAAATCGTGTTCATCTAAATCAGTTCAAAAGACACCATATGAGATATGGACTGGGAAATGTGCTAGTATATTTTTATGAAAATTTGGGGATACGAAGCTTATATTAAACATAAGATGCTTACAAAGCTCAAACCCAAATCTCATAAATGTAATTTTGTGGGTTATCCTAAAGAAACTAAAGGATATTATTTCTTCAATCCTACCGAGAAAAAAGTGTTTGTTGCTTAAACATGAATCTTCCTAGAAAGATAATTTGTTTTCCAGAAAGGAAGTAAGAGAAATATTGAACTCAATGAAATTCGAGATCAACCACATATCATTGAACAAGAGATTAAACAACAACAAGTTCCACAAGTTGTTGAGGAACATTCAACAATTTTGGAAACACAACCACTGCAAAGATCTTTGAGAGAATGCAATACACCTGAGAAATATAGATTTCTTGTCACATTGCATGGCGATGTTCTCTTCGTGGATCAAGATGAGCCTAGGACTTATCAAGAAGTAGTGACGGGCCCAGACTTTGAGAAATGGCTAGAGGCCATGAAATTCGAGATGGATTCCATGTCAAAAAACCAAGTTTGGACCTTGGTTGACCCACCTCTAGAGATTAATCCTATAGCCTGCAAATGGGTTTTCAAAAAGAAAACCAACATGGATGGTAATGTACAAACATACAAAGTACGATTAATCGCTAAGGGTTTTGGTCAAATTCATGGTATAGACTATGATGAAACCTTTTCACCTGTTGTTATGTTTAAATCCATCCGGATCTTACTTGCGATAGCTACATTTTATGATTATGAGATAAGGCAAATGGATGTTAAAACTCTTTTCCTTAATGGAAAACTAGATGAGGATGTGTACATGACACAACCTAAAGGTTTTGTCAATCCAAAAGATGCCAAAAAATATGCAAGCTAAAAAGGTCCATTTATGGATTGAAACAAGCTTCTCGAAGTTAGAATAATTGTTTTAACGATGCAATCAAAGAGTTTGATTTTATCAAAAATGAAGATGAGTCATGTGTTTTCAAGAAAATTAGTGAGAGCACTGTCATATTCTTGTTATTGTATGTGGATGACATGCTGATAATAGGAAATGACATATCTAGCTTACAGTTTATGAAAACTTGGTTAGGAAAATTTTTTTTCCATGAAAGACTTAGGTGAGGGAACATACATATTAGGAGTCAAGATCTATAGAGATAGATCAAGACGACTGCTAGGACTGAGTCAAAATACATATATAGAAGAAATACTGAAAAGATTCAGTATGGAAGAATCCAAAAGGGGGTTCATACCTATGAGACATGGAATTTCACTCTCGAAGGAAATATATCCTTCAACACCTCAAGAAAGAGAGCGGATGAGTAAGATTCCATATGCTTCAACAATTGGATCTATCATGTATGTCATGTTATGTACTCATCCAAATGTATCATATGCTTTAAGTATGACAAGTCGATACCAGGTAGATTTCAGTGAAGATCACTAGATCGGAGTTAAAAATATCCTTAAGTACTTAAGAAGAACTAATGATACATTCCTTATATAAGGAGGTGCGGAAGAGCTAAGTATAAAAGGTTATACTGATGTCAGCTTTCAAACCGATAAGGATAATTCACGATCGCAATCAGGTTTTGTGTTCTGCCTTAATGGAGGCGCTGTGAGCTTGAAAGGTTCAAAGAAAGATACAGTAGCTAATTCTACAACAAAATCTGAGTATATTGTAGCATGCGATGCTGCAAAAGAGGGTGTTAAGATCAAGAAGTTCATATCTGAACTAGGGGTTATGCCAAGCATTTTGAATGCTATAGATCTACATTGTGATAACAACGAAGCTATCGCACAAGCAAAAGAACCCAGATCTCACCAACGATCTAAACACATAATTAGGCGTTACTATCTCATTCGAGAAATTATAGATCAAAGAGATGTGGAAATATGTACAGTACCAACAGATGATAACATTGTCGATCCATTGACAAAGCCTCTGACGCAACAGAAGCATGATCGTCACACTAAGTCACTTGCTATTAGATACATGAGTGATTGGTCTTAGTGCTAGTGGGAGATTGTTAGAGTATGCCCAATGACCAATCATAAGATGATTGTAAATGACATTTGTTTTTACCTTGTTCATTCATTAAGAGGCATTGCCATTGTTATTTTCAGTTACATTTTTACGTGCATAAATAAACTAAATTATAATAAAGTCCTTAAAATAATATGATTATTCTTAAATGTTCTTAGTCGAGTAATATTGTGGGAATGGAAAACAATAATGCATTAAGACTAATATGTAGTTGATTGATGACAAAGTGTTGTCATTGATATGGAGATGTCAAAATCAATACATAAGTACGTGTTAGAGAACGACATACTGGACTGACTCACTATGAGTATGTTTTTTGGATTATTATGTGACAGTCACAACATTGCTCATAGTGATAACTACATGTATGATCCTCATACTTGAGATCATCATTATTTCAACATCGTGAGTGACATATTTTGATACAGTCAAACGTGTGTCGTAATTGACTACTCTATAAAGACTGATATTGGATATATCACAATCTATGTAGTTGGATATGGTTGATCAAGATAGAATTTGTCCCTCCTACATAATAGGAGTAATATCGTAGGCCACTTGATTGAGTGGGACTAGAAATGCATGGCCATGCACGAATAAGTTGATATGAGATATCATAGTTATTCGTTTATAATAGTCTACTCAAGATATCATGAAATATTAGATGGACTATACAAGTGTGATTGTTCCATGACTTGTATCCAATCTAGATATAAAGGACAAAAGGATGTAATACATGAAAAAGAGTTAATCATGAAAAAGTTATGTCGAATCATGATTTCTTGTAACTTAGGTGATAATGACATATTGCTAGATGTCACTCATTGTTTGTAATATTAGAAATGTTCTAATATTTACTACTAACATTACATGAACCTACAGGGTCACACCCACGGTTGAATGAGCATATATTAAACGAATTATATATGTACAAATTTATTGTACACGAATTTAGTTAAATTAATATATATTTGATATATATATAATTTAACTATAGGCTAAATATTAAAAGAAAATAATTATTTTTATTATGACTCTTTTAATATATATAAATAATATAATTCGATTTAAATTAATATATATTGAAATCCTAATTAAAGTTGAATTGGGATTATATATATTAATATATATTGAAATCCTAATTAAAGTTGAATTGAGATTATATATATTTATATATATATATTGAAATCTTAATTAAGTTGAACCTACGAGTTTTATATATTTAATATATATATATTGTAATTCTAATTAAAGTTAAATTAGGATTATATATATTAATATATGTATATATATATATTGAAATCCTAATATGAGTTGAATTAGGATTTCAAATGATATATAAAGGCATGAGAAATCTAGCAATCATTAATGCTTTTGGAAAAACCCTCTAAATATTTTAGAGAATTTTATATCCTTGTTCCAATTAGGTGAACAACGTAGATGTAATATCCCAATTTTTGGACTAGTGACCAAATTGTAATTTTTGAAAGTTTAGGGGGTTAAAGTGTGAACTTGGAAAAGTTTAGGGACTAATGTGTAATTTTCAAAAGTTATGTAAGTTAACCCCGTAAATGAATAGTTCACCCCCAAGAGTGGCATTTCCGTGTTACTCAAATTTTTTATACGAGGCTTGTATTATTCGAATTTGGATATAATAAAATTGTTAAGCGTGCTCGGGCCAGAGTAGCCCAAGGATGGGTGACCTAATGGAAAGGTCACATATCCAATATTTTGACTGATAAAAAGGACCCAGTTTAAGTCAGTAATATTTCAAATGGATTATGGAGGTAAGATTTCTAAGAGGAAAAGTATCCGATAAGATTTCCCGGTATTTATCGGTATATCAGATCGAACTAAAATTTTAAAGACAGTTCCAAAGATTATGGAGAATTCATAAAATATTATTTTATGAATATTTTTGTTAATGCTGTTGAGATTTCAACTAGATTTAGTTAGAATATGATGGAGTGGTTATAAAGCTTAAAGAAAGAAAATTTGGAAATCATATTGAATGAAATTCGAATATTTGGATCGAATAAATATCATAAATTAAAATTTATGATATTTTGGGAACGAGGCTGGTTAGAATGGAACTAATTTGGTTCAATTTTTATGGAATGTCAATTTTCAAGACTTGTTGTAAATAAAGTCTAGTTGGAGGGCAAATTGGTCAGTTGCCATAGATGACATTTTTGAAATATTTTGCAACTTTGAGGGTAATTTTGAAAATTCAAAACACATGGATAAATCATGGCCATTATATATAAAGGACAAGATTGTAATTTCATGAATTAAATGAATTTTTAATTCCTAAAAAATGCCATGTGTATTAATTAAATTAAAAGATGAAAGAAAACACTTTCTTTATCTACATGAAGCTGCCGAAATTATCAAGAAGATAGGAGAAGAAATTTTGCAAACTTACAAGCAAAATTCGAAGGAAAACAAGACTAGTTTCAAGTAATCTTCAATTAGGTAATTTGTTCTACACTTCATCCTCTTTATTTTGATAGTATTTTTGCATGGAAAAGTCAAGTATAAGTTATGTCATGAATGAAGACTGAAGATGGAAGTTGAAGTTTATGATGGAATTAAAATAGTTGTTAGTTGAATTAACAATTTTAACATGGAATTAAGGTTGATTTTGGGTAAATTTCATGTTGGAAGGTATAAACCCTAACCCTAAAATTTGGGGGGTTTTGGTTAGGAAGTTAAAATTTGAGTGATATCGATTGAATTGTGTTGCTAGAAGCTTGATTTTGATGTTAGATTGAATAATTTCCCAAGTTTGTATTTTAGTGACCAATTCGAAAATGATGAGGAATTAGGGGAAATTATTGAGAATTTTATTTAAGCATTGGAAACATTGAATTATGATGGAAGAAGCTTGAAATTGTGATTAGGGACCAAAATGAAAATTTTGGAATCTTAGGGACCAATTCAGAAATTTGAGAAAAATTAGGGATTTGTTTTAAAATTATGGAAAATTGATGAAATTGAAGATTTTAGCATTTTATGGAAGTTGGAGGATAGAAATGTCAAAAAAAGAAAGTTTAGGGACCTATTCAAAAATAAGGAAATATTCAAGGACCAAAGTGATTGAAGTTGAAAGTTTAAGGAAAATTTCTAAAAATATTGAAAATAAGTAAATGGTTCATTTGTACATGAATTTATGTACAAAATTGAAGTAGTGGCTAAAATGTCACCTTTATAAAGTTTGAGGACTAAATTGAATTAAGTTTGAAATTATTTATGTAAGTTGTGTAGAAACTGGATTTGGGCAGTAAGTTTGACCACAAAAATGGTTAGAAGGTGAATTTTATACCGACATAAATATGTGTTTGTCTAGTTTTGTGTCCAACAAACGGAAACTGATTTCGAGTTCCGAGCAAAAATATATGAATTTTTAAGCGGTGAAAGGTCAGAAAAAATAGTTTAGCAGAATGTTCTGCATTTGACACTGGAAATTGACTTTGAAAATTTGCCATAAATCATACAATTTGAATTCGAGTTATTAATTTATATGGTTGAAAAGCTTATCGAATTTGTTTTCATTTAGAACAAACGGAATCGAATTTCGAGTTGTAGATTATTTTATAGAAATATTTCTTTGAAAGTGATACAAGCTGTTAGGAAATGAAAATTTAGATATTTTGTATCCAATGTTAGTTAGCAAGCTTGAAAGAATTATTTGAAGTTCAAAAAGAGTTATTAAGGACCAAAATGAGTTTTTGGACAATATAAGGATGGAAGGAAAAGTATAAAAAATTTTATGTTGAATGATTCGATACTTTGATTAAAATATCGTTAGAAATGACTCTGATAAATGTTGTTTTTATTTTAGTGGTTAATCAATCCGAATACGAATCAAAGAGGATTCGGGATACTATAAAGGAAAGGATCGAGTAGAATTTAGTGAGGCATATCATTACATGGCCCAGGTGAGTGCATGTGCATGTTTAATTTATAAATAGGAAGACTAGCGATTAGTCAACCTTTACTAAATAATGTTACATGATATGCATGTAAAATTAATTTATGATGTCATGAACATATATATAAATATATGTATGTTGAAGCATATGGTATGAATGATTATTTATATAATTGATCATGATCGTAGAATGATGATAAATAAATCATGTTATATATACGGATGATATCATGCATGAAAATCTTGCCATGCAAATGAAATATGCCATGCATAAGAATCATGTCATATAATGGAACATGTTATGAATTATAGAATGATAAAATGCTCGACATGGCAAGTGTGATGAATTACCAGGTACGAATTATTGTTTAATTAAATGATGATTTATAATTGCCATGAATATGCATGATAAAGCATAAAGCATAAAGCATAAAGCATAAAATGTTTATCGGTATGATTGATGATTAAAGAAATGCCCAAGTATTTAGTATGAGAGTCCCTGGTATAGTTGGCATGCCATACATTCTTTAGCAGCTGCACCCTCATGTTTATGTTATACGGATATTGTGACAAAATGATTGTGTCACATACACCTTAGGGACCTACGCCCTTGGTGTGCACCCTGGGGATCTAAACCCATTGTGCCCGAGTGCACTGTCGAGGTATTTTATGTTATGGGAGCAAAGAGCGTCTCGAGTACGTACTCATCTTCATGTTCACGTTAGACACTACGGTGTCATTGCAAGATGACTCACGTACCTTGATCTCATATAGCATACTTTGGGCTATGATAAAGAAATTATGTTATGATAAATGAATCATACGATGATATATGAATCATGTTATGATAAAGGAATCATGTTATGGAAATGAAACATGTTACGTACATGGAATATGTCATGTATATGAATCATGCCATGAATACAAAATATGTCATGTGCATGAATTTAAGCACGTATATGAATCATGATAGGTAAAAGAATTATGTTAAGTAAATGAATCAAGTTAAGTACATGAGACGTGTCAAGTACATGAATCATGTTATGTACATCAATTATATTATGTATACAAATTATATCACGTATACAATTTATGACATGTTTATGGAATATGCTACGTATACAAAGTATGTTATATGTATGTATGAAATATGCTAGGCAAATGATTTATGCCATGTTCACGTATTATGTCATATATATAGATCATGTCATGTATATGAATTATGTCATGCATGTGTATCATATAGTGTATGAAATGTCTTATATGTGAAATATGATATGTATATGATTTACATGATGATAAAGTATTAGAATCAGGTTTATGTTTGAAATATATGATACTTACATGAAAACCTAGTTAGTATGATATTACTTTAGACGAAAACTATGCTAGGTTAATGCATAACATGTAATACTTTATTTTATACTTTAATAAATAAGATTATTGCCTCACTAAGTTCGTGCTTAGCATGTGTTTATTTCACACGTAGGTTCTCTCAAGTAGAATGACAAGAAGGAGCTAATGAACCGGAAAATCAAGTTACAATAGTAATCACGGTATGTACATCTTAAGTTATAAGTTTGATGTCTAGTGGGCAAGTACAATTATGTAGTAGATTTAAAAAGATAAATTGTTTTGTAAATTAAGTTTATAGCATGTTTATGTATTATTACGAATGTGCACGGACTTAGAAAATGGTTTACTACAAATATTTATGTTTTATGATGTAGAAAAGTACAGTTTAACCATAATCCTGAAATAACTTTATAATTAAGAAATGGTCTAGGCAGGATACATAGTTTTCTCCCTGAATTATATTTTTATTTCAATAACACATTTATAAATCTTATTAAACAATTCAGGGTGAAAACTAGCTGCTATAGACTTACGTAGTTTTATATATAACAAAAAAGTGTTTTAATTACAAGTTAAAGTTTGATAAAAAAAATTCAAGTCAAGTTTTCTTAATTACTTAGTAACACCTTTAGTGTATATTCGGAATACGAGTATATGTTAAGGGTGTTACATTTATTGGTACCAGGGCTATAGGTTTAACCGATTCTAGAGATTAAACCGAGTCAAAAGTGATATATTATTAAGTACATGCCCCTAGGATTTCATGTTACTGGTGTACCAATGTGTAACTTGATTATGCTCCTCAATAACATGAATAAGTTTTATGTAAAAATAGATAAAGTTAAGTATTGATGGATTGCGATAAATGCTTGATTATGGGAATCAAAGGAAGGAAAATGTTTAAAGCCGAGTATGTTGGCAGTTAGTTAAAAGGAAAATGTAAAGCAGTCCTAAGATTAAAACAATGTACTCGTACTGTTGATGAGTACGAGTTAGATTTTAATAGACTGAGTCAGTATGTAGTTAAATGGATGCCGATCGAAAGGTCTCATTGTGAATGGTTTATAAAGAAGCTACGTCCAAAGCTCAAAGAAAGACTTCTATGGAGAAAATTTAGTAAAGTGGTTGACAATAATTCTCTTGGACAATGTATAAGTAATTAGAATATGCAAGAAATGTTCATTAGGAATTCAAGGAATTGAGTCCTGGAAAATTTAATAGAGCTTCTATTCCATAAATTTGAAGTTATTCTTGGAATGGATTGACTATCTGCATATGATGCAGATATAAAGTGAAAAAAGGGTCGGTATTTCAAGGATTCGATGGTTTGTAATAATCTTTGAAGGAAAGAACTGAATGTTTAGAGTCAGTAATTTCTTTAATAACAGCTTAAAGGTTGTTATTCAATAGGTGTGAAATAAGTTCGGGTTGTATGGAAGATACGTAAAAGTTGCATAAAAAGTTTGAAGGCATCCCGACTGTAAAGGAATTTCCTAATGTATTTCCGGATAAGTTATCAGGAGTACCTCCGGATGGGGAAAATACAGTTTGGGATTGATGCCTATCTTGAAAATAAGCCAATATCACTGGTACTATATAGGTTAACACCAATTGAGTTAAGGGAACTAAAGGCTCAACTACAAAAATTGTTAGACTGGGATTATATTGGACTAAGTGAATTACCATGGTACCCCGATATAATTGTAAAGAAGAGAGATGGATTCCTATGATCATGTATAGATTATCGACAATGGAATAAAGTAACCATTAAGAATAAGTATCCCCTACCAAGGATTGAGGATGTATTTGATCAGCTTAAAAATTAAGTAATATTTTCGAAGATAAATTTTTGATCAGGGTTATTATCAAACTAAGGTTAAGGAGAAAGTTATACCAAAGACGATATTCAGAACTCGTTAGGGACACTACGAGTTTCTGGTGATGTCTTTTTAGATCGACGAATGCCCTTGCTACATTTATGGATCGGATAAATAGGGTATTCTAGCCCTATTTGAATCAGTTTTTTATGGTCTTCATAAATGATATTTTGGTTTATTTGAAGACCGAAGTTGAGCATAACTACCATCTTTGAGTGGTACTGCAAACTTTAAGAGATAAGTAACTTAATGCCAAGTTTCTAAATGCAAGTTCCGGTTGTCAGAAATAACTTTTCTTGGATATGCAGTGTCTTCAGAAGGAATAAGGATTGGCCTCAATAAAATACAAGCTATTCTTGAATAAGAAGAGCTGAAAAATGTTTTGAAAAGAGGAAATAAGCTGGAAATAGGAAAGTACAGAACTATGAAATTAGGCCAAGTGGATGAAGGATGTCTTGAAAGAAGGAGACAAGTTGAACATCAGAACTTTATGTTCGAGAGATAATAAGACTACATGGTGTCTCAGCATCAATAGTGTCAAGCAAAAACCCAATGTTTATTTCAAGGAATTGGAGCACTTTATTTGAAGCTTTAGGTACTAAATTAAATTTTAGTACATTTTTCATCCACAAACAGATGAGCAATATGAGTGGACCATACAGATTCTAGAGGATATATTACAAGCTTGTGCAATTGAGTTTGCGGAATCATGGGAAAAGTACTTACCTTTGGCTGAGTTGATTACAACAAATAATTATCAAGCAAGTATTAAGATGGCATATGAAAGAAAATATCGAACTTCTTTAAATTGGTTTGTGTTACAAGATAGAAATGTTTAGAATAACTCAAATTTTGGAAGAGTGATTTAACACGAGACATGGAGAAGTAAGTAAGGCTTATTCAACAAAATTTTAAGGTCGTCGTGGATTGACAAAAAGGCTTAAGCAAATAAGACGAAAAAGAAAATGAAAAAGCAGTATCCAAAATTGTTTAAGGAGAATGTACGTTGAAAATTCGAGGATGAATTTTCTTAAAGGGAAAGAGTTGTAATATCCCAATTTTTGGACTAGTGACCAAATTGTAATTTTTGAAAGTTTAGGTAATTATCGGTATATCGGATCAAACTAAAATTGTTTAAGGAGTTGTAATATCCCAAATTTTTCGGTAATTATCGGTATATCGGATCGAACTAAAATTTTAAAGACAGTTCCAAAGATTATGGAGAATTCATAAAATATAATTTTATGAATATTTTTGTTAATGCTATTGAGATTCCAACTAGATTTAGTTAGAATATGATGGAGTGGTTATAAAGCTTAAAGAAAGAAAATTTGGAAATCGTATTGAATGAAATTCGAATATTTGGATCGAATAAATATCATAAATTAAAATTTATGATATTTTGGGAAGGAGGCTGGTTAGAATGGAACTAATTTGGTTCAATTTTTATGGAATGGCAATTTTCAAGACTTGATGTTAATAAAGTCTAGTTGGAGGGCAAATTGGTCATTTGCCATGGATGGCATTTTTTGAAATATTTTGCAACTTTGGGGCTAATTTTGAAAAGTCAAAACGCATGGATAAATCATGGTCATTGATTTTATAATATTAAATCATGGCCATTAGATATAAGGACAAGATTGTAATTTCATGAATTAAATGAATTTTTAATTTATAAAAAATGCCATGTGTATTAATTAAATTAAAAGATGAAAGAAAACACTTTCTTCATCTACATGAAGCTGCCAAAATTAGCAAGAAGATAGGAGAAGAAATTTTGCAAACTTACAAGCCAAATTCGAAGGAAAACAAGACTAGTTTCAAGTAATCTTCAATTAGGTAATTTGTTCTACACTTCATCCTCTTTATTTTGATAGTATTTTTGCATGGAAAAGTCAAGTATAAGTTATGTCATGAATGAAGATTGAAGATGAAAGTTGAAGTTTATGATGGAATTAGAATAGTAGTTAGTTGAATTAATGATTTTAACATGGAATTAACATTGATTTTGGGTAAATTTCATGTTGGAAGGTATAAACCCTAACCCTAAAATTTGGGGGTTTTGGTTAGGAAGTTAAAATTTGAGTGATATTGATTGAATTGTGTTGTTGGAAGCTTAATTTTGATGTTAGATTGAATAATTTCCCAAGTTTGTATTTTAGTGACCAATTCGAAAATGATGAGGAATTAGGGGAAATTATTGAGAATTTTATTTAAGCATTGAAAACATTGAATTATGATGGAAGAAGCTTGAAATTGTGATTAGGGACCAAAATGAAAAATTTTGGAATCTTAGGAACCAATTTGGGAATTTGAGAAAAAATAGGGATTTGTTTTAAAATTATGGAAAATTGATGAAATTGAAGATTTTAGCGTTTTATGGAAGTTGGAGGATAGAAATGTCAAAAAAGAAAGTTTAGGGACCTATTAAAAAATAAGGAAATATTGAAGGACCAAAGTGATTGAAGTTGAAAGTTTAAGGAAAATTTCTAAAAATATTGAAAATAAGTAAATGGTTTATTTGTACATGAATTTATGTACAAAAATGAAGTAGTGGCTAAAATGTCACCTTTATAAAGTTTGAGGACTAAATTGAATTAAGTTTGAAATTATTTATGTAAGTTGAGTAGAAACTGGATTTGGCCAGTAAGTTTAAAAATTTACCATAAATTCCACAAAAATGGTTAGAAGCTAAATTTTATACCGGTGTAAATATGTGTTCATCTAGTTTCGTGTGCGACAAACAGAAACTGATTTCGAGTTCCGAGCAAAAAGATATGAATTCTTAAGCGGTGAAAGGTCAGAAAAAACAATTTAGCAGTCTGTTCTGAATTTGACACTGGAAATTGACTTTGAAAATTTGCCATAAATCGTACAAGTTGAATTTGAGTTATTAATTTATATCGTTGAAAAGATTATCGAATCTAGTTTCATTCAGAACTAACGTAATCGAATTTCGAGTTGTAGATTATTTTATAGAAATATTTCTTTGAAAGTGATACAAGCTGTTAGGAAATGGAAATTTATATATTTTGTATCCAATGTTAGTTAGCAAGCTTGAAAGAATTATTTGAAGTTCAAAAAGAGTTATTAAGGACCAAAATGAGTTTTTGGACAGTATAAGGATGGAAGGGAAAGTATAAAGAATTTTATGTTGAATGATTCGATACTTTGATTAAAATATCGTTAGAAATGACTCTGATAAATGTTGTTTATATTTTAGTTGTTAATCAATCCGAATACGAATCAAAGAGGATTCAGGATAGTATAAAGGAAAGGATAGAGTAGAATTTAGTGAGGCATATCATTACATGGCCCATGTGAGTGCATTTACGTGTTTAATTTATAAATAGGAAGACTAGCGATTAGTCAACCTTTACTAAATAATGTTACATGATATGCATGTAAAATTAATTTATGATGTCATGAGCATATATATAAATATATGTATGTTCAAGCATATGGTATGAATGATTATTTACATAATTGATCATGATCATAGAATGATGATAAATAAATCATGTTATATATATACGAATGATATCATGCATGAAAATCTTGCCATGCAAATGAAATATGCCATGCATAAGAATCATGTCATATAATGGAACATGTTATGAATTATAGAATGATAAAATGCTCGACATGGCAAGTGTGATGAATTACCATGTACGAATTATTGTTTGATTAAATGATGATTTATAATTGCCATGAATATGCATGATAAAGCATAAAGCATAAAATGTTTATCAGTATGATTGATGATTAAAGAAATGCCTAGTATTTAGTCTGAGAGTCCATGGTATAGTTGGCATGCCATAGAGTCTTTAGCAGTTGTACCCTCATGTTTATGTTATACGGATATTGTGACAAAATGATTGTGTCACATACACTTTGGGGACCTACGCCCTTGGTGTGCACCATGGGGATCTAAGCCCACTTTGCCCGAGTGCACTGTCGAGATACTTTATGTTATAGGAGCAAAAAGCGTCCCGAGTACGTACTCATCTTCATGTTCACGTTAAACACTACGGTGTCATTACAAGATGACTCACATGCCTTGATCTCATATAACATACTTTGGGTTATGATAAAGAAATTATGTTATGATAAATGAATCATACGATGATATATGAATCATGTTATGATAAAGGAATCATGTTATGGAAATGAAACATGTTACGTACATGGAATATGTCATGTATATGAATCATGTCATGAATACAAAATATGTCATGTGTATGAATTTAAGCATGTATTTGAATCATGATAGGTAAAAGAATTATGTAAAGTAAATGAATCAAATTAAGTACATGAGACGTGTCAAGTACATGAATCATGTTATGTACATCAATTATATTATGTATACAAATTATATCACGTATACGATTTATGACATGTTTAAGGAATATGCTACGCATACAAAGTATGTTATATGTATGTATGAAATATGCTAGGCAATTGATTTATGCCATGTTCACGTATTATGTCATATATATAGATCATGGCATGTATATGAATTATGCCATGCATGTGTATCATATCGTGTATGAAATATGTCTTATATGTGAAATATGATATGTATATGATTTACATGATGATAAAGTATTAGAATCATGTTTATGTTTGAAATATATGATACTTACATGAAAACCTAGTTAGTATGATATTACTTTAGACGAAAACTATGCTAGGTTAATGCATAACATGTAATACTTTATTTTATACTTTAATAAATAAGATTATTGCATCACTAAGTTCATGCTTAGCGTGTGTTTATTTCACACATAGGTTCTCTCAAGTAGAATGACAAGAAGGAGCTAATGAACCAGAAAATCAAGTTACAATAGTAATCATGGTATGTACATCTTAAGTTATAAGTTTGATGTCTAGTGGGCATGTACAATTATGTAGTAGATTTAAAAAGATAAATTGTTTTGTAAATTAAGTTTATAGCATGTTTATGTATTATTACGAATGTGCACATACTTAGAAAATGGTTTACTACAAATATTTATGTTTTATGATGTAAAAAAGTACAGTTTAACCATAATCCTAAAATAACTTTATAATTAAGAAAGGGTCTAGGTAGGATACATAGTTTTCTCCCTGAATTATATTTTTATTTCAATAACACATTTATAAATCTTATTAAACAATTCAGGGTGAAAACTAGCTGCTATAGACTTACTAGTTTTTATATATAACAAAAAAGGGTTTTAATTACAAGTTAAAGTTTGATAAAAAAAATTTCAAGTCAAGTTTTCTTAATTACTTAGTAATACTTTTAGTGTATATTCAGAATACAAGTATATGTTAAGGGTGTTATAGTAGAGGTCGGAGCGTTATCGTTGCGGCTTAAGAATCGACATCGTGGAATCATGATTGGATATCTATCTCCTCCAAATTCAAAATTCCAGATTTTAAACAGGTATTCTTCACCTTTATTCACACCGATTCGTTCCTCGTGCATGGATCTATGGTGGTAATCGCCAGATAGTTTTCCCGCTACGCCATGGGGTGTACCAGCATGACCCAACACAAAAGAAGGCTTAACATCATGCTCGAAAGACTTACTGATGGCCCGGAGGACTTAAGAAATGGATTCACGCCAAAAGGCTACCAAAATTCCTTAAAATGATACCTCAGTTTCTATCTGTCTCAACATCAAAAGAAAGCTTAACATCATGCTCGAGGGACTTACTGATGGTCCGAAGGACTTATGAAATAGATTCACGCCAAAAATGCTACCAAAATCCCTTAAAATGATGTCATAGTTTCTACCTGTCTTGACATCAAAAGAAGGCTTAACATCATGCCTGGATGACTTACTATTGGCCTGAAGGACTTAAGAAATGGATTCACGCCAAAAGACTACCAAAATCCCTTAAAATGATGTCTCAGTTTCTACATGTCTTCTCTGCTGACCTTAATTGAAACATCTTGGGAGGAACCAGTTATATGTCTCTATGCTTAAAATCTCAATTTATAGTAACACAAAAAAAATGCAATTTACTTTTGTTTATCTTGATAACAACAATATTTTTGAAAAATGGCAACCATTTTGAAAACAAAACTTGGAGAAAATGCCAAACATTTTGAAAACTAATGTTTTGAAAAAAAATTATAAATATCTTAAAAATCAAAATTTTGAGAAAAAATGCCAAACATTTTTGAAAACTAATGTTTGGAGAAAATGATAAATATTAAAAAAATCAAAATTTAGAGGAAAATGCCAAACATTTTTGAAAACCAATGTTTGGAAAAAATCAAAATTAGAGTAAATGCCAAACATTTTTTTTGAAACTAATGTTTGGCCCCAGAATATCAAATGCAATAGCACATTTGCTTCAAATTGACAAAGATCAACCCGAATGAAGTGTATGTTTAGAATATCTTGAATGTTTACGAAGATATGTGTATATGTGTAGTCTCTTTCAATCCATTAGGCTTCTGAGAGGAACAATTCTCATACCTAAATTCTAACCCATTTAAGGTGGCTCTCTTATCTCACTAACTCACCATGCCCCATCCTTCTCTCATTTTGGTGTCGATTAGGCACTTGAAGTTTGACGTTTATTGAAGAAAGGTTAACCTTTATAGGCGAAATGTAATCTAAAGATAGACTCATCCAACTTAGATATTCTTGTATGATCAAAATGGTCTGTCTTTGTAGGCTTGCAATGTAGGCCATGAGTCATGGTTAAGTGAAACCACATTTATGTACTTGTGTAACCTGGATATGCTCGTATGAAATATTTTTTTCTCTTTCATTATTTGGATCGCTTTAGACTGCCCATTTTTGGGTTTTCACCCTAGAGTTCATTTTCTTCTTCTATAACTTCGAATCGATTTGCATCCTAGTCGGATATTGATGCTCGCTTTCTATTCAAAGGTGATCGATCCTCCATATTTCTTTAAAATTGAGATTTACTTACATAAAGGATTACGTACAAATCTCTGGGATTATTTCTTCTAGTTAAAGCCCCATTCTTGTGCTTGACATGCTTATATAAAATATTCTTTTCTCTTTATTCTTTGGATCGCTCTAGACTGCCCATTTTTAGGGTTTCACCTTAGAGTTCATCTCTTTTCTTTTGTAACTTTAGACCATCTTGCATCTTGGTTGGACACTTAACGATCGATCCTTCAAGTTTCTTCAAAATTGAGATTCCTTTGAATGGAGTAAATCTATGGAGTCACTTCTTCTAATCACAATCTTATTCATGTGTTGTGTGGTATGCTTTAATGAAATATCATTTTCTCTTTTTCTTTGGATCACTCTAGACTGCCCATTTTTGGGTTTTCACCCTATAGTTCATTTCCTTCTCTATGATGTGTAGCTGTAGACTATACTACATCATGATTAGTATTGATGTATGTTTCTATTCAAAGTTAATCAATTCTCCATGTCTTCAAAACCGATATTTACTGAATGATGGATTCATCATGTATCTCTTGCTTTCTCTTTATTGCACTGTTCAACTTAGTGCTCTGATTCTTGATTGCTCTGACCCTCTGGTTGGCATTTTCAACTTTGCTTGGTTGGCTCTTTGAGCATGAATTTTCCTTCAACCAATTTTTGATGATTCCCTAGCCTTTTTATCCAATGCATGCGGTCTCATTTCTTCCTCTTTGGAAAGTGAAAATATATCATTCGTCGTCATATTCAAGATATCCAAAGAAAGTCTTTAGGGGGTAGAAGTTTAGGGTCAACACTTGACTCAATGATCTTAAACGACAAATGTTTGAGGGGGAATTCACTAAATGGAATCTAACCATTACCTGAACACTCGTTTTGTTCCCTCGTTGGCCTAAATAGATCATTATTTGCTCGCATTTTCAATATCCTCACAACATTTAATTCTTTTAAACATAAGCAACTTAGAATTGATATCTGGATTTGGATCAAAGATACTCTTGCAATTGAAATTCAAGATCCTGATAAAATGATATATACATATGCATGTTCTTTTCAAAAAATATGTGTATATGTGTATGAGAGAACAAAAACTACCCCATAAAAATGAATGGAATGTTTAAAGAATCAAAGAATGCAAAAATGTTTTCTTAAATAAAAATGCGATTTTCATTCTAACAAAAGTAAATAGACATGTATCTTTACAAAATATTCCTATTGTTTTATGGCTTAATTTGTAGGGTATGTTCTGTGTATTATCTTCAAAAAGGGAGAAACAAAAATGTGGGGTAATCAAACTAACATTTTCATGAAGAGATGAGAAACCCAAGCATAGGGACTTTCAAATCATTCTGGCCTTCTCAGTGCGATGTAAGCTTGCCTCATCTCCCTTATTTTCTACTACTGGATTGACTCTTGTGTTAGGATTACCTCGCTACCAGCTTCTTAATTTCTTCTAGTAATGGTATATACTTCATGGTGGAATGCTCTGGTGCCCCTATGTGGAAATTGCAAATACTACCCGGGTCAAAACTGTGGGTACATAAGTCATAAGACAACTATTGTTGTCATACTTCTCAAAGTTGGGGACCTTGAAATCAAGTAAGATAACCAAATTAAGGACCAAGCGAAGTTCCTTTGCATTCATTTTGATGGAATTGTTAACATCTACTCTGATCTTGATCACTTTCTCAAGTTCATTTTCTAATTGCTCGAGTCTTGGTTTTTGAGCTTGTTCAATTCTTCCCAAAATCTTGTCCATGATAATAAACTTTGACTGATTCTCAGATTACTGTGATTGAGCCCCGAGAACTTTATTAATGCATGAAATGTGTCATGAAGGGATAAAAGAACATAAGGGTAACCAATAAGTATAAAATGCAATGATGAATGCAAATGAAGTGTTGATTCGCAAATAATCCTTAGAAAGACTTTCGTTTAACAGAGAAGATGTATGATTACAAGAAGCTAAAATAATGCATTGTAGATAACAGTTAGCTTCTCGTCTTGACATCTTGACTTCGTAAAGCAAGGCTCGCACTCTACGCCGCTTCCATACTGAGGGGTGATCTCGTCATTCTCTTATTCTGCTACTCAAAAGGTCTGCGACAGTATTATCTATATGTTCCGGAGCTTTTGGGAAGATCATTAACCCCTGCAGGCAGAATGCGGACAAGAGTCTCTTTTTCAGGGGCAGATCTTGACAATCCAGTTTGAAAGAGCCTATTTAAAATTTTTAAAAGTTTTGGAGTCTTAAATAAAAATTTCCAAAGATTTTGAAGGGTTTAGTTTAAAATTTTCATAAAATATAGGAGTTTAACTAATTTTTTTAAAAAAATTGAAACTTATCAAGGCCCATTTTATGAAATATAGAAATGGATTTAATTGAAATAATTTAAAATTTTGAAATATAATAATAATATTAAAATTTTTGGAGAGGCCAAATTAAAAACTTTGAAATTTTTAAGGGGTTAAATGTGAAATTTTCAAACTTTAGCTTCAATGGGGATCTACCTCTGCATCCAAGATATGTCATCTCTGCCTCCGACACGTGTCTCCTCGTCAATTTGTCTCTCTCCTCGGTTTGTCTTCGCTCGGCCCAACTCAATACTATAGCGTTATTGCTCTTGGCATCATAAACTTCTCTCCTACCTTGAATGCCCTCTAAATTGAACCATTCTTGAATCAACACTATGTTATGATGTGATGCATAAATAAATGTGGTAAAAATAAATAAAAGAAAAATGAACAAACACGACAAAAACAAAGTACGACGATATAGTCGAATAAATAAATTAAAAGTTGAACGATAAATAAAGCAATAAATTAAAATAATTAAAAGCACATAGATAACACAAATATATCAAACAAGACCTAAAAGGGTTACCGCTAAACGGACAGAGTTTCGCCATGGCTCTAAAAGGTGAGCTCTACGGATTACTATGTGTGGTTAGGTTCTAAAGTAAAAGGTACCCAAACTGTCGCTAGAACATCGATTCGGGGGGATACGACCCATATACCATACGAGGTTGTGAACCCCACGAAATATAATGATCGAATCCCGAAGTGAATTACAACACCATACGAAGGTGAACACCCCACAAGGCAAAGTAATCACTTCCACTTAACAAGGACGGAGCTCGGGAAAAGAGCTCATGCATGGATGACATTTTATTAAACACCTTGCAAAATAAAGTGGTAAACAAACAAGGTTAGCGATTAAAAATTAAATTAAATAGAATTTAACTTTTTCTTAGTAAATACGATACGAACTCGACTAAGGCTTGACTCTCTATTTTATTTTTGAAAACAAAAATAATTTCCTAGCGGAGTCGCCATGCTATAACAACTAAAAATTAGCAAGTATTTTTTTATTATAAGTTTTCCCTCGCTTTAAAATTTATTGAAAGATGAATTTTAAAAAAAATCGTATTTTAAAATAAAGACTTGGAGTCGCCTCCAGTCACTTGGATAAGGTAGATCGGACACCGAAAAACAAAATAAGAGATTCTAAGTTCAGGAGTTGACTACGTGTGGGGAAGGGTTAGAACCGCCACCACGCCCAAAAATTGTTACCTAAAGGGTTTGTATCGTAAATGCAAAGAAAAATTAAAAATTCGGTTTAATTTAAAATCCGATCCCTAAAATGCATGAACACATGAACATACGAATCGAGCAACCTAACCGGCAACCACCATAACCTAAGGAGATGACACCTGAAGACTCGGGACAACACTCCCACTTGAATATCGAGGCATCGAGTACTAAACTAGACTGTTGCAATAAATTAAATATGACAATTAATTATGCATGCTGAAATATTAACATAAAGATCATAACATAACTAAAAGAAGACATGAATAAATAAAATAGGGGTAACAAATAAAAGGTAGAATGCATGTATAACATAGCAAAAAACAATGAAGCATAATATATATAGTATACGCATACTTTAATAAAAATAACTATATACAAAAAAATAATACAATACATATGAGTTACTATATAGGATGTATACGTACATAAGGTAGTAATACCTAGATATGAAAAGAAAAGAATTAAACGTGCATATATATTAATATACAATAGTTTACATATAATAGATAAAACAATACCATATATAAAAATACGTATTAAAGTATTACTAAAAATATAATTATGTATCAAATGAAATTAAATTAGTTTACAAATATATACACATTAAAATGGAAGGAAAAAAATATGGTAAAATATATATACATATAAGGTATGTACGGGTATATTTTGAAAATGTCAAATGATTGAATAAAATAATGCATGGTATATACATAAATATATTACTATATATATACCATATGATCATATATAAAACATATTATATAAACTACATACTATACGGGTAATAGTATAAAACAGAATATCAAACATAAATTAAACAGTACAATTAAATAAAAAGAAAGAGACGGGGACTGAAGGAGTAATTCTACCACTGGTCATTAGACAGAAATTGAAAAAAAGACAAAATTGAAAACATTTGGAAATAAGAAGGGTTGCGGAACGGGTTTGAGAGGGGCGGAGATCCTTATTACACGATAAAATTGTTTTTAAAAGCAAAGTATAAATACCAAAAATCACAAACTGATTTCATTATTTTTCTTTCCTAAAAAATATTAAACCCCTTATCCCAAACTCTCTGAAACGTTCATGTGAGTTCATGAAGAACTCAAGAATGCCATCTCGATTTTCAGAAATCGACGGTGGTCCGGTCACTTCGACCGTTGTCTCCCACCTTCGACCGCCGTCTCCAACGCCGTAAAACCCAAAAAAATCATATTTTTCTTCTAAACCGATTCTCCACTTAGATTTTCAAAAAAAAACCCTAATTTTATTTAAATCTAGAAAAACAAACTTTAAACCTATTTTTTTGAAATCTAAATCGGAAGAAAAGAATAATGAAACGGAGAGATTGAAAGCAAGGGTGTCGTTCATCAGTGGCATCGTCCTCCACCACCATGCAAGGCGGTGACGGTTCGCAACCAAAAGTATACCCCAAAGACTTTTCTTTTTTGATTGCTTCGAAAAATAAAGACGATAGAGAGAAAATACCTCTGAACTTTCTCTCTTTTTTTAGTGATATTGAAAAACTCAATATTACATGGATCATTACATTACTTATATCTGATATTTTTTTACATCAATAATCAACAATAAAGAAAATACTGTGGATGACTTTTGATATGACGTTTCCTCATTTTTTTTCTAATATTTTTTCCTGCGCGGTGGTTGAGAGAGGACGGTGGCTGTACGGTGGCGGCATGATAATCGACGGTGGCGCCACGTGGACGGGGAAAATAAAGCGGTGGGTATGTGGGTGCGTGAAGGATCCGAACGGTCCCGGGCGTGCGCTTCACTCGCGTGTGGGGGACAGTTGGAGAATCTCTTGCTCTAATCATAGTCGTTGGATCAAATATGATCCAACAACTTTGGTGTGACTAATGCAAAGGAGAATAAGGTGTTATCAGTTTTAGGGTTAATGTGTTCATTAAAACTTGGGCCAAACGGGCTACATATAATATTATTAATTTTTGGGCTTGTAATTAGAATTAGACATTATAAAGTAATTGGGTTTTATTTTCTTATATTATGATCTGTTTTTTTTTGTTTTTTACTTTAATAATAATAATAAGAAGAAATAATAATAATAATAAAATAACAACAATAATAATATTAAACAATAATAAAATTAAAATATAATAATAATACTAAAACTCGAACAAAAATTAATGATTATAATAGTAAATTTATTAAAATTAGAGTTATATGTTGTGTAATTTATCTAATAACAAAATATTTTTATTAAAACAAATTTTTAATTAACATCAGATTTCAAATTTAATCTCGAACAATATCTGTCTTCTCTCTTTATAAAAAATAAACAAAATTTATATTGTAATATTTATATATTGAAATTGTTCTTTAACCCATTATTGTGAGTAATTTGAGAAACATTCTTTTTTCATAGATTGTCATCCTAATCTTATTTGGAGGGGAAGGGAAAAGGGACTCTAAGGGAAGGAAGGGGAGGGTTTTTAGTGGTCTATAATTCATGATCTAAAGAGATATTAAAATATAATAATAATACTAAAACCCGAACAAAAATTAATTATTACAATAGTAAATTTATTAAAATTAAAGTTATATGTTGTGTAATTTATCCAATAACAAAATATTTTTATTAAAATAAATTTTTAATTAACATCAGATTTCAAATTTAATCTCGAACAATATCTTTCTCTTCTCTTTATAAAAAATAAACAAAATTTATATTGTAATAGTTATATATTGAAATTATTCTTTAACCCATTATTGCGAGTAGTTTGAGAAACATTCTTTTTTTCATACATTGTCATCTTAATCTTATTTGGAGGGAAAAATAATGGACTCTAGGGAAGGAAGGAGGGTGTTTTTAGTGGTCTAAAACTTAAAGAGATATGGAGAAACAAAAATGAGCAGTTTAACACCTATTTCAACAAAAAAATAAAGCTTTAGTCACCTATTCATTCAAAAGAATATTTTAGACGGCTATTGCAATAAAAAACATAGTTTGAACACTTATTTTATAATTAAGCCTATTAACAATTAGGAAAGGAAGGGGCAACAGGGGATAATAGACAAAAATCATCTGCCTTTTTGTGCTTTTTTTATGCCCAACACTAAAAAAATTAAATTTTAAGCCTTAACTCTAAATTTTAAATCTTAAACCCTAAACTCTAAACCTTAAAAAAATCTTACCCATAATCTCTTTAAAACTTAAAACTTAAAACTTAAAACTTAAAACTTAAAACTTAAACCTAGTTTTTTTTAATGCGGAACATACACAAGGCAAGGGTGGGGCTATTCAGGGATAATAATAGCCAGGTGATAAAAGCACACAAATAGTATACAAGCATACGTTCCTCTTCTCATATGACAGATTACAAAGACTTTGCCTTTGGGTTTGGCCTTTTGCTTCGCTTTGATTATTTTCCTTCCCCCTGTTTACGCCCTCAGAAGCAGCAACTCTACCACCCTTTCTTAAAAATGGGGGCTTCTTCACTCAGAAATTAACATAAAATGCAAGCAAACAGGAGGTGGTATGTGTGGGTACAGATGCATGACTCATGAGAGCCTGAGCCACCACCAACTTCTGATAAACAAAAACTCTTTCTTTCTTCTTTCTTCTTTCTATCTTTGCTCTTCATTTCAATCACCATCTTCCTTTTGTCCCTTAAACAACAGACTTTATATATATACCTTTTACCAGATTTCATTGTCATTTGTCAACCTTAAAAAGCCTGTCTTTCTTCTCTCGGTTTCTACGCGGGCTCAACCACTACCTTATTTGTTCTTTTCCCCTCTTTCTCAGGTATCAAACAAATGATAAAAACAATGACTTGTCTTTTTTCTTGCTTATAATGGGTGGTTCCTGCGTTTCCTGGTCATGGAGTTATGGAATATGGCCATTTTTGCTTTGATGGGTTTTGTTTTCTTTCTTCTCTTTGATGATTTTTTTGTATTTTGGGGGTTTGGGTTTTGTGCTTTATTGTGTTTCCACTGCCTCTGCTTCCATGAGAGGTGGTAGGTTGGTGGGTTGACTTATTTCGGGGAAATCATTGGGATCTTTATTAGGCAAACCCTCATTGTACAGCTAATTCCTTAGTCTCCCATGATTAAAGTTTTGGCTTTATTTTACTGTATGTAAATTATGATGAAATTATTTATTTAGTTTATATAAAAGCATTTGTGTCACCTTGTCCCCTTATCCGGAGCCTGTTGCGCTTTTAGAAGTGAATACTATTCCCCTTAATTTTGGGTTACTAAAAACGATTACTTGTGTTTTGCATTAACTTATGTCTTACATGAATATATGATAACAAAAAGCTTGTTAACATCCGGGGATTTCACCTGGTAATTCCATTTCCCTTGAATTTCTTTGCCCGAATGGCCTATTTGCATCATGATACTTGTGTTAACTCGTAGTTTTAATGGCTTTCAGTGTAACTGCTGACCTTTTATATTTTGCTCATTCATGTGTGATATCGTGTTTATTTAGCTTATGAAACTTTTTGCTTTCTCTGTTAGCCATCTATTTTAATCTGCCATCAATTTGAAAGTTTGTCATTTTCAAATTGTTTATTCTACTGATACACGCCCATCATTTGTAATCCTACAAGCAGGCACAGGGATAAATGCAAAGGGCGATCAATAAAGCATTGTTCACTGTTTAAAGCATCCCTACATGGTGAGCTTACGCAGACGCAAGCTCATGGGACTCGGTTCTGGTAATTTTTGGTTGAGATGTACTTTAAATTGCATAATTTAATTGCTTCTATTGATAGCCATTAGTAGGGAAATCCTCTATATAATTATTATGTAAAATGTGTCCTTCAATTCTTTGCTTTTCTGCTTTCCAGGTCAGTTTGTTTGATCAAATTACGAGTTACTTGGATATAATGTTATTAAACAGGTTCTAAGTTATGCTGAATAATGCCATTCATGGAATTCGATGTCCTTTTGTAGGGAGGAGTTCCTTTCCGACTCCACTTGCTAGAGTTTTTGATAATGGACATACACCTGAAAGTTCAAGTCAGAATGCGAAATCAGTCAGTGTGCATCCCTTATCCGTAGATTTCATCAACCAAATGAATGGGGTAAGAATGCTTGACTGATCAATTTATCTGAGATAGTATTAAATGGTTTATTTCTCCCCTTTTAAACCTCTGCTATTCTTAAACCGGTCTTGTAACTTAGTTTTGTCCATAATTATATATTTACTGGTGTGTGAGTCATTTTATCCACCTTTGTTCCCAAAAAGGGGAGAAAAAGACATTATGTTAGTTTGGAAGAACTTCTCCTCCGTTATGGTGGATCATCTTCATCTCCATATTTTATGAAGGATTTGTAACATGCAATAATGCAAACATGCTAATTGTTTACTCCTTTTAAATGAGGTAGATATGAATCATTGAGTAGAAAGAATTATGTGTTAAGTCATTACTGATAGAACATGTTAAGCGTCCATCCTAAAACCGGTTGGTGGTAGATGTAGGATAACACCAATGAATAGAACATATACGAATGGTAATGATAAGATCTTTTCTTTAATGTCTTCCGAGTATATGTTCCTAAGGATTCCTAGGTTCCTTGTCAATATGGAGGAGTGAAAGGGATATGATGAATCCTTTAATTGTTGACACTTGGTCAGCCATTGCATTCTGAGGCAGCCACTGGCTGACTATACTCTTGATTCAGAATTTTCACTTGTAAGGTAAAAAGAAGCTGTCTGCATTTCAGAATCTGTTGTGTTGTTTGTGTTCCCTTTCCGGTTCTGGATTTTAGTTCATATCATTGTGATAGTTTTAGTGATTTCAACTCACAACATCAACTGGAAGCTCATTATAAATTTGTTAAACAATTCAGGTTCTTAATGTCAGCATTTCATTTAAAAAAAACTAACAATTACATGTAACTGTTCGTTGCTGTTTCTCAGAAAAACATTGCTAAGGTCGACTCTGCATCACCGGATGTTCCTGGTTCTGCTTCATCAAAAGAGCATCAGAATCAACCTTTTCCAGGTTTGCATCTTTGGGAACATGTGGTCCATATGTTTGTTAATGATGATAGAGCTGGAAAACTTTTACTTGTTTATGGTTTTGGGTTGATCTAAAAAATGAACAATGGATCTCAGAATCAGATGCTGGGAGCCATTTTAGTTTTTCTACATTTTGAGTGATGTCCATGTACAATGTTACTATTTGTAGGGCAACCAATCAAACGCAGGAAGCGACACAGAAGGAAGCACCTTCAAAACCAAGAACCATGTCCAATGAGGGGTGTATACCTCAAGAATATGAAATGGCAGGCTGCAATAAAAGTTGACAAGAAACAGATTCACTTAGGAACAGTTGGTTCCCAAGAATAAGCTCCACGTTTATATGACAGGTAATACGCTGGCTTTTATCTTGCTTGTAGTGATTGCTACTACAATTTTCAGAAACTTGTCACAATTTGCAATACAAATATTACTGTTTTGGACGAAGATTAAATAGTTCGGTGTAACTGCAAAATATTGCCGGCCCTGTTTGATAAGAACATGGGATGATAAGCAAGAAAAAGTTGTGGAGGTATATATGATTCTTAGTAAAGAGCTATATTGGTCTAGCATTTTTACTTCTTTTCTATTTTCCTTCTAAAGTTCCCATTGGTTTTGTTTTTTTTTTTATTATGTCATCTACTATATAAGTAAACAAAGCTAGATTCTATCATTTTTGTATGTGCTAAGATGGTTTCCTGGTGGCCATTCTTTTCGGTAATGTAACTTGGTTTTTGTTTTGATGGATAGACTAATGGATTTCAAAACTCATTGGTAGATATTTTTTCATCTGTAGAGCTGCATTCATGTGCGGAAGGGAGCCGAACTTTGAGCTTTCCGAGGAGGAAAAGCAAGAGCTTAGGAAGTTCAAGTGGGATGAGTTTTTGGCATATACTTGCCGTTCAATTAAAAATAAAAGTAACCCTTCTCTCTATGGATTCTATCCTTATTAACCAAACTGTTAACATTTGAATGTTCAATAGTTTTAGTTTCAACAATGATTACAGAACACATGCGAAGGCTCGAGGTCGAAGCACGGAAACTATCCGAGTCTGTAATAGAGAAAGGTGAGTGGGACACCAAACAAGGAGTCAACAATAGCTTCTCAGCTTCAGAAGAGATGGGACCAGACTCTTTCGCCTCATGAAAAACCCTGGTTCTGAGAGTGAGGCTGAATAACCTGGTTTGAGCAATTAAATATTAGTTGCATCATGACATGACCGTGATCACGATTCACCATTGTTGTTAGCCGGATGAAAGGCATTGCAAATGCAAGGCTATATATAGTGCCTTATTTTGCTTTTAGCCGAAGCTGAACCCTGAATTTGTTTAGAGGTCATTGCTGCTTGCTGTCAATGTAGTGCAAAATTGTAGAATGATTAGTTTCCAAGAAGCATTAATCTTTCTTAAGTTAAGCCTATCTCTATTGTTTCATCTGCCATTAATGGTGGAGGCATGCTTGACTGGCCCTGCTCTGTTTATGAAATGTATGCGTTAACGAAACTAGACTCGTTCAAGATTGGTCCATCTCGGTATGCTGACTTGAATTATAATCGTAATAATACAACGGGTGGTCTAAGTGGTAAGCAGCTTGGTATCGCTTCAGCAGGTCTTTTAGTTCGAGGCGTATGAAAAAATCTTCGTCGGGAAACTCACCCACCAAAATTAGGTGTGCAGGTGTGCAACACGGGTTAATCCGAATTAATTAGGGCTCGAGAACAAATTAGGGGTGAGCAAAAACTCAGTTAAATTGAATTAATCGAATTGAATTGAGTTAATCTAGAGTTTTTTATTTATTCAGTTTAGATAATTAATTTGGTTTGATTACCAGTTTTGAATATTCAAATAGAGTAAACTAAATGATTACATGTTCATATTTAACTATTTCAACCTTAATATGAAACTAAATACTAAAATATAAAATAATTCAATCTAATTATTTAATTAATTATTATGTTTAATTTAGTAATGATTATTTTTATTATTTATATATTAAAAATAAAAAAATGTATATATCGGTTTATTCAGTTATATCGGATTGGTTAATATGCTTTAGGTTTAAAATCGGTTCGACTTATTCAGTTTTGATAGTTTTTTGTAATAGAATTTATTTGGGATGAGTCTGTAAAGGACGACACACATTGCTGAACACCACTAACGCAATATACTGTTGGACACCATTAATTTTTTAATGACTTTTAAATATTTTTTAAAAATTTAAAGTCTCAATTAATCATATTTCAAAATAAAATTTAGAAAAATTATTCCTTGAACTATTCTCACAATCTCGTCCATGGTACCACCCAATTAAATAAATTTATATCATCTTTATTTTCGCATAATATTTTCTTATAAATTAAAATTTACAAATCATCATATTCTTCCTCGTATCTTATATATTTATTCTAATACGTTAATAAATAAAATTATTAAAATAAAAAAAACTCAGAAACTTAACCCGCGAATCAAAAAAATAAAAATAAAATTATTATTAATAAAATTACTTCGTTCTAATTCAAATATAATCTTCAATAAAGTCATTGCATTCGATTAAATAAACACAATCTCGACAAGAACAATAATAATATTTAGCAATCAATTAATCTGGAAGAACTTTTATTAAAGAAAACGCTCTGCCATGGCCAAGCACGAATTCGGCCTGAAATTGTATGCTGGTTCTGAAATCAAAAACACAACTAACAACAGAGTTCATCGACAAACCAAAAACTATGACTCGAAACCAACGACCGAGATTAATTGAATGCTAAATATTATTATTGTTCCTGTCGAGATTAGATTTATCGAAGATTGAGATTAATGCAGTGATTTCATCGAAGATGAGGTTGATATTAGAATGCAGTAATTTCATTAATAATAATTTTATTTTTGTTTTTTATTTGTGGGTTAAATTTTTTAAAATATTTTTTATTTTAACGATTTTATTTAATAACATATTAGAATAAATACATGAGATATGAAGAAGAAGACGATTTATAAATTTTAATTTATAAGAAAATAGGCTTAATGTACTTTTTGTCCTCTAACATTTACCACTTTTCTCAATTTGGTACCTAAAGTATTTTTCGAGCTCTTGTGCCCTTAACGTTTGAGACGTTACCCAAATTTTGACATCATTTATAAAAAAATTTATGACAAATAATGTCGTGCCACGTCAACATCCCTATTTATTTTTAAAAATTGGAATAAAATAAAATAATATTTAAAATTTATTTATTTTATCTTATGTTCTCGAAATTACCCTTTCCTTCCTTACTCTTCTCTCACCACCAGCTCCAAACATCGGTAATAACTCTATTGATATTCAGTCTTTTTCTTTGATTCCTTTCATCAAAACTAATAAACTTGAAAGAAAGAAAAACGGCAGAATGGGTGAAGAAAGAAACCAAACAATCATCTACTAGTTATGTTTTTTTGGTAGAATTCATCAAACACAATTTAAGAAGCTAAGTATCTTGGTATTATTTTTCGCCCTCAGTTTGCTGCAAAATTACAACTCCTTAATTTTATTTCAGTTTTTACATCTTTTTTCTAATTTAATTCTTTCTCATTTCACATTTTGATTGAATAATGAGAGATGGTGGCATCTATTTAACTCATTTTTTTTTTGTTTTTTTAAAATTGATAACCTAAAATTAAAGAAAGCCAACGATAAACAGAAAATAAAAGATTTAATTTACCATATACAAATACAAAATTTTCACATCTTTTCATTTTATTGCCTAAGAATTGCAGTCCTTAAGTTTAATTAGATTTGTTTCATTTTAATTAGATTTATTAAGAAGTTGCTTCTTTTTGCATAAAATTCAAATTTAAGAACAGTTCTTAATAAATTCAGCTTTTTGATGGGTGATGATAATGGAGTATTGTTGGCCAATGAGCTTTGTAAAGGATTGAGCAAAATAAGCATAGAAGAGAATTTTAAAATTTTATTCCGAAAATTTCAAAATTTTTAAAAAATTTGAACCAAATTTAAATTGAAGAGAAAGAGCCTTTGTCATGATCTTTCACGTTCGGCAAATTTGAATGGAGGGAGAAGGCCTCTGCAAATTTAAAGGTTCTTTTGAGAGAATGAAGAAAGAACTTGGTATTGAGGGAATGGGCAGTTTTGAAAATAAAACTAAACTAATACATATTTTAATAAATAGTTGACGTGGCATGTTATTATTGGTCACAATTTTTTTAATAAACGATGTTAGAGTTTTGGGTAATTCATGTAACGTCTCCAACATTAGAGAGTACAAGAACCCGAAAAATACTTTTAAGTATCAAGTTGGGAAAAGAGGTAAACATTAGGAGGCAAAGAGTGCGTTAAGCCAAGAAAATATTATGTGAAAAATAAAGATAATGTGAGTTTATTTAATTGGGTAGGACCATGAATGAGATTGTGAGAATGATTCATGGAATAATTTCTTCTAATTTTATTTTAAAATATAATTAATTGCATGTCGAGCCTTTCAGATTTTTAATAATTATTTAAAAATATTTAAAAAATAATAGTATTTAGCGGAGATCATCAGTATGTGTTGCCCTTTTTAAAGTTTTTCATTTATTTGATAGTTTTTTTTTTTACAAAGTCTAATTCTAGTACTAATCTTAAAGAAAAGGAAAGATTCTAGGAGAAGAATGTGTGCTTTTAGTAGGTCTAAAACCCATGACCTAAAAAAATGAAAAAATAAAAATAAAAATTTTAACCAGTCAACTAAATGCTTCATTTATTTGATTATTGGTACATAAAAATTAAACCGTGAATTTCTTTAAAAAAACCGTGAATGCACACCCTGACTAAAACTGTCATTCTACTATAGATTTTTTTTTTTAATTTATCAAAAACTTTTGGAAAAAAAACATTTTCTTGTATAATTTCCTCTAAATATACTTTACTTTTTCAGTTTTTAGTACCTTTGCTTTATAACTTATTTCTTAGATTTATATGTTGAATTTCTTATAAGATTTTTTTAATATAATTTCTTATAAGATTTTAGTTTGTCTTGATTAATACTAATTTATTACAATAAACTGTTCTAGACGCTTTAGTTTTTACTTTTATATCTTATAGATTTTTTTATATATATTTTAACATTGTTTACAAAATTACATTAATTTTATACAAAGCTTATATTAATTTTATGTGTTCACTTTGATGAATATTACAACTCGGTTTTCCTACAATGAAAATCATTGGATTCAATATAATAACAATTTATAATTTGAATTTCCATTGTAATTTTTTATACTTATTAAATTTATTCTAGCATGCATATGATTGTATTTTTTATGAGTAAATGGGCTTTACCAGCAATATCCTGGCAGATTGATCAGACTAAGGGCGACAACAGTAAGAAGTAAGTGATTAGAGGAAAATTTCAGGGTTATTTCTCCATGTCCAACTCTTTAAGCTAAACTAATATACCATTTTATTATAATAGTTGCCAACTTTACCTAATGAAAAATCACCTCAAGAGCTAGCAAATTATTAATAATAAGTCTTGATAACGATGAAGCTGAGCTGCTGCTGAATTGAATAAAAAACATCGTCCACTTGAACAGTCTTAAAACTGCACAAACAAGTCAGAAATTCCAAATTAGCTCCATCGACACCCACCAGTTGAACGGATCATCTTTCCTACCAGGGCAGTTTCTATTCTCCCTGAAATTAAAATATTATAATCCTCATCACAACATACTCAAACACTAAATAATCGTATCAAGAAAACACCACAGCAACATATCAGACAGGGGAGTGAAAGATAATAGAATAGTAAACTTACGTTACTCGTCAGGCATGAACTTAATATTCAAGTGGCCGATGGAAGGAATACCCTAATTAGTTCTCTCACAGTGACTCTTTTCCTGCAGGTTGGGCATTTTGCCTGAACAGCTATTGCAGCTTTAATGCATGCCTTGCAGAATATATGCCCACATCTTGTCGACATCTCCTCTGTTAATGGCCCCATGCAAATCGGACAATTGAAGGTTGGTTCCTTTGGAGGCCGCTGTGGCTTTATAATTTCCTCAACCTGCCAATAAAATAGTTAGCTAGAATAAAGCATTCATAAATTTGGTAAAAATCAGAAAATGTTTAGATCCGATGACCAGCTAAATATGTACATTTTTCTTTTAAAATGTTTTAAATTACACATTTTGAACAAAGCACCAAGAGAAAGAGTTCTTACCACTGACTGTGTTGAGCATTCCAAATTGATAACACTTGAACTCGGAGGAAGTCTTTGGAACCTATTCTGATTATAATGAGTTGAACCCCAACCTGGGAGGGGAGGGGTGTGAGCTGCACCAACTAGAAACACAGAGTAACATAGGGTTTTAATTACAAAGACTAAATTAAGTAAATAACGAACCTAGGCAATCACATGAGTAAAACATAGGATTAGATTGGGCTAGAAATTTGAAAAGCAATAGCATCAACCTTAGTAAAACTAGTCACATCCCTCACACACCACAAACCCTGAATAAGGGTAAACAGTTATGTTAGAAACCAAAGCATTGTATTTTAATTAACAAAAATCTCTTGTTGTTACTAGGCATGGTGAACTGCAAATATAAAAAAGCAAAGTACGAATAGTACTTCCTGATATATTTCCAATTTAGTGCAATTCACTTGAGTTACATAAAGAAGCATTTGATTGACCAGCATCTTTTAATGAACTGCAAATATAACCTAGATTTTCACTTGGATCATATTGTGTTTGGTTAAGTGGATTCTGATCGATGTGCTTCTAATTTGTCTTATTTCAAATATGAAAAAATGAACTGCAATTCCTTATGTTCAACAACTTAAGGGGCAGGCTAATTTGTCCCAAGGACCCTGAACCTCACAAAACTAACAAAGCACCTAAGTCAATACACGGGTTGAAACCCACAGGACATCTACCTTAAAATTCAGTCGTTAATGGAGCTTCAGCATTGTTATTAACAAGGAACTTTTGACTCATGAAGATAAATAGAATGCGTTTACAAGGTAGAGCAGCAAAAAAGCTTCTGCTATGCAATGTGCATATGACAATGCAGGTAGCAGTAGCACATTAGGTCAAACGATATACTATAAACAGCATTCCATGCATATTTAACTACCTGAATCTACATCAACAACAGTCCTTCCACGGCTCCTCCTTGAATTGTTCTGAGCCTGGTATAAAATACCAATAAGTTAATGACAATCCGCATGATGAAAATGATCCATAAATATAGATTTCATGTAAACTTTAAGTGAAAACGAAGCATACCTCTGCGAAAGCTCTAGCAGAAGATTCAATTACATCATCATCATCAATAGCCTCAACATCAATAGTTGCAGGTGGTCCAAGATGTATGGGTTGGCTAGTTTGTTCCACATACCCAGCCTGTTGGGAAGTACCCTCATGTTCTCTGATTTCACTGGGTGGAACATTCAGATCAAGCACTGCCTTTCTCCGTCGATACCCTCTAAGAGAAGGCCCCCTCGTTTCAAGCGTGCTCATGTTCAGCTTATGATTTTTCAAAGTACTATCCAAAGATTGCAGCCTTCAACAAAACCTAAGAAATGCTAAAATACAACTTTGTGAGGTATATTCACAATAGATACTGTATCATGTTTTCACTAAAAGCAAACAATTCCTTTACTGGATTTAAGTGTTTCAAAACCATTGGCTTCAATAGGAAAATGACAACGAAAACTCTAAGATACTCGCTAATTACAATTAGACAAAATGTTCAATCTGAAATCAAACAAACCTTGTGATTTAGAGGTTTAAAATAACAGAATCCAGAGACAGAAACTTCATTGTATGATGAAAAACAGGGAGATGGGAATAGTAATTAGAATAATATCTCGGCATAAAAATAAGATATTTTTTCAAAAACTTTGCTTCCTAGAAAGTACAAACAGCAACAAAGGTGTTATCACCATATTCCAGTTCGACTCAGTATATAAAAAAATCATAGTAAAAAAATAAAGAGACAACGAACAATCACTTAACATAAAATAACAAGAAGACATAACTTAATCAAAATTCAAACTTTAACCACTAGAAACATTAAAAAAGAAAAAAAGAACAAGAAAAAAGAAACCCAAATCTTAACAAAGGAAGATCAATTAGATACCAACACAACAAACCAAAAAAACAAAAGAATTGGTAAGTCAGAAGAGAATGGGAGATCAAATATCATACCTTCATACGCTGGGAGACCCGAACCGAGAAATCAAGAATGTTCCTCACATAAAAGAAAAAGGGGGAAATTGATATGGGCGAAGCGGAGAATCCTGGGGAAATTATAACGTCTAGGGTTTTTAAATTAGGGGAGAGATTTTCAACAGTAATAAGAAGGTTGCGCGGTGGGTGAGAGGCTGTGAGCTTGAAGGGTGTCCACGTGGCGTGATTCCCCTCTTTTGTTGTTACGTATTCGCTTACCTACGCATCCAGGGCTCACAAATCTTTTGCTAAGCGCGTTCGCTTGTGTATCTTCTTCGGGAAAATTTATATGAATAAAATTTATTTATTTATTTATTTAATTTTTATGTTATTTTCTATCGAGGGAATTTTTATTGTAATTAAATTTAAAAAATAGTTTTTACTATATAAATCTTCAGTTGGTAAAAAATGTATCATGTACATAGCCAGTGACCCAGGAACTTCGATGAAAATAAAGACAAAATTAGGGATTGGGGCGGACATAGGGAAAATTAGGGAAAAGACAAAAACAGAAAATGAATCTAAGAGTAAAACGACAACGGATGGCATTAACAAAGTTATGAGCCCAATGGACAAGATAATAGAACGGGCCTAAAGCGGATCAACCCAAATGATGAAGTCTGTTAGTTTAAGAAATGTAGTAAAATTATATAGTAGTCGTTTATGTTGTCTTTTAGACTGTTATGTTTGTCAACAAGTTTGCAGTTGTGTTTGTTGGTGTCTGACGTGTTAGTAGTATGTAGCTAAGGACTATTTGTTTGCTAGTTTTATAAACAAGGAATGTAGCACAAGTTTTATTATGCAAGAATATCAATAAAATTTTAAAATTCCTTCAATCTTATTTTCTCTACTTCTAAAACCTTTATTTCCCATCTCTATCCTTGAGTTTCACTGCTTGGTTGTGACAATTGGTAATCAAACCTACTGAGATCCACCGCCAAGTTGAGAAAAATAAAGAAAAAATCGAACATGTCAAAGACCGAGACAACACCGGCGACACTGGCTCACCCTACAGAGACCTAGAACGATGAGCAACCTCCAACTCAGAATCAAATCATGGAGGAAAGAGTAAATTCATTGGAGGCAGCAATTGTGGAAAATAGGGACCCCTGCAAAGAATATTGGCCCTACTATCGAAGGGAGCCAATAAAGTACTATTTTCAAGCACGAAGAGCAGCCAGAAAACTGCACAGACACAAAGAAAAGATGAAAGAGGGAAGAAGCAAATACAAGTCACGGTAATCGATGATAAGGAAAGGTATACCTATGATCCAACACACCCAGAGTTTTAACTTCCAAACCTGAGTCTGCAGTGTTGAACCACAAATGTTCAGGCACTCTTAACAACCCACCTCTATTTAAGTTTGAAAATAGTATGAGCAAGAAGGGAGAACCTTCTTCGAGTAGGATAAATGAAGCAGAAGAAGGGAACACTATGATTGCTCATAACACATTTGTCTCACGACCCAAAATAGAGCTGACCATGTTTGATAGGGAGAACCCAAAGGGTTGAACAAGGAGGTGTGAGAAGTACTTCTGCATCCTTGCTATCCCTGAAAACCAAAAAATAGAGTTAGCTTCCATGTACTTATCTGAAAAGGCAAAAACATGGTTCGATGGTACATAATGAAAAGGGAAAAAGGCTGTATGGCACGAATTTGTGCCTTCATTTTTGTGGCAGAGAGGTCACAAATGTGGTGGAGGAATTTAACAAGCTCTATCAAAATAGCTCTGTAAAAGACTACCAAGAACGGTTCGAAGATCTCAAACCTTTCATGCTGAAAGGTAACCCTCACTTAGAGGAATGATACTTTATTTCTAGTTTCATTAGTGGCCTGAAGGAGAAGATCAAACACAAGGTTAAGGTACATGAACCCATGAGTCTATCAGATGTTTATCGAAAAGCCAAACTGCACGAGCTCTCCTTAGAAATAGAAAGCAAGAAACACAAGTTCAGTCACAGGCCTAGTCCTTTGGGAACTACCAATGCACACCTAAAGACACCCAACCTTCCAGTGGTAACAACTCAGAAGGTGCAACAAGTTCAAGGCAACCAGAGGCAGGGACTAATAGATTACAAGAGAGCTAACAACCACTGTTTCAAATGTGGAGAAAGGTTTAGGCCAGGGCACTAGTGCAAACCCAAGCAACTTAACATGATGAAAGAAAACGATGATTGCAACAGAGGCATCAATGAATATGAAGGAGATGACGAGAAGGGTCAAACATTGCAACAAGAAGAGCTTGAACTCAAAGAAAGGGCTTGGATATTTCAATCGATGCCTTAACAGTAGTGCTGGATACAACACCATTAGGATTCAAGGCTCCATCAGGGGCAAGCCTCTACACATCTTGGTGGACAGTGGTAGTACCCATAGTTTTGTGACTAAAAATTAGGCCAGGGAAGGGGTGGAGTTAGTGCAGACCACTCCCTACTTATCACTATGACAAATGGTGAGAAATTACAAAATACATCAAAAAGTAATCAACTGGGGTGAAAAATGTAGGACCGCCACTTTGAACATGACTTTAGAGTTCTACAGATGATGGTAGTGACATGGTGCTAGGGGCTGATTGGATGAGGAAGTATAGCCTAATTGTTATGGACTTCAATGCCATAGTTTTGAGCTTTAAAAAAAGGGAGCAAGAGGTGGTGTTACATGGAGGACACATGGGTTCTACACTTAAGATGATAACAAGTGAGAAGATGGCAGCAAAAACCCTGAACTTGCTGGAGAATTTTATATGATCAGTGTAGAGGCCACTAAGGGAGACATTCTAGTAAAACTCAAGAAATTGATGGATGATTACACAACTGTTTGTTGAGGAGCCAAAAGGCTTGCCCATTCAGAGAGTATATGACCATTCAATTACTCTTCAGAATGGGACTCAACCAGTAAACCTGAGGCCATACAGGTTTCCTACCATTATAAGGAAGAAGTGGAGAGATAGATTACTGACATGTTGTAAGCATCAATAATACAGACCAACAAAAGTCCTTTTGCCTCACCATACTTTTTAAAACTAAAGTTTGATTTTGATATAACAAATTGTTTAAGGACCTATTTGTAAAAGAAAATATATTTTTAAGTATCTCAAAGACTCACAATTGACAAGGATTTTTCAAGTACAAAATTATTCAAAGTCAAAAACTTAAACCATATAATTTTTTCTAAATGTTTTTAAAGCTAAATTCAACTTTTACGCCCACGCGTATCGATACGCCCTCGAGCGTTTCGAGACGAGCTTAAATTAAAAGGCCACTGTAAGAATCTGTTTCAATATGGTTCCATTCGTATCGATACGGCCTTCATATGGGCTAAGGTTTTACTCAGGCTTTTCGATACAATGCCATCCGTTTTGATACGGCCTTCATACTGGGTTTAAGATTTAAGAACAGCGTAACGATACGGCTACTAGCGTATCAATACGGTGGTTAAGATTTTTCATTTATGATTCAAATGTTGCCTAGTCAGTTATTGGGAACATGCGATTTTAAAAATTAGTTAACACGTATCGATACACCTTCAAAGCGTACCGATACAGGTTCAAGCAGTAGCCCAAGTGAGCAAAATTACATCGATACGACATTGCCCGTTTTGATACGCCCCTTATTTTACACTGAGATCGTATCGATATGCTTTCCTGTGTATCAATACGCCCCTTTTTTTACCTACACAACAACTCTTTCTATTTTTAGGTCCGTACCGATACGGCCTCCCACGTATCGATACGAGTAGTTGTAGAAGTGCATTTATGGTGAGAAAAAGAGGGCCCAACGGCTATATTTATGATGGCAACCATCCAAACGGCTATAAATCAATGAGAAGGTATAAAAGCAAGCCTTCAAAGCCTCAGCAACAATTATTGAACTTATTTACAACATCCAAGCATATATCCAAACCCTTGAGCTTAAAAAGTCAAATTATTGTACCCAACTTGTTGTAATTTTCATTGTATACATTTCTTTCAAGTTTGGGGAGAGTTTGTTTGTAATTTGGGCAACAAATCAATATTTTGAGAGAATTTTGAGAAATGCTTTTAAGGTTGCCATTTCTTTTTTGTAAAAAGAGAGTCTTGGTTAATCTTTGGGTAAAAAATTAAGGCTTAATAGTTAGAAAGGTGCCCAACCTATACATTTTTTTCCAGTTTGGTGCCTAACGTTTTTTGGTCCACTTTGGTGCCTAACGTTTTATTCCGTAACTCAAATTGGGGCTTTCCGTCAACGACCATTAAAATTTTCCATTAACCAATAAAAACGCGACACGTGACATATTCTAGTATTTTCTTTAATTTTTATTTTCTAAAAATTAGAAAATCTTTAATTTTATAAAAAAAAAAAACCTAAAATCTTTAATTTCTCTAAAACCTCCAAATCCAAACCCTATATCCCTAAATTCCTCCACTCCTACTACCGTTTCAACTACCACTGGCCACCATTGCCTTATAATTTGAGATGTAATTTGAGGGTTTGTTAGAAATTAAAATTTTGGGGTTTTTAAGAAATATATAATTTTAAGTAATTCATAAATTAAATAAATATATAAAATAGGCCACATGTCGCATTATAATTGGTTAACGGAAAATTTTTAACGGTCGTTGATGGAAAAACCCAATCTGAGTTACGGAATAAAACATTAGGCACCAAAGTGGTACAAAAAAATGTTAGGCACCAAACTGGAACAAAGGGTATATGTTAGGCACCTTTGACTATTAAGCCAATGATTAATCAATTTGTAAAGGTTTCCTCCTAAGCCTAGAAAAATGACAGAATATCTAGTGGATATTGGTTCAAAATCCTTAGTAGGAGCTAAGGTAGTGGATGTAGAGCTTGTTTGAAGCTTGAACCACTATAACTCGTACTGTCTTCAATTTTTATCTTTTCAATTTGCTCATTCCAATTTCAAAAAGCCAATTACACGTCGATTGATCCACTCAAATATTGGTATCAGAGCCAAACTCTTTGAGGGACTTACATCCACAAGATGAGATCCTAGAAGAAGATCAATCAAATATAAATCAAAGCCATGGCGTTTACCTCCGAGCTGAACTTGTACGAGTAGCAATCTATCACTAACCACCGTTCTTCAATGGGGATAACTACCCCTATTGGAAGAATACAACGAGGCTCTTCATCAAGTCCAATAACTACATCCTTTGTTATGCAATAGAAGACGATCCAATCATTCCCATGAAGAGAGATAGAGAAGGAATACTCATTCCAAAGACAAAGGTAGAGATGACAGATGAAGATAGAAGAAGACTATAAGTGATTGACATGGTCCTACACATCATTTTTTGTGCACTTGGACCTGACATGTATGCGAAGATATCATCTTGCACAAGAGCGAAGAAGGTGTGGGACAAGCTAAAGACCACATTCGAAGGAACCAATGATGTAAATGAGACTAAGATTGGAATCCTTAATTTGAGCTACGAGAACTTCAAGATAGAGCCCGATGAGAGTGTCTCTAAAATGTTTAATCAGTTTTCCATCATAGAAATGGTCTCAAGGGCTTCGGTGAGATCATTCCCAAAGACAAGCTAGTCCGAAAGCTTCTTTATTCCCTTCCCAAATCATGGGATCGGAAGAGAACCGCAATCATCGAGACCAAGAATTTGAAGACATTAAAGCTTGATGAATTGGTGGGATCTCTCCTTACTCATGAGATCATGAAGCAAGGAAGAGAAGAAGAAGAAGAAAAAAGAGAAGAGAAAAGAGTAGAGAAGTAAGAGGTAGAGAAGAAGAAGCAAGGAATTACTCTCAAGGATTCTCAAGAGGAAAGTAACTCTAGCGATGATGAGTTTTAAGAATTGGCTATGTTACCCAAGAGATTCTTTCGGTTTATGAAGTCCAACCGAGGAAGAAAATTTCAAAGAAGAAGAAACTTCGAGAACAAGAATAAAGAAGAAGAGAATGTTCAACTCATTTGTTATGAGTGCAAGAAGATGAGATATATTAGATCTGATTGCTCTCAACTCAAGAAGAAGAGCTTCGAGAAGAAGAAGAAGTTCAAGGCCCATGTTGCTACTTGGAGCGATGAGGAATCATCATCCGATGAAAAGAAGCAAGAAATGGCCAACCTTTGCCTTATGGCTCTTGATGATGATCCTAAGGTAAACCCTAATTCATCTACTTTTGATTTCACTTTTTATGAGCTTCAATAAGCATATGATGGGTTACAAGAGGTTTATGATGAGTTGGTTGAGTAATATAAGGAATCAGTTTTGAAAAAAATAAAATTAATTTCTGTCTTAAAAACCCAAAACGATTCTCTTTCCAGAACCAACTCGGAACTTGAAAATAAGATTTTGGTTTTACAAGATAACTTAAAATATTTTCAAAATGAAAATGTTGATTTAAACAATCTTCTTTCCAAAGTCCATGATAATCATCACAAAGTGGTGAATAAACTTAAAGCTTCTTTAAACAAAGTTGGTACTACTACTTTTGAAAAAGGTCAATCTTCTAAAACCAACTATGTGAAAAGAAACTTTGTGAACCACAAACAAAGAAGCTTTCAAAGGTACCCTAAAGTTAAAAGAGTTAGAAGTGTATGGGTTCCTAAATAACTTGTAGCTTCTAATAACATTCATGCAATTGCATCTTGGATTCCAAAGGGAACCAAGTATTTGGGAGCTAATTCACATAGACCCAAGATGATTTGGGTACCAAAAACCAAGATTTAATTCTTTGTTTGTAGGGGGAGCATTGCTACAAGGCAAAACCTTCAAGTCAAAACACATAGTACCTTGATAGTGGATACTCAAGACACATGACCGGAGACAAGAGTAGATTCATGGAGCTAAAGGCAAAGAGTGGTGGAGTGGTGACATTTGGTGACAACTCCAAATGCCACATTGAGGGTATTAGTTCAATTGGTAATCTCTCTTCTATACTCATTGAAGATGTTTTATATGTCAATGGTCTAAAACATAACTTGTTGAGCATTAGTCAATTATGTGATAAGGTTTTAATGTTTTTTTTTATGTTAATGGTTGCAAAATTTTGGACATTAAAACAAATAAGATAATGCTCATTGGTCATCGCATAGGTAACATTTAAATGGTGCATTTAGATGACATTCATACATCCCAAGCATGTTTGGTTGCTAAAGATGAAGATGTTGCATGGTTATGGCATAAGAAACTAGGGCATGCTAGCATAAGTGTTTTAGAGAAATCAGTTTCCCAAAATCTAGTAAAAGGTTTACCTAAGCTAAAATTTTCTTTAGATAAAATTTGTGATGCTTGTGCTAAGGGTAAACAAAAACATGTCTCTTTTAAATCTATTAATGATGTTTCAACTAGTAGGGTATTAAAATTGATCCATATAGATCTTTTTGGGAAAATTAGAATTATTAGCTTGGGTGGAAAATCATAAGCACATGTCTTAATAGGTGACTTCTCTAGATACACTTGGGGTTCTCTTTTTAAGTATTAAAGATGAGGCTTTAGAAAAATTCATCACGTTTTAAAAAATCACTCAAAATGACACTGGTCAAAACATCTCACATATTAGAAGTGACCATGGAACAAAATTTTAGAATCATGGTTTTGAGGATTTTTTTTAACTCTAATGGTATTAGCCATAATTTTTTTGCACCTCGCACTCCTCAACAAAATAGGGTAGTTGAAAGAAAAAAAATTATACTTTAGAAGAAATGGCTAGAACCATAATTTGTAAAAACAATTTACCTAAGTATTTTTGGGCGGAAGCCACAAACACCGCTTGTTACATTATTAATCGAGTAATGATTAAGCCAATTTTAAAGAAAACTCCTTATGAGATTTTAAAATCAAAGAATCCTAACATTAGCTATTTTTATCATTTTGGATGCAAATGTTTTGTTTTGAATAATGGAAAAGACCATTTAGGTAAATTTGATGCAAAAAGTGATGAAGCTATTTTCCTAGGTTACTCTTTAAATTCTAAAGCCTATCAAGTTTTTAACAAAAGAACCTTATTTGTAGAAGAGTCTATACATGTGGTTTTCGATGATAACCTCTTTCCAAGGAAGGATTCTTGTGATAATGATGATGTAAGGATCATTGAAGCCAATGATGGTGGACACTCATCAAAGGTGGATGAGGTTCCAACCAAAAAAGAAGAAGCACAATATCCTACCATAAAAGCCTCGGAGGACATGAATCTTGAGGAAAAGGAAGTGAGCTACCCAATGGAACTCAACTATGTCAAAGGTGGTGAAATCTTGGGTGATCCATCTAAGGAGGTAACTACTAGATTCCCTCTTAGATTAATGAATAATGTTGCATTCATTTCATGCATTGAGTCTAAAAATATCAAAGAATCATTAAAAGATGATTTCTGAATATTGGCCATGCGAGAAGAACTTAATTAATTTAAGAGTAGTAAAATATAGACATTAGTTGATAGGCGTAGTAATAAATCTACTATAGGAACTAAATAGGTTTTCAAAAACAAGATAGATGAGAGTGGTAACATAGTGAGAAACAAGGCTAGACTTCTTGCTCAAGGTTACACTCAAGAAAAGGGAATTGATTTTGATTAAACATATGCACTCGTAGCTAGAATGAAAGATATTAGGATGCTTCTTGCATTTGCATGTTATCATGGATTCAAGCCTTTTCAAATGGATGTAAAAAGTGCATTTTTAAATGGTTTTATTAATGAAGAAGTGTATGTTGAACAACCACTCGGTTTTGAAGATCCAAATTTTCCAAATCATGTTTTTAAATTAACTAAAGTTTTATATGGTTTGAAACAAGCTTCTAGAACTTGGTATGAAAGGCTTTCAAACTTTTTAATTGAAAAAGGTTTTGAAAAAGACAAGGTGGACACTACACTTTTCATTAAAAGAAATGACAATGACATTGTAATAGTACAAATTTATGTTGATGATATAATTTTTGGTTCTACTAATGAGTTGTATTGTCAAGAGTTTGCTAAGTTAATGCAAGGTGAGTTTGAGATGAGCATGATGTGGGAGCTCTCATTCTTCTTGGGACTCCAAATCAAGCAAAGGAAGGATGGCATCTTCATCAATCAAGCTAAGTACATTAAGGATATGCTCAAGAAGTTTGTCTTGGAGAATGTGAAGCCTCAAGCCACACCAATGAGCTCATCTATAAAGCTTGAAAAATATGAATGAGGTAAGTATGTTGATTCTAAACTTTATCGCTCTATGATTGGTTCTTTGCTTTACCTTACCGCAAGTAGACCCGACATTATGTTTAGCGTTTACTTGTGTGCTAGGTTCCAAGCTAGTTCTAGAGAATCACACCTTATAGCCATTAAGAGAATCTTTAGATACCTTAGAAACATACCATGTTTAAGTCTTTGGTATCTTAGAGGCTCATCATTTGACCTTCATGCTTATTCCAATGCGGATTATGGGGGTTGTAAGATAGATAGAAAAATTACCTTTGGCACTTGCCAATTTCTAGGAAGTATGCTCATATCTTGGTTCTCTAAGAAACAAAATAGTGTAGCTTTATCTACCACCGAAGCGGAATATATATCGGCCGAAAGTTGTTGTGCTCAAGTCCTTTGGATGAAGCAACAACTTCTAGACTATGGAATTGATATAGGTACCATACCCCTTAAGTGTGACAACACTAGTGCCATATGTATCACTAAGAATCCCATCCAACATTCTAGAACCAAACATACAGAGATAAGACATCATTTCATTAGGGATCATGTCTTAAAGAATGATGTTGTTCTAGAGTATGTTGACACCTCAAACCAACTAGCGGGCATATTTACTAAACCATTAGACAAAGAGTGTTTTTGGACTCTTAGGAGAGAGTTAGGTTTAACCAGCCTCTCTTGACCCTTTAGAGCCCTTTAAGGTCAAAAATTTTCTTGAGTTAAATTGATTGATATGCATGTGTGATTTTGCTTCTTGATGCATCTATGCTTGTTGCTAGGGGAGTATATATCCATGTTAGACCATACATGTTGTTCACATATCATCTGCATACATTTCGGTTCGAGTAAAATTGAACTTTTGAGCAACTTGTGGCCCAAAATGCATTTTTGGGTTATCCGTATCGAAACGTGTGAAGGTGCTTCGATACACCATTCTTAACTCAACCCAGATTGCATTTCTCAGCATAAGTGTATCGATACGGGTCCAACCGTATCGATATAGGTTCAAAAATGCATTCTGGTACAGTTGAGTCTGTACCAATACGAGACTCGTGTTTTAGTACACTTCTGAGGTGTACCGGTACACCTGTTTCGATACACCACGTGCCGTATTGATACGCGTTGACGCTGAATCTTTAAAAGAGTCCTTAAAAGGGTTCCATTCTTTAAAACAAAATCCTAATCAAACCTAAACCCTCTCAAAAACCCTAATATTTTTTTATAAATACCCATCAAAACCCTTTTTTTCCATCAAATCTTTTGAGGGTTTTTGTTCTTTAAAACAAGTCTAAGCTTTTTCTCATCAAATTGGTGCATTTTCATCCTTTATTTATCCAATTCCATAACTCAAGGTATATTTTCCTTTTTTTATTTTTTCAATTTCGTTTATTTTTACATACTGGTTTTAGTTAGTTTGTGTCTAAAAAGTATACATATAGTATAGGTTTTTGAAGTTTTTGCAATAATTCTTTAAAATTCAAATTTTTTTTATTCGAATATAAAAATTATACCGTATGTTTTTATAATTTGTTTTTCGAAATTCGTTTTACCAAAATTTCTTTTTATATTTGTATATGCTTTTAAACGATATTGCATATTTTTTAACAAAAACCTTGAGCATTGGATTATTTATTGGATCGAATATGATGATTTATGCATACGTTGTTTTGTGGCTAAATTGTTTTTCAAATTATCTATGGCACCAAGAAAGAGAGCTAGAACAATCGAGGTTGGCGAGTCTTCAAATGAAGACAATGCTTGTCCCAACCTTAGTGTTATTTATCAAAAGAGTTTTCTAACCCCAACGGCTTTAAATAACTTCAAACAATACCAAAACTACAAAATCTACCGCGAAAAAGTAACATCTCTTCCATTTTTATACTCTAAACATTTCAAGTTTAAATATCTTCATCTTTTGAGACGTTGGAATTTTATTCAAGTTTTGGCTATCCCCAATTTTTTGTACCATAATCTTGTTTTGATTTTCTTTGCTAATGCTTGGTGCATCTCCAACCAAGACTGTTCTAAGGTCATTGTTATTGAGTCATTCTTAATGGAGAAGAAATTTCGTATTGATGTTCAAACTCTAGTGGATGTTTTTGGGATAGAAGATGAAGAAATAGTCGATGAGGACTCCATGGGACATGTTCTTGGCGGTTCTGTCATTGTTCTTGATGCTCACGATCACATCTTACACTTAATGATCACTTGGTGGTTTTGGCCATCCGGTGGAAAGTTTTCCACTATCCAACAAGTGGACGACTTTTAGATTAGATGTTTTCATAAAGAGAAGCATCTCAATCTTGCTCAAATAATGTTTGCGGAGCTAGTTTACATCATCCAACATCGACACACCTCTCTAGTTTCATCCTTCATTTATGGGACAACATTGAGTTACTTGTTTACTCAATTCGAGATTGATTGCTCACAAGACTTTCCCGAGCCTCTTACCGATCCCATTGATGAGGTCCTCTTGTTCGTGTAAAGTTTCACTATTTCAGTGGTGAGTGGCTACGTCTCGCCAAGCTTCCGCATGATGCAATCCTCGAAGTACCGAAAGCTTCTCCACAAGCCGCCCCTCAAGCTCCGGTAGCTCCACCGGCTATGGATGCTCTCATGGCTTATCTCAATGAGCAATTTACTACATTGAACCCCTATATGACCTCATTGAAGACAACCATGAATGAAGGGTTTGCGACCACTGATACTCGATTCACTTCCTTAGAGAACCGAGTTCAAGCAATTAAAGCCAACAAGGTTCGATGGACATATCTCTTATAGCTTTCCATGGAGAATTGAGACAATCTCAGGCTACTCAAACCCATGACGAAGATGAAGATCAAGAGGACGTGTATGATGAGGATGCTTCATAGACATACATTGCATTGCATACATGTCATATTAGGCTTTTTATTTTTATGTACCTATATTATTTACTCTATGAACCTATGCTTTGATTTTAGTTTGTTTTTAAGATTTAAGTTGAATTTGAATTATGTTGCTTTGAACTTTCAATGATAATTATGTTGCTTTGATCATGCTTTGAATTATGCTTCATTGTTATTTTTCTTGTTTCTATCCTTTAATATCATTGATTTTGATCTAACAAAAAGGAGAAGAAAGAGTTTAAAATTTTCAAAAACATTTTTAAAGCCCATCTTAAAGTAAGGGAGAGTTTTTCACAAAGACTTAAAAATTTAACTTGGTTTTGTTATATCAAAAAGAGGGAGATTGTAAAACCAAAGTTTGATTTTGATATAACAAATTGTTTAAGGACCTATTTGTAAAAGAAAATATATTTTTAAGTATCTCAAAGACTCACAATTGACAAGGATTTTTCAAGTACAAAATTATTCAAAGTCAAAAACTTAAACCATATAATTTTTTCTAAATGTTTTTAAAGCTAAATTCAACTTTTACGCCCACGCGTATCGATACGCCCTCGAGCGTTTCGAGACGAGCTTAAATTAAAAGGCCACTGTAAGAATCTGTTTCAATATGGTTCCATTCGTATCGATACGGCCTTCATATGGGCTAAGGTTTTACTCAGGCTTTTCGATACAATGCCATCCGTTTTGATACGGCCTTCATACTGGGTTTAAGATTTAAGAACAGCGTAACGATACGGCTACTAGCGTATCAATACGGTGGTTAAGATTTTTCATTTATGATTCAAATGTTGCCTAGTCAGTTATTGGGAACATGCGATTTTAAAAATTAGTTAACACGTATCGATACACCTTCAAAGCGCGTACCGATACAGGTTCAAGCAGTAGCCCAAGTGAGCAAAATTGCATCGATACGGCCTTGCCCGTTTCGATACGCCCCTTTTTTTACGCCGAGATCGTACCAATACGCTTCCACATATATCGATACGCCCTTTGTTTTACCTAACAATAGCTCTTTCTATTTTTAGGTCCGTACCGATACGGCCTCTTGCGTATCGTTACGAGTAATTGTAGAAGTGCATTTATGGTGGGAAGAAGAGTACCCAACGGCTATATTTATGATGGCAACCATCCAAACGGCTAGAAATCAATAAGAAGGTATAAAAGAAAGTCTCCAAATTCTCAGCAACAATTATTGAACTTATTTACAATATCCAAGCATATATCCAAACCCTTGAGCTTAAATAGTCAAATTATTGTACCCCACTTGTTGTAATTTTCATTGTATACATTTCTTTCAAGTTTGTGGAGAGTTTTTTTGTAATTTGGGCAACAAATCAATCTTGTGAGAGATACTTTTAAGTTTGCCATTTCTTCTTTGTAAAGAGGGAGTCTTGGTTAATCTTTGGGTAGAAAGATTAAGGTTTAATAGTCAGAAAGGTGCCCAACCTATACCTTTTTTCCAGTTTGGTGCCTAACATTTTCTTTGGTCCACTTTGGTGCCTAACGTTTCATTCCATAACTCAAATTGAGTTTTTCCGTCAATGCCCGTTAAAATTTTTCGTTAGCCAATAAAAACGCAACACATGGCATATTCTGGTATTTTCTTTTATTTTTATTTTTCTAAAAATCAAAAAATCTTTAATTTTATAAAAAATCCAAAATCTTTAATTTCTCTAAAACCCCCAAATACAAACCCTAGATCCCTAAATTCCTCCCATTCCACCACCGATTCAACCACCACCAGCCACTCTTGCCTTCGTCGGCCCCCAACGACCGAAAGCCCCATGATTTCATTGTCAAAAATCGGCGAATAAACCGTCGATTGCTCTGTCAACGAACATCTAAAAATAAAGAAAAAAGAGAACAGTTGGGCTTCGAATCGACGGCTAGAGGGCGGAGGATGTTAAACGGTAAGGTACCCGATGCTTGGGTGGTGAACGGTAAATCGTCAGCGTGTGAGGGATGTCGGACGGTGAGGGAAATGTAATTTGAGGGTTTGTTTGAATGAAATTAAAATTTTAGGGTTTTTTAAGAAGTATATAATTTTTAAGCATTTTTTAAATTAAATAAATATATAAAATAGGCCACGTGTCACGTTATAATTGGTCAACAGAAAAGTTTTAACGTCCATTGACGAAAAAACCCAATATAAGTTACGAAATGAAACGTTAGGCACCAAAATGGAACAAAGGGTATAGGTTGGACACCTTTTTTACTATTAAGCCAAAGATTAATCGATTTGTAAAGGTTTCCTCCTAAGCCTAGAAAATGAGAAGAATGTCTATTGGATATTGGTTAAAATCCTTAGTGGGAGCTAAGGTAGTGTATGTAGAGCTTGTTCGAAGCTGGAACCACTATAAATTGCCTTGTCTTCAGTTTTTATCTTTTCAATTTGCTCCTTCCAATTTCAAAAAGCTAATTCACCCCTTCTTGGCGAATTATACATTGATTGACCCACTTAATAATTGGTGTCAGAGCCAAACTCTTTGAGGGACTTACATCCACAATAGGAGATCCTAGAACAAGATCAATCGACTACAAATCAAAGTCATGGCGTCTACCTCCGGGCTGAACTTGCACGAGTCACAATCTATCACCAAACCACCATTCTTCAATGAGGATAACTACCACTATTTGAAGAATAGAATTAGACTCTTCATCAAGTCAAATGACTATACCCTTTGGGATGTAGCAGAAGACGATCCAATCATTCCCATAAAGAGAGATGAAAAAGGAAGACTCATTCCAAAGACAAATGTGGAGATGACGGATGGAGATAGAAGAAGACTACTAAAAGTGAATGACAAGGCCCTACACATCATCTTTTGTGCACTTGGACCTGATATGTACGCGAAGATGTCATATTGCACAAGTGAGAAGGAGGTATGGGACAAGCTAGAGACCACATACGAAGGAACCAACGATGTAAAGGAGACCAAGATTAGAATCCTTAATTTGAGCTACGAGAACTTCAAGATAGAGCCCGATGAGAGCGTCTCCAAAATGTTTGATCGGTTCTCTGTCATAGTAAATGGTCTCAAGGGCTTCAGTGAGATCATTCCAGAAGACAAGCTAGCCCGAAAGCTTCTCTATTCTCTTCCTAAATCATGGGATGAGAAGAGAACCACAATCATCGAGGCCTAGAATTTGAAGACGTTAAAACTTGATAAATTGGTGGGATCTCTCCTTACTCATGAGATCATGAAGCAATGAAGAGAAGAAGAAGAAAGAAAAGAGAAAATAGTGGAGAATCAAGAGGTAAAGAAGAAGAAGCAAGGAATTACTCTCAAGGCTTCTCAAGAGGAAAACAAATCTAGCGGGGATGAGTTTGAAGAACTGGCTATGATAGCCAAGAGATTCTCTCGGTTCATGAAGTCCAACCGAGGAAGAAAATTTCAAAGAAGAAGAGACTTCAAGAACAAAAACAAAGAAGACGAGAATGATCAACTCATTTGTTATGAGTGCAAGAAGGTGGGGCATATTAGATCTGATTGCCCTCAACTCAAGAAGAAGAGCTTCGAGAAGAAGAAGAAGCTCAAGGCCCATGTTGCTACTTGGAGCGATGAGGAATCATCATCCGATGAAGATGAGCAAGAAGTGGACAACCTTTGCCTCATGGCTCTTGATGATGATCCTAAGGTAAACCCTAACTCAACTACTTTTGATTTTATTTTTGATGAGCTTCAAGAAGCATATGATGAGTTACAAGAGGTTTACGATGAGTTGGTTGAGAAGTATAAGTAATCACTTTTGAAAAACAAGAAAATGATTTCTGTTTTAAAAACCCAAAACAGTTCTCTTTCCAAAACCAACTCGAAAGTTGAAAAGAAGATTTTGGTTTTACAAGATTACCTAAAATATTTTCAAAATGAAAATGTTGATTTAAACAATCTTCTTTTCAAAGTTCGTGATAATCACCACAAAGTGGTGAATGAACTCAAAGCTTCTTTGAACAAAGTTGGTACTACTACTTTTGAAAAGGGTTAATCTTCTAAAACCAACTATTTGAAAAGAAACTTTGTAAACCATAAACAAAAAAGCTCTCAAAGGTACCCTAAAGTTAAAATAGTTAGAAGTGTATGGGTTCCTAAGGAACTTGTAGCTTCTAATAACATTCATGCAATTGCATCTTGGATTCCTAAGGGAACCAAGTATTTGTGAGCTAATTTACATGGACCCAAGATGATTTAGGTACCAAAAACCAAGATTTAATTATTTGTTTGTATGGGGCATTTCTACAAGGCCAAAGCTTCAAGTCAAAACACATGGTACCTTGATAGTGGATGTTCAAGATACATGACCGGAGACAAAAGTATATTCATAGAGCTAAAGCCAAGGAGTGGTGGAGTGGTGACATTTGGCAAATTAGGATCAAGGCAGAAGACATTCCCAAAACTATTCAAAGATAAACCTAAGGTCAAGGTATTGGCAAATTAGGATCAAGGCAGAAAACATTCCCAAAACTACCTTTAGGATTCACCAAGGGCATTTTGAATTTAAGGTGATGCCCTTTGGACTCACCAATGCCCTGGTCACCTTCTAGTCCCTAATGAATGACATTTTTGCACCATTCTTAAGGAAGTTTGTCCTTGTATTCTTTGATGACATCCTAATCTATAGTACTAGTTTGGAGAACCACTACAACCATTTGAAAGAAGTATTACAGCTTCGGCAGACTCACCAGTTGTTTTCTAAGAGGAAAAAGTGTTTCTTTGGTCAGGAGAAGATTGAATATTTAGGCCATGTAATCTCCCCAAACAGGTGTTTCCACTAACCCTACAAAAGTCGAGGCCATGAGGAATTGGATACTGCCTAGATTAGTCAAGTCTATGAGAGGATTTTTGAGGCTGATAGGCTATTATAAGAAATTCGTAAACAATTATGGGGTGATCAGTAGGCCATTATTTAATATGTTGAAGAAGGACAATTTTATTGGTCCAAGAAAGCAAAAGAAGCCTTTGTGGCACTAAAAGAAGCTATGTGCCAATCCCCTGTATTGGCATTACCAGATTTCTCTAAACAGTTTACTTTGGAAACTGATGCTAGCTCTCATAGGATTGAGGCTGGGTTATTTCAAGAAAGAAGGCCCATTGCTTACCTTAGCAAGGCATTCGGACCAAAGTATAGTGACCTCTCCATTTATGAAAATGAGTATCTGGCCATCCTAATAGCAGTTAGCAAGTGGAGGCATTACATGGAAAACAAGCCATTCATTATTAAAATCGACCATGAGCCTCTCAAACATCTATTAGAGCAGAATGTCACCACCATAATTTAGAAAAAAGGGTTGACCAAATTATTAGAGCTAGACTACACTATAAAATATAAGAATGGGGAGTCTAATCTAATAGCTGATGCACTCTCTAGAAATTTTGCTCTAGAAGATGAACTAGCCACCATGAAAACAACTTTAATGACTCCTAAATGGGCACTAGACATTGAAGAGAGCTACAAAATTGATGAACTAGCTCAGAAGCTCATCTCTGCACTCACTATTTCCTTAGATGTAGAAATTGGATGAACCTACACCAAAAGGGTCTTCAAATATCTAAAGAAGGTGTATATGGGATCAACTGGCCAACTAAGGCAGAATCTTCTTCAGGAACTGCATGACTTTCCCTTGAGAGGTCACTCTGGCATTCAAGCCACTTACCAAAGACTAAAGGCATCCTTCTACTGGACAGTGATGAAATCTATGGTTCACCAGCATGTCCAGCACTGTGATGTCTGCCAACGGACCAAAGCTGAACATGTGGCTCCATCTTGCTTAAGCATGGGAAACAATCACTATGGATTTTATCGAAGGCCTTTCCCCTTCTTAAAAATTTAACTGTATTTTAGTAGTCGTTGACAAGTTTACTAAATATGGACACTTCATTCGTCTTTCTCACCCTTACACTATGATGTAGGTTGCCAAAAGCTACCTGGACCATGTTTACAAACCCTATATGGCCAGCCACAAGTTATTATCTCTGACAGAGATAAGTCTTTTACAAGTTTATTTTGGAAATAATTTCAAAGACAGCTAAGCTTAACAACATTCTTCAACTCGGCTTATCATCCCCAAATAGATGGCCAGACAGAACGTCTTAACCAGTGCTTGGAGTAGTATCTTAGGGGGCTTTGTTTCCTAAAACCCACAGATTGGGCTAAATGGCTATCCTATGCAAAGTGGTGGTACAATACCACATACCACACCGCTATCAACACTACCCCCTTCGAGGCACTATACGGGTATCAACCTCCATGCTCACATGGGTCCCTGAATCTTAAGTAGCCAGTGTGCAGGACTTGATGCAATAGAGAGACAGACTCAACACTCTATTGCAGGAACAATTACAAAAGGCCCAGAATTGAATGAAATAGATGGCAAATAAAAGAGAAGTGACAAACAATTCATTGTAGGAGAAGAAGTCTACCTCAAGCTCCGGCCTTATCAGAAAAGTTCTTTAGCTCTCTGCAAGAATCTGAAGCTTTCAGCTAGGTTTTTCAAACCCTACAAAATTACAAAGAAATTAGGGCCAGTAGCTTATCGCCTTGCATTACCCAATACCTCCGGACTACACCCAATTTTCCATGTCATTCTCTTAAAGGAAAAAAATTAGGGATCGAGTTACCCCCTCTCTGAACTCATCTAAGATGACCGATGATAACCAATTGAAAGTCTTCCCTAAAGTAGCCCTAGACAAATGTATCGTCAAGTGTAACAACCAGGCCATCACACGGCTCCTCATTGAGTGGGCCAACCACGACATCGACCAAGCTACTTGGAAGGATTTCTCGGTTCTACAATCTCAATTTCCCTCCTTTGACCCTTGGGGACAAGGCTCGACTGCAGCTGGGGGTAATGTCATGTACATGGTCAGTGACCCGGGAACTTCGATGGAAATGAAGACAAAATTAGGGGTTGCGGCAGACATGGGAGGAATTAGGGAAAAAATAACGGCAGAGACACGTGATGTATCTAAGAGCAAAACGGTAGCGGATGGCATTAGCAAGGTTATGAGCCCAATAGACAAGACAATAGAACGGGCCTAAAGCGGATCAGCCCAAAGGATGAAGTCTGTTAATTAAAGAAATGTAGTAGGATTATATAGTAGCCGTTTATGTTGTCTTTTAGATTGTTATGTTTGTTAGCAGGTTTGCAGTTGTGTTTGTTGGTGTCTGACGTGTTAGTAGCACGTAGCTAAGGATTGTTTGTTTGCTAGTTTTCTTACAAAACAAGGAATGTAGCACATGTTTCATTATGCAAGAATATCAATGAAAATCTGAAATTCCTTCAATCTTATTTTCTCTACTGCTAAAACCTCTATTTTTCATCTCTATACTTGAGTTTCACTGCACGGTTGTGACAAAATGACATAAAAAATTTTAATTAAATGAGTGATTTTTATTGCTTGAGATCATAAATAACATAGCAGAACATATCTATGATATAATTTCTCCTTTTGATCTTTTTGGTCAAACTCTCTACATTTTTTTTCTATATCATCATTTAGCCTCTCTTTCGTATTAGTGGTGACTGGTGAGATTAATTACCCTAATTGGTAGATTGATTACTATAATAGGCAGATTATGCATTAGATTACAAATAATACAAAACATTAGTTTATTTTTATTACTGTAAAATTGTTAAAAGTATATTAAACTATACCTTTATTAATAAAAATGTGTCATGGTATCTTTATTTATTATTATTATGGATATAACTATTTACTATTTATTTATCTTAATCTAGTAAAATATTGAAGAAAAAACAAAAAAAAAAAGTCTTCATGAAAAATTTCTACCCAATGGAACTCTTATAACTATAAATTTAATTAATCAAATTTCTCTATTAATGTTAACTATATTGACCGTTACTTTGTTGACGTGATTGATGAATCTTTTAAAAATGAAATGTGTTACGTGAAATATTTAATTATAAAATATAAAAATGTATAGAAGTAGAAAATTTTAAAAATGTATAACATTATTAACATGCGGTTACCCTCGACAGATTTTCATCGATGTGGATTGCCGAAGACTGAAGTTGACAATGGCCAAGAATTGTCGATGAAATATTATTTTTATATTTTTTTGTAATTTTCTATGTTTTATACTTTTAAATGGATTTATAATATTTTTATAATTTTCTATAATTTTTTTATGTTTTATAATTTTTAATAATTTAATTATAAAAAACATTTAAAATTATTTCTATAATTTTTGTATTTTCATTTAATTAAACTTTTAATATTAATAATAATAACCAATTAAGTTTTCGTGGAAGACATATATCACTGTTACAGGGTACATTAGTCATATATTATTAAAGAGTACGATTAACATTAACCATGAGATGATGTGGTGATTGTTGATCTCATTCTTAACAATGAGATCAAATGAGGTGATTAATCATTATTATCAATGGTGAATACTTGGTTAATAATACTTTTGTTTTGAAAGTCGTGAAATTCAACTCCAGTTACTTCATAACTGAATAAAATCAAACTCCTTTAAAGAGATCAATTAAAAATAAAAAAATTCTCAAAGTCATCTAATGATTCCAATAGAAAAAAATATTGTTATTTTTTGTAGTAAAAATCATTAAGTCCCATATTCAGTCAAAATTTATTTGAACTGATCTTCCATCTTCTGTTTCACTTAATGATTCATTTACTAAAACTTCTGTTGGCAATCCACAAGTGCGAACACCATCCCTGCAAGAAGATGCCTAAGCTTTCTCATACCATTATCACTAGGGACGGACGCATAATTTTATGTTAGGGGAACTTATAAAATTTTAAGAAGGCGAACTTATAAAATTTAGGAGAAAATATATTTTCAATAGAAAATACATAAAAAAATTTTAATCTTATATAAATTTCAATTTTTTTAGGGAGGGACTGCCCTCAACCCCTCTAGGTCATCCCTGATTATCACTCCATGTCTTCGGCTTAGGGGCAACGCACGGGGAACCCAGCATTGAATCAATCAAGCTCCACTCTCTTAACAACATAAGTCTTGTCTCTATTCCTCTTCAAAATGTGAGTATAACCATCAGCTGATGCTGGGTTACTCTCATCCCAGTCACCAAATTTTGGAACAGCCGCACTTTTATCGGGCTGTAACACCATAAACCAGATTTTAGTAACAAGCTTGACTAAAGTGACAAGTTTTTAATACAGGATAAGTTTGTCTCAAGAAGAGCCATTGTGTGCGGGAAAGGGCAAAGAACAGATATAATAGTAAAAGTTCACGCAGCCGAATCCCAAGCCAAGCAAGATAGGCATAATGCATTATTATCATTATCAAGTGCTTATTTTCAAGTTCATGCAATGTGTGATGATAAAATGAAAGGACAACGAAAATTAGCTTACACTTTCATCGCCTCTAGCACTTGGCCTCAGTCTGGATCTCCCAGGAGTATCATGGCCACTGTCGTACAAAGTTTTTCCTTCCCATGTAGGTGTCTAGGTGATGGCATGCTACCTCTCCCTGTGACTCGTGCCTGGTGATGAAGAGGTGATTTCTATATGTTGTTTTCAGATCCAAAACTTGATCTTGTAGAGCGTTTTGGTGCTTCATCGGAGCTTACTCTGTGGCCATAGCGTGAAGGAGTAGTGTCCCCGGAAGGTCTGCGGTTGACATTGTCATGTTGTGTTGAGGAGTCGGCATATTGCCTGAGGAAACCATCTTCCCTGCTCCTTAGACGTTCATGTACCCTTCTAGCAGGTGCTTGTCCTACCGGTTCATCCATTTCAGGTTTTGCTCTTGAAACAGGATTAGACCTAGTTGGGGCTGCAAAATCTTGATGCAAATCCCGGCTCTCTTGGGGATCATTTGGGTTTACAATCTTTCCTCCGCCGCGATCCTGACGGGCCTTACGGAAATAAACTGTGTAGGGAACATTCTCTTCACCCTCCCAATTGCCAAACTTGGGCACATGGGAGCGCTGTTGCGGCAATGGCAACAAAAGCTTGTTATTTTAGATAACACACGAACAGAATTCTCCTCCATCTATAATGGAGACAAAGATTAGCAGATCATTGATGGAGATAACATAGAAATGGCTCGAAACAGAAAAGCCAGCAGATTTTACACAAGGGAATCAAGAATTAGTTCTGGCTAATACACATTCAGAATAATGTTCACAAGCTAACTCTTGTAACGATTACCAAGAAGAAAAGTTTTATATATCAATCTTCTCTATCCAATTTAATCGACATTGTTGGATGCTTTAATTTTTCTATTATCAAAATAAACACATCAAAATTTAGTAGGGTTTAGTGTTAGATTTTAGGAATTATAAGTTACTGGTTTAGGTTTAGAATTGAAGAGTTAGTGGTTAAAATCTGAGGATTGGGGGTTAGAATTTAGGTTTTATCGGTTAAAGCCTAAATCCCTAACTATATTATCCTAAACTTTAAACCATAACCTTTAAACCCTAAATTCTAACCCTATACTCTAAAATCTAACCACAACCCCTAAACCCTTAACATCAAAACACTAAATTTTAAGCCTAAACCCATAACATCAAAACCTTAAATTCTAACTCCAAACCCTACAACTAAGATGTTTGTGGCAACTTTTTGTTTCTACCGCATGTGTATTAAATAATAATAATAATAATAATAATAATAATAATAATAATAATAATAATAATAATAATAGGGTTTTGATCACTTACATTGTGTAAAACTTAGAGGTGGCTATTGGGTCGTTCGGATCGGGTCGGTTTGTTTACGGTTCGAGTTCGGTTCTGATTTGAATTTAGTTCGGGTCTATGTTATTTCGGGTCGGGTCGGGTCGGGTGAATATCGGTTCGGTTGATTTTCGGGTTAGGTCAATATCAAATCAGTTAACTTTTTGGGTCGGGTCAATATCAGATCGGCCGGCTTTCAATTTGAGTCGATGTATGAAGATGATATTTTAAAGGAGAAAAATGATATTAAACCATTAAACTTTTACTAAAGGTAGTTGTTAATTAGTAATATAATACAAAATGAGAATAAAACATACATATTTGAGGAAATTAAATTCGGGTTGCTTTCAATTCAGGTTGACTTTCGGTTCAAGTTGATTTTCGGTTCGGGTTGACTTTCGATTCAGGTTGCTTTTGATTCGGGTTTCTTTCGGTTCATGTTGATTTTCAGTTCGGGTTGTTTTCAGTTTCGGATATTTTCAGTTTTGGTTAAATTTGATTCGAGTTAATTTTTGGCTTAACTAAATTCTGGTCAGTTTCGATTCAGCTTGGTTTTGGTTCGGATTCGGATTTTCGGGTCAAGTTTAGACTATCATGTTCGGGTCTATATTAGGTCTCGGGTCAAGTTTGCCAGGTATAGTAAAACTCAATCACTTTTACACCTTTTTTTGGATGGTTAGATGATGATAATATATGACTAAACTTTTTGTTTCCACCACATGTGTATTAAATAATAATAATAATAATAATAATAATAATAATAATAATAGGGTTTTGATCCACTTACATTGTGTAAAACTCAATTACTTTTATATCATTTTGGATTGTTAGATGATGGTAATAAATGACTAAGATTATTTCTTATATTTTTTTCATAAGTGATAATTTTCACATTTTCTACCGTTAATCTCATCCATACATTTACCTTCATCTAACAGTCTAAAAAATGTAAAACTTTCTAATTTTTTAATAGTATAAGATGATTCTATCCCATAATAATAATTCTCTCATACCAAAGGTTCAATTCTCATCTATTCAAAGGCTCACCATAGTAAATCAGTTACCTCAAATAATAATAATAATAATAATAATAATAATAATAATAATAAACCTCTCAAAAGAAAATAATAATAATAACAACGATAAAGATGATCGTTAAATGTCCAAAAGTACTATTTTATTCACCCTTTTTACTCATATTATTGCTAGACTTAGGCTCATATTAGTTGCATTAGTATCCATTCATGCATGTTTGCATTGTTTCCTTGATGGTCAATCTTGATTCCATATTTTGCTTAGTTTTGTGGAAAAAGGGTGCTGCCGGTAATTGTTTTTGTGTGTGCAGAATTAGTTGCCAGAGCAAGGCTGGAACCAGTTGCCAGGGCAATACAAGAAGGAGATGCCGACGCAGTTTCCAGGGCAGTGCATGACGGATACGCCAAGCTAGTTGCCAGGGCAATTATCGACAAGAATGTATAAGATGATGTGGCAGCCGAAATTGATGACTAGATATGCCCAACATGGAGAGATCAAAGAGAGATTAAATCTCAAGAAGTTAGGAGAAGATATAGAAAGAATCTAAATATAATAAAGAATTATATTTTTTAAAAGTATTTAATTTCAACTTGACTTCCTCCCCAAGAAAGACTTTGACCTAGACATCTCCTATTTAAAGGATCCCAAGCCGTCAACTCCATATGCAAGAGAGGAGAGAAATCGACAAGAGGCTTCAAACATCTTCATCTTTTTCTTCTTGTTCGATTAGGTTTATGTTAGGAGAATTTTACTTTGTGTTTCTTTGGAAACTAGCTATGAACTAAATCTATTTGGCTAAGGTTATTGTGTTTTGTGGTTGTGAGAAACGGTTAGATTTTGTTTAGGTAATAGAGTTTGCACTTTCAATTCAAGGTTTACTCATTCTTGGTTTTTATTCTTGTTTGCGAGTAAATTGGGAGAAGATCTCGTAAATCTATCTATTTATCTAATATCGGGAGAGTTAGATTCAAGAAACAAATGAGTATGGTTTTTATTCAATCAATTGATGGTGAAGACTAATCCTGCTTAGGAATAAGTTTAGGATTTCAACGGCTAAAAGGAGCGCAAGATCGGTTGTTGTCCACCTTTGATTCACGTAGAGATGTATTATCAAGGCATACACAATTAGCTAGAGTTTCGACTTAGGGATAAGAAGAAACCATTGAAGAACGCTTTGCCGGACCTTGAAGTTTGCTGCCCAGTCGCCCAAGCAGTTGCCTAGCCAGTTGCCCAGGCAACCGTTCTACTAGTTGCCAAGGCAACCTAACTGCACAAGTTGCCACGGCAACTGAGTTGCCACTGCACTCTTTTACCAAGACGATCTATTCGGCTATCACTCCTCAACTCACGATAACCTGGCTTACTCTCTCTCATTTGATTACATTTTCTTTTACTTTATTGCTCTCTAGTTTAGTTGTTAGTTAGAACTCCTATAATCACCTACTTGTGTTTTTACTTTTACAGTGCAAGATATTAGATTCTTGAAGTGGCACCAATCCTTGTAGAGACGATATATTTTATACTATAACTTGCGACATGTACACTTGCAAAGTTGCGGAGCACTTATTACGCGCATCAAGTTTTTGGCGCCATTGCCGGGGATTGGTAATATCGACTTTGTTTTTATTTTCTTGCACTTTTTATTTTTATTTTTTAAGATTCAAAGGGTTAACAAACTTTGGTTTGCATTGGTATATGACCAGGGCGAGACCAACAACACCAGAATATCCCTTTGATCCAGAAATCGAACGTACCTTGCAAGAACTCAGACGAAGACTAAGAGTAGCAATGGCTAATCGAAACGGCAATGTGAATGCCAACGACAATCAGGATGTTCTAGCGGGAGGTGGAGAGATTCTTGCACGAAACAGAACTGTTCGAGACTATCTAGAGGAAGATCTTGAAGGGCTTAATCCAAGAGTTGTCACACTTGAAATTGAAGCCGATCACTTTGAGTTGAAACCAGTGATGTTCAATATGATCAACACAATTGGTCAATTTGGCGGCTCAGCAACTGAAGATGCACAACAACATCTTAAATCTTTCCTCGAGATTTGCAATTCATTCAAAATACAAGGAGCCACCCTAGATGTTTTACGACTAAGATTATTCCTTAATCACTGAGGGATAGGGCGAAAGCATGGTTGAATAGTATTTCGGCTGAATCAATAGAATATTGGACCGATCTATGTCGTGATTTCCTTGCTCAATTTAATCCTACCAATTTGACTGATAAACTTCGTAACGAAATTACTTCTTTTCGGCAGGCAGATAACGAATCCATGTATGAGGCTTGGGAGCGATATAGAGAACTTTTACACAAATGTCCCCTACACGGATTCCCAGTATGGACATAAGTGACGATGTTTTACAATGCTGTAAATACACCAACAAGGATAATGCTAGATGCCTCGGCAAATGGCATACTCCTAGACAAGTCGCCAGAAGAAGCAATGTAAATTCTGAACAGGCTCGCCAAGAATGATTATCAGTTTCCAACTGCTAGAAGAGGAGGAGTTAGATGACAAGCCATAATACATGAACTGGAATCATCAAACTCAATTTTGGCACAATTGGCTACTCTAACCAAGATGGTCCAGAACATGCAGAAACAAAACAACACACAGGAGTTCAAGGTAGTAGATTCCTTTTGTGAGTTATGTGGTGGTAACCATGATTCTTCTAAATGTACGCAGAATCCAGCTTTTATGTGGGGAATTACAATTGGAGCAACAATGTGATGTCCAGCACGTACAATCCAGCTTGGAAGAAGCACCCGAATTTTTCATGGAGTAATCCCAACAATGCTCTAAACCAGAACAATCAGAATGCACAAGCATCGGGATTTCAACAAAATATGCCACGACAACAGTTACCGCAGCAACAACCGACAACATCTAGTTCTTTGGAAAATTCTCTCAATGCTTTCATGTTAAAAACGGAATCTTATATGGCTGAAAATAGTAACTTCATAAAAAGAATTGATGCTTTTATTAACAGGACCAAGATGAGATTGCAAAACCAAGAGGCGACAATAAAATCATTGGAAACTCAAGTCGGACAATTTGCTCAAAACCTGATTACTAGATCGCAAGGAGGTTTACTCAGCGATACTGAAGTCGCAAAAGGAACTGGCTACGAGAAATGTAAGGCGATCACCACTAGAAGTGGCTGACAACTTAAGGAGGCCCTAGCCCACTCATCAAATAAAACCCCACAAAAAGAACAAGATGAACTCAGTGGCCAAGCCTCAGATGTTGAACCAGGGAATGCCACGACAATCCCAAATGAACATGTCATGGCAACCAACGATAGGCATGCCACGACAACCCCAATTGACGATACCTCAGCAACTCTAGTTGCCCCGGTAATCTCTACAATCAAGTTCCAAACCAATGAGAAGATCGAAGACATCCGACTTCCACCACCATTCCCACAAAGGTTGAAGCGACAAAAGCAAGAATATCAATTCAAGAAGTTTTTTGATATCCTAAAGCAAGTCCATATCAACTTGCCGTTGGTTGAGGCAATTGAACAAATGCCGAATTATGTCAAGTTTCTTAAAGACATTGTGTCCAAAAGAACAATGCTAAGAGAGTTTGAAACAGGTGCCGCAATAGAGGGATGCATGGCCATGTTGCACAATCGCATGCCACCCAAGTTGAAAGATCCAGAAGTTTCACAATACCCTGTTCCATCATAAACCATTATGTCGGGAAAACATTATATGACCTTGGAGCAAGCATAAACTTGATGCCTAAATCGGTTTTCCAGAAACTAGGAATCGGGAAGACAAGACCTACAACAGTTATGCTACAGCTAGCCGACAGATCTTATGTGCATCCAGAGGGAAAATTGAAGATATACTGGTAAAAGTTGATAAATTTATTTTTCCCGTTGACTTTATTGTTTTGGATTGTGAAGCAGATGAGCATGCACCAATCATTCTTGGGAGACCCTTCCTAGCAACAGGAAGAACCTTGATCGATGTTGAAAAGGGAGAGCTCACAATGAGGGTGAATGACCAACAAGTTAAACTAAATGTGTTCCAAACACTAAAGCATGGCGATGAACCAGAAGAATGCCAACTTCTTAATGCCACGACAGAGTTTGACTTCGACAAGGAAATTAGTTACCTCGGTAACTACATTGCCGATCTAGAGGAACTTGAGGTGTATGAAGAACTGATCAATGAGGAACAACAAGAAGAGGCAAATTGGTTAGTCAATCGACTGAGTATATACTTCGAACCACTAGATTACTCAGGTAAGGAAGGTAAACTCGAAAAGCCCTCCACTAAACAACCGCCGATTCTTGAGTTAAAACAATTGCCAGGTCAACTAAAATATGCTTACTTGGGAACCAATAATACATTACCCATAACTATTTCCTCTAAGCTACAGCCTGAGCAGGAAAAGAAGTTGATCGACATGTTGATGCTACACAAGAAAGCAATACGGTGGACAATTACCGACTTAAAGGAAATTAGTCTGGCAGTGTGCATGCACAAGATTTTGTTAGAGGATGATCACAAATCTTCGATTAAGGCCCAGAGGAGACTGAATCATGCCATGAAAAGGGTTGTAATGAAAGAAATCATCAAGTGGCTTGACGCCAGCATCATATACCCTATCGTTGATAGTACATGGGTAAGTCTGGTACAATGTGTACCAAAAAAGGGAGGTATAACGGTTGTAAGCAATGAAAACAATGAACTCATTCCAATAAGGACTGTGACCGGTTAGAGGGTTTGTATGGATTACTGAAAATTAAACAAGGCCACTAGGAAAGATCACTTCCCCTTACCCTTTTATTGATCAAATGCTTGACCGTCTTGCAGATAAACCCTTTTATTATTTTCTTGATGGCTACTCATGTTACAATCAAATTGCCATAGCACTAGAAGATCAAGAAAAGGCAATCTTCACATGCCCATACGGTACTTATGCTTTCCGAAAGATGTCGTTCAGATTGTGTAATGCCCTGACAGCCTTCTAAAGATGCATATTGGCACTCTTTTCAGACATGGTTGAAGACTTCCTTGAAATCTTCATGGATGATTTTTTCGTATTTGGTAATGACTTCGACAGTTGCCTTGGCAATTTGGAGAAGGTGTTGGCAAGATGTGAAGAATCTGATCTAGTTTTTAATTGGGGGAAGTGCCATTTTATGGTAGATGAAGGAATAGTGCTCAGCCACAAGATTTCATCCAAGGGTATCGAAGTAGACAAAGCCAAGGTGGACGTGATTGAAAGATTACCCGAAGCTTTCTTGGACATGCAGGTTTTTATAGGAGGTTCATTCATAATTTTTCTAAGATTACTAAACCCCTGTGCAATTTGCTTGAACATGATAAAATCTTAAATTTTGATGAATCTTGCGCCCAAGCATTCGAAACCCTTAAGGTTCAGCTTGCTTCGACACCCATTGTTGTTCCACCCGATTGGATACTACCTTTTGAGCTCATGTGTGATGCGAGTGATTTTGCGGTAGGAGCAGTCCTAGGCTAACACACAGGTAAGACCTTTCATGTGATATACTACGCTAGTAAAACCCTTAATAGCGCTCAAGTGAATTACACAAGAATGAAGAAAGATTTACTAGCCGCAGCTTTTGCATTTGACAAGTTACGGTCCGATTTGATTGGTACAATGGTAATTGTCCATACGGACCATTCGGCAATAAAGTATCTATTTGCTAAAAATGATGCCAAACCTCATTTAATTCGTTAAATATTACTTTTACAAGAGTTTGACATTGAAATTAAGGACAGGAAAGGAATAAAGAATCAAGTTGCCGATTACTTGTCATGTTTAGAACGCAACAGGGAGGAGGGCGCGGATTTAGAGATATGCGATGCATTCCTAGATGAGTAACTGTTAGTAACCTCAGTAACCCCGGATGCCTCGGCAACCACTGAAGTAGTTGCCACGGCAACACATGCCTCGGCATCCCCTGATGCCTCAGCAACTCTAGTAGTGCACGCCTCAGCAAGTCTAGTTGTCTCGGTAATACCCTGGTACGCAGATTTAGTGAATTTCCTGGCTTGTGGTATTTTACCTTATGGCCTTACTCATCAAGGAAAGAAACGGTTCCTCCATGATACTAAGCATTATTTCTGGGATGAGCATCTGTTGTTTAAACAATTTGCAGATCAGGTTATACGCCGATGTATCCCTAAAGAGAAGCAACAGAATGTACTTCGGTAATGCCATTCTTCACCCTATGGAGGACATTTTGGAGGAACACGTACCGCGGCCAAAGTTTTGCAATCCGGTTTGTATTGGCCAACACTGTACAAAGATGCCCAAGAGTTTTACAAGCAATGTGATCGTTGCTAGAGGACAGGCAATATCTCGAGACGACATGAGATGCCACTCCAAAACATCCTTGAAGTGGAATTGTTCGATGTATGGGGGATCAATTTCATGGGACCCTTCCCATCTTCATTCAGCAACCTCTACATTCTACTTGCCGTCAACTACGTATCCAAGTAGGTTGAAGCCGCTGCAGTTCCCGTTAATGATTCCAAGACCGTGCAACGATTCTTGCAGAAAAACATATTTACACAGTTTGGAATGCTGAGAGCAATTATCAGTGATGAAGACAATCACTTTAACAACAAACTTATTGCCAAGATGTTGCAACGCTTTGACGTGTCGCACGAAATTGCCATGGCATATCATCCATAAACTAATGGGCAAGCGGAAATTTCCAACCGAGAATTGAAGAATATCATCGAGAAGGTTGTCAATCCTTCCCGAAAAGATTAGTCTACAAGACTAGACGAAGCACTTTGGGCTTACCGAACCGCATTCAAAACACCATTGGGAATGTCCCCGTTTCATCTTGTCTATGGTAAGATCTGTCACTTACCGCTAGACATCAAACACAAGGCATATTGGGCAATCAAGACCGTGAATATGGATTGGGAGAGTGCCAAACAAAAGCGTTTACTAGATCTCAACGAGATAGAAGAATTTTGTGCACTCGCCTATGACAATGCATGAATCTATAAGGAGAAAACAAAGCAATGGCATGACAAGAAACTATTGTCGCGGCAATTCATGCCAGGGCAACTAGTTCTTCTATTCAATTCTCGGCTGAAACTTTTCCCGGGAAAACTGAGATCAAGATGGTCGGGACCATTCGAAGTAGTCAAACCATTTTCCCATGGTGTCGTGATAATCAAGTCCACCACTGACGAACATGAATTCAAAGTTAATGGACAAAGATTGAAGCACTACAACGACGCCCATGCGGAACGAAATAAAGAAGTGGTCACCTTAGGAGATGCATGATAATGCTTTCCTTTCGATATTTTCTTTTTATTTCTATTTTTCTCAAACTTATTATTTTTATATTTATTTTATTTTATTAATTTCGGATATTCTTAGGATAGATTTATTTATTTTCTTTAGGTTGAGACTACATCTTTCTTTCTTATTTATCTAATTGTTTTTGAATTTTAGGTTTAAGATTTTTTCCACATCTTTATCTATTTCTTTTTATTTATTAGTTTATCTTTAATTTTAATCCTTATTTTATTTGTTTTTGAATTTTAGGAAAAAAGTTCAAGATAAAAAGGAATTGGATTCAAAAAGGAAGTTTATTCAACAAAGGAACATATGGGCTAAATCTAAGGCTTATATTAAGCCTCCAATTTACCCTAAATAAACCCTTATAGCCGGCCAAACCCCTTCCCTAATTCCCTTAGCCGCCCAACTCCCCCAATCAATAACCTTTGCCTTCTTTCTTTCCAATCAACCTTACCTACCATATTAACTACCTATCTTTTCTATTTAACCCATCACCCTTAGCTTCCAAGAAACCTATTCCTACTTTTAACCTTGCAACTCTTTAGTTTCTTTTGATTTCTTTTCTTTGTTTCTACCCAACTCACAACCAAGTTCATCTATGGCAACAAAACTCAAGTTTTTGGTGCACCAAAGTTCTTCCAAGGAGCCGACATACAAGAAATTTGCTACATCGACGGTTCAAGAATGATTTTACTCCAAGTTTGAAAGCCGGAAGATTTGCGAAGAACAAGGCTTCTAATATTCCAATTCTCATCAAGATTTCGGTCTTGAGCCCTTCATCTTCGAAAAGATTGCACACCAAAAGTGGCAAATCTTTTGCCATCAACCAGAACCGGGCAATATCTCATGGGTAAGAGAATTCTATGCTCACTCCCCTAACCCGGACAATCCCTATGTGTTTGTTCACGACAAAGCTATCCTCATAAGCACCGAGAGCATCAATGCCTTTTACGGGCTCTACATTGAGAAAGACGAGCATCAAGCCTTTTTTGATCAACTCACGCCCAAGCAACTCGACAAGGTGGTTCAAGAACTCACTCTACCGAGAACTCATTGGAACAACGGTAAATACAAGGGCATGGTAAACCACCTTCGGCTTAAACCCGAGGCAAAATTATGGAATAAGTTTGTTAAAAATTCTTTAATGCCCACCATACACAATACTACCATTGATACACCTCATCTTTTTCTCATACATTCTATCTTGCATAATCATATCATTAACATTGGAAAAATTATTTGTGATGAGATTTTTGTATGTAGCACAAAAGACAAGGGTTCTCTTTTCTTTCCTTGCTTAAACTTCAATCTTTGCAAGGAGATGCATGTCCCAAGTGAGTCAACCGATGAAAATGCACTACCAAAGTCTGGTTGGAATTGAGCACAAATCTAAAAGTTAATGGGAGAAGCACCGGTAAAATCACCAACACCTACAGTCGCCGCGGCAACTCCTGCCGCCTCAGCAATACCTGATGCCCAGGCAACTTGGCCCGTAACCCCAAGATAACTTCAAGCACTCTTACAACCGTTGGCACATCGCCTTGAGCAGATTGAAGCCCGCCAACTAATGTTTATGTGGTACATGAAGGACCACAACATTGTCATCACCTAAGTCATCATGAAAAAATACCCGAACAGCCGAGTGTCGTTCCCTATCTTTCCTGCTGACATTCTTGCCACGGCAACCACAGAAGCGGTTGCCACGGTAATTGCAACAGATGGTGCTGCGGCAACTTACACAGCACATGCCCTAGCAGTTGCCACAGCAACCCACACTGAAGATGTCGCGGAAACCGAGACTAAAGACGCCCCGACAACCACTACAAAAGATACGAACCAACTCGTACTGAATCATTTTCTGATTTTTCAGATTCGAACGAGTCCTCCATTGCACCAACAAAGACCACACCAGTCGAATCCTCCAAGCCCAAGCGAAAAGCCAATACGATTGAGGAAGAGGATGATGGGGACGATGAGGACACACCCGTACGAGGATCGGTTCCACCATTGGCAACAAGAAAGCGACCACCACGTTCAAGCAAAAGAATCAAGACATCGGCCAAAAGGAAACTAATCATCCACGATGACGAGCTCTCAGAGTAAGTCATCGCTTGCATTCTATTTTTTTATTTTTACTTTTATTTTTATTCTCTTTTTTGTATGCATTGAGGATAATGCCTCACTCGAGCTTGGGGGGATTGTTACTAGTTAGTTGTCATGTTTAGTTGTATTCATTTTAAGTTGCATATAGGACACATTAATTGCTTGTCATGCCTTTAGTTGGAACAAGAATTGCTTAGATTTGATAAATATTCGATGATGACATTGCCAATATACTTAATTGATAGATCTTTTTATTCTAGGGTAACCGTGGAAACACTTAGAATCCTACTATGATGCTAAACTTGATGAAACATTGTTGTGGCTTGATTGATTTAAGGAATTCTAACGAACTTAGGTTGATATTTAAAAAATTAGAGGATTAAAATAAAAATTGGATGAATGCTAGAGGTGCCCGAAACTGGCTCTAGTATATGCTAAAAAATTGATCGCTAGAGGTGCCCAAAACCAGCTCTAGTCGAATAAAAAAACTTAAGAAAACTAAAAACAAATCACTAGAGGTGCCCGAAACCGACTCTAGTTAAAACATGTTAAAAGAACCCAATGAAGTAATTTGAAAACCTCTTGTTAACATAGAATCTGAAAAATCAACTTGCACACAACTCCGCACACACTCACAAGCATTATAGTTTGATTCCGAGTAACTCCTAAGTTGTCCGAAAAATGAAAAGTCAATCATACTTTGTGCCACAATTCTGAGGATTGAAATCAAGTTCGAAGCTACGTTTGTGAAAATTGAAGTCTTGGCGGGTAATTATTAGTTTGCATTGCTTGAAGACAAGCAATAGTTCGAGTTTAGGGGCGTGTTAAGTGTCCAAAAGTACTATTTTATTAACCTTTTTTACTCATATTATTTCTAGACTTAGGCTCATATTAGTTGCATTAGTAGCCATTCATGCATTTTTGCATTGTTTCCTTAATGGTCAAGCTTGATTCCATATTTTGCTTAGTTTTATGGAAAAAATGTGCTGCCAGTAGTTGTTTTTGTGTGTGCAAAATTAGTTGCCAGAGTACGCTAGAACCAGTTGCCAGGGCAATACAAGAAGGAGATGCCGATGCAGTTGCTAGGGCAGTGCATGAAGGATACACCAAGCTAGTTGCCAGGGCAATTATCGAAAAGAATGGATAAGATGATGTGCCAGCCGAAATTGATGACTAGATATGCCCAACATGGAGAGATCAAAGAGAGATTAAATCCCAAGAATATAGGAGAAGATCTAGAAGGAATCTAAATATAATAAATAATTATATTCTTTAAAAGTATTTAATTCCAACTTGACTTCCTCCCCAATAAAGACTTTGACCTAGCCATCTCCTATTTAAAGGATCCCAAGCCGTCAACTCCATATGCAAGAGAGGAGAGAAATCGACAAGAGGCTTCAAACATCTTCATCTTTTTCTTCTTGTTCGATTAGGTTTATGTTAGGAGAATTTTACTTTGTGTTTCTTTGGAAACTAGCTATGAACTAAATCTATTTGGCTAAGGTTATTGTGTTTTGTGGTTGTGAGAAATGGTTGGATTTTATTTAGGTAATAGAGTTTGCATTTTCAATTCAAGGTTTACTCATTCTTGGTTTTTATTCTTGTTTGCGAATGAATTGGGAGAGGATCTCGTAAATCTATCTATTTATCTAATATCGGGAGAGTTAGATTCAAGAAACAAATGAGTATGGTTTTTATTCAATCAATTGATGGTGAAGACTAATCCGGCTTAGGAATAAGTTTAGGATTTCAACGGCTAAAAGGAGCGCAAGATTGGTTGTTGTCCACCTTTGATTCACGCAGAGATGTATTATCAAGGCATGCATAATTAGCTAGAGTTTTGACTTAGGGATAAGAAGAAACCATTGAAGAACACTCTGCCGAACCTTGAAGTTTGCTGCCCAGTCGCCCAAACAGTTGCCCAGGCAACTGTTCTACTAGTTGCCAAGGCAACCTAACTGCCCATTCGGCTATCACTCATCAACTCACGATAACCTGGCATACTCTCTCTCATTTGATTACATTTTATTTTACTTTATTGCTCTCTAGTTTAGTTGTTAGTTAGAACTCCTACAATCACCTACTTTTGTTTTTACTTTTACAGTGCAAGAGATTAGATTCTTGAAGTGACACCAAACCCTTTGGAGACGATATCTTTTATACTATAACTTGCTACGTGTACACTTGCACAATTGCGGAGCACTTATTACGCGCAACAATGATGATGATTAAGATTATAATGATAATAAAGAAACAATATTCACTGCACAAAATCTGAAAGTAGGGGTGCTTATTGAGTTGCACAGCTCGCAAATAGCTCGATTCGGTCAAAATTTAATCAACGTTCGATTCGTGTTGAGTAATTTGAGCTCGACTCGAGATCTTAGCAAGCGGAGTCGAGCAAAGTCCAACTCGACTCGATAAGTTCGTGAGCAACTAATTATTTTTATAAAATTTTTATGATATTTTGGTGTCTACCTAAAAAAATTATATTTCAATAAGTTTAAATGCTAGTTAAAAACTCTAGAAAAGTCAGTGAGTTAACTAGGTAATTTACTCATAAAATATTTAGTTTTAAATTTTCAAAACATTTTGTATTTTTCGAGAATTCAAAAAGTTAATTTGTATTAATAAGAAATTAAATTATAATAATCATTCTTTCCTTTTTTATTAAAGCCTTTCCTTTTTATTTTATTATCACTTTATGTCTAAAAGGGGAAAAGTCTCCGGTTATCATATAAAAAGAAAGATTGAAAGCTAAAATCCCGAAATCCTTAGGGTTTTTTCTCCTTTATTGTTTATCGAAGATTGTTGAGAAACCAAATAGAGTTTTACACTTAAATGTTGACTTCATCTCTAATTCGGTCATGATAAATTTATTTGTTTGAAAGAATTCATCGTCTCTGTCATCTTCATCGTAGGTAAGCTTTACCAAGATATGTTTTCTTTATTTTTTTTTCTTTTGAGAATGGATCCTTTTGTTTTTTTTTTCAGATCTAGATTTCTTGTTGATATTTCCACTTTAAGTTGTTTTTCCTCTGCTTACCGACATCTTTATTTTAATTCCATGTTTTCACCTTCACGCTGAATTTTATTGTTGATTTCTTTATTACTATTTTATGATTTTGATACTTGTATTCATGCACTTTTTGGTTGAATTGAAGCTTTGCTCATTATGGTTTCTGTTTGGATGTGCGACTTGATTGTGCAGATATTTTATTCTGTGTTTTTAGTATCGTTTGTTCACCGTAAATATTTCATTTTGATAGTTATAGTTCAACGTAAATTAGTTCCTATACTGCTGGTTTTTAAACAGAATTCTGACCAAAATTCAACACGAAATTAACTTCATTCTAAATCTTGTATTAAAGTCTTAAATAGGCTCTCGTTGTTTTGGCTGCATATATGTATATGGTCGTCTGGAATTTGAAAGAAATATTCATGTATTGACTTGATTCTCTAATAAAATCTCATATACTAAAATTATATCGTGCAATTTGGTAAATTATTCTTCTACTTCCAATTTCACAGCACTTAGTTTGGATTGAGTGTGTGCTTTGGTTGAAAATCAAATAATTTCTGGACACACACAAGGATATCAGTGGCTTCAATTGTAACATTTGGTTTGACTCTACACAGGATCTGGTGGTGGTCGCTCTTTGTGATCAAATGTACTGTTGGCCATGCATTTACAAGTTATATAGTTTAAAATAAATTATTTTATTCTAACAGTCTTTTTATTAATTTTATAAAATTTATAGATATAAAGTGAATACTGTTTAAATTTTAAAATAATATAATATAATGATACTATTAAATATGTAATTATGATAATAAATGTAAAAATATTTATTTATCTAGAAGTATTATTTTCCAACGGCAAAGAACACATCAAATAAATTGTGCAAAATATAATATTATAATTCTATAGTAATTAAATTAATTTAATACAACAAATAAAAGATAAAAACGCAATAAAATTTGTAATGTATGTTTATCTCAATGGAAGCAAATTCTGAAGAAAAAAAGTTTTCAGAAAAATTTATCAAACAGTAAAAAATGAATTACACAGTATTATCTAAACACTAGAAAATATTTTTTGTAATTCATTTCTAGAAAAAGTAATTTGTTTTTCAGAATTCATTTTTTGAAATGTCAATTACAGTGAAACAAACATCGTATTTATCTTCTTAGTCGTCGCGTTTTTTTTCCTCGGTCATGACAAGTCGGTTTATTTATGTCCTCACATTTTTTCTTCTGAATTTGTATGTTTATATAAAAGCTCTAATAATATTACTAGATTTACCTATATTTTAAAAAATAAGGTAAAAATTTTGGCGAGCTTAATGAGCAACGAGTCGAGTCGAGCAATGAGATTTTTTAACGATCACAAGTCGAACAAAATTTTATTGAGCAATGTTTAATTTCGAAACAAATAAAGTCTTAAAAAGTAATTAAACAAGAAAAATTAAGGAGATATAGGTTTAATTTTAAAAATTTTAAAATTGAAAGGCCTTAAAAATAATTAAACCGAAAAAATGAGAGATCAATGTTTAATTTTATTAATTTTAGATTATATAGTCCTAAAAAGTAATAAATCATAAAATCCGAAAAGAAAAAATAACTTAAATGCAATGGTTTCAAAACTATTATGACCTAGAAATGAGGGACTGAATTGCAATGTATATTGCAAACCTTTCTTGTACACATTTGAACAACAATAATATTATGAGATATTATATGAATGAAGTCATTAACGGGATGAAATAAAATTAGTCTGCAGTTGACTAAATTATACTGTTATTCTATCTAATATAGATGATAAAATAGTGTTGAATTTGCGATTTTAAACAAGAGTTTTCATGTCGCAAGTTTAGCTGGTTTTTGGAGGGAGCTGAAAAGTTAAAATCCGTCTGTGGGAATCGAACCCACGACCACATTGTTAAAAGCTATACGTTCTACCAGCTGAGCTAAGACGGCATTAGATAAATTTTTCCATAATTATTAAAAAGTAAAATATTTACTGTCTCGGCCGAACGAAACTTGTTTTAAGCTTAAGCTACGAGATGGTCGTAGCAAAGCACCACCTCAAAGCGAATCCAGAAAGGCAAAAACGAAATTGCAGGTGCACCTTACCTTGCAATTGCAAGAGGATAAGTTCTGGGATGTAAATGGAAATAAGTGGTGGCGGGCGTGGCTGCCATTAGAGGCTGAAGGAGGGGCGGAGCTCATTCGGAAATGAGCCAACACTTTTTCATCTGCCATTGGCTTCAACACAAGTTCTTCCCTCAATTCTTCTTGCTTTAGGCCTTCATTCACCCATCCAGCATGGCAAGAATTGACTCGGTGCTTGTAAGCAATCCAAATTTGATTATATAACATATTATTTAAATAAAAAGTTACATATACTGATTGCCGAAGAAATGAAAATTATAATATAACCTTTACTAGTATTCGATATATATATGTAATAATTGTTTCGTTCGAAAAAAGATATATTAAGAATTATTACTTATATTTATGTCCAAATAAGGGTAAATAGTTAGGTAAATTTAAGTCTACCTCGTACATTATGAGAATAGAAGACGATGTATCTAAACATTTTTAGTTATTCTTCATATAAAAGAATATTTAAATGTAAACAGTAGTTTAATTGATCTGTATTGTATTGTATGCATAGAAGGAAAAAAGTATTTAGTGATAGTTTAAAGAGAAAAACTTTGATACACAGGCCGTGTAAACTTTAGTTTACACGTGCCTTTTAGTTTTAGAGGTTAGGGTTTTAGTTTAGGGTTTAAGGATTTATGTTGTATAGTTTAAAATTTAAAATGAGTGTTTAGAATTTAGTACATAGGGTTAGAGTTAAGAATTTAGAATTTGAGTTTTTATAATGTAAATACACAGGTTTGTGTAAATCTGTGTATCAAAGTTTTACCCTAGTTTAAATATTATATAAAAGAACAAATTCTGAGGTGGATAGGTACCGTATTTCTAATCGGATCCATAATCCATTCCTTGCAATCATATCCGTAATACGTGCTAAACCCCTCTACGTCTACTCTAATGTGGATAAGGATGAAATCTCAACCAATAACCAAATTCTGAGTAGTATTTTCATCACGTGCAAAAAAGTAGGCATCGTACCATTTAGACGATCAATATTCCCCACATTCAACGATCCCCGATTCCCTAAAACGCGGAATCCAAAATCTTTATCAAATCTAGTTCAATTCCAATGCGTTTTTCTTTTATCCCCACATCAGGCAAGTATCCAAATCCAACGAGACTCGCACTGTAAGGGTATCCACGTCAGCAGACATCGGAAATTGCTTTTGAAAATATTACGGTGACGCCACTACGTGAGGACCTGGTTGAGAATTTGAAGTCCACTTTTAGTGGTTTAAATTTGTATATATAGCTTAAAACCAACGCTTTATTTTCTCTTTTAAACCACCCACCCTCTGTCTTCTTCCCTCCAATTCGCCCCTTTTAATTTCTCCACACACTAGCACCAGAAGCGAGGTTCTCGGAAAGAATGTCGGCGGCAGGTAGCGGCGGAGGACAGGCCGAGGACAAGAAGCCGGGAGATGCAGCCCACATTAATCTCAAAGTCAAGGGCCAGGTATAATTTTTATTTTCTTTCATCTCTGTTCTTTTAATCTTTTCCATTAATTTTTGATTTGATCGTTTGTTGTTCAGGATGGCAACGAAGTGTTTTTTAGGATCAAGAGAAGCACACAGCTGAGGAAACTGATGAATGCATATTGCGATCGGCAGTCGGTAGATTTCAACTCGATCGCCTTCTTATTTGACGGGCGGAGGCTCCGAGGAGAGCAGACTCCCGATGAGGTAAATTTCAAATCCCCGATCATCACCAAAAGTGTTAACAAACGTATAAATTTACTGCCAAGTTCTTTAATCTGATGGAATGCATTTTTTTGTCACGATGTTTGGGCAGCTTGAGATGGAGGATGGAGATGAAATTGATGCTATGCTTCACCAGACCGGAGGCGGTCGCGGAAGTCCATAGCTTGGGAGAACATTACAGCGTTAGTAGAGTATCATCATATTGTTATTATATCTTATGTAGTTGAAAGATCTGGACAACTTTTGGATTTTATTTTATTATGCACGAATATAATTATTTGGTCCGGCCGTCTATTTGGAAATCAAGATTCGATACTTGATTCATTACCATCTCTAATCCATCTCATGTAACATGTAGCGAGTGGTGACAGCATCAGAACAAAACAAACATGACTGAACAGTTGCTTAGTTAGACGACATATCTCAAGCTGGCAACTGAAGTCTTTTTTTGTTCTTCCAGCTGCAATAAATCAGATAATTTAGATTATTATAAACAAGTATAAAATTTTGTTTACCAAAATAAAGATTCTTACCTGACAATATAATAGTAGAAAAAGTCCGCATATAGGAGTGTTTGAACTATCCCAGAAATCCAAGCTGCGAGTCGTAACAAAATCAGTGAAGAACAATTAAGAAAATTGGAAGAGTTTACAGAGAAAGGTAGGGAAAACATGGGAAATCAAAGAGAAATCGAGTATAGAGCCCAAAATGGTAAAAAAAAAGTGTAGAAGTAACTTCACTCAGTATGATAAATTTGGAAAAATTATTGGATGGACTTGTCATTTATAGTTTCAGTTAATAAAATTTATTCATCTCATTTTTCCTAAGGTATATCTTTAGCTCTTTCCTACATTTAAATAATTTCTTGATAAATTGGGTCATAAATTTCAATCTTAGTAACAATCTAAATTTCAACTCTTCTATGGTATTGGTAGACAGAGGTCTTAGAAATAGAAATTCTAACAATCAACAATATCATTTTTAAAAAAATGCCAAATTTTTGGCTGTGTATCAATTAGGTTGGAGATTGATCGGCAAACACTCCAAAAAGTAATATGATTGTTACACGAATACACAAATGTGTCAAAATTTCCAAATGTTTACAAACATAAATAAATGGGGCAGTGGAAGTAAAAAGAAGAAAGTCCCTTTGCAGCCTTTACCAAGGCCAAGAGTTTAAAACCTGAATCAAAAACCAATTCAAAGGAGATGATGCAGTATGTGCTCTAGGAGAGAGACTTACGTATCCAATGGACATAGTGCGGTTGGGTTAAGTATCGATAAATCCAATTAAGAATGTACAATCCTCGATATGCACTGCAATTTAAGAGAAAGACAAAGGAAATCTGTCACTTGCTATGCACATCAAATTAAACGAGAACCCACAACCTTTACACATCTAGGAAGACATGAGCAAGTAGATTTTTAACAAAATTGAGACATCATGTTTTATTCAAAATTTCACATCATGGAAGAACATCTTACAATACGGTTAGGGATGGAGCAACGTATAGATTGGGAGGGGGCTCTTGCCCCTCTCAACAAATTTTGGTACGATAACATGGGTCTTTTTAGTTTAAATATTAATCAAATAAGGCCTTTGCCCCTTTTGATTTTTAGGTTTAAACGCTTAATAAACTCTTACTCCTTCCAACGTTTGACTCTAACTCCGTCCTTGAACTCTCAACAAATTTTGAAACTCTCAACAAATTTTGGTACGATAACAAAGGGTCTTTTCTCTTTTAGTCGTCTGAAACAAAGGGCACTTAACCTAATGAAGAGTAAATGTATCACACCATGAGCAGCAAAAACCCCTAGTCACACTATGCTTGAAGCCTCCATCCTAAACCTTCATAAGGTTGGGGAAATTTGACACTCTCAAAATGATTCTAAACTTCATTGAGTCATAAACAACAGCAAAAAGATACTTAGTAATCCAAAATGTGATGTGAAGGAAATCCCAAATTTTTTATACTGAAATTGTGAAATTTAAAGGTCTATGATTCAACTTCAAACTACAAATTGCTAATTGAAAAGAAATGATGCTTACTATATAATTAAAATTTAAAACACAAAGCAAAATAATTGAAGAAAACAAGTGCCCTAACCTAAAATTAATCATGCAAACCACAGCATCTAAGATATTGTCAATGATTTAACTAGACATTACTTTAAAAACATTAAAAAATTTTAAAGCATACCCAAGAAAGAATACATATTGGCCAGTCAAGTTGTCAATGTTCCTAGTCCTTTGTAAGAGTACAAGCTGAGGAAGTATGGCAACAGCTTCTAGATATACCGAAAATGTCCACATTACCTGGGATCCTTTTTCCATTAAAGAAAAATACAAAATGAACCATAATTGAAAAGGGAAAAAAAAGTTGAAAAAAGAATTACCTCCTTGAAGGTGAATTTCTCATGAATGAAAAGGGCCAAGAGCAGGCAAGGCAATAGAAGGAAATAATGGCGGAAAGTGTCGTGGTCTTTATCGTAAGACCTTTGAACAATCTTATGGACACGCATGTACCAAACAATCGAAAAGGAGCTTCCCAGAAATATCAATTTCATCAAAATGTTGTAAAGGGGGATAAAATCAGTGAAAATGTCCAAGTAACGGCTAGCAAAAACGATGGCGTAAAGCTCTTGCGTCTTCAAAGAAATACCCGGCGCCGATTAAGCAAAATCACAATCTGGAAATCGAATGAAACCCAAGGGAAAAAAGTAATAATTTGAAATATTGAAAAAAGGAGGGAAAAATGTTACCGGCGCAAGATTTCATAGTGTGGACCTTGAGGACCAAGACGAGAACGCTGGCCAGGTGAGTCATATCACCTGCTAATCTGAAAACATTCATTCTCGAGCTTCCAAAATCCAATAACCCTAAGTTCTTTCAAATTCTAAACCAAAAATGCTAAATAAATTATTATTTTTTGTTTATGTATAACTTTATGAAACCGAACATCTTAATGGTCGAGCGTAAGAAAATAATCCTTTACCAATAAGATAAAGACACGTTGTCTATCCATGTTGCAGTCTTCGATAATCGAGATAGAGAGACTGGTTTGACGCAAGCAGCAACGCAACGCTTTTCCAATGGCGGTGAAAATAGTCGTTTTATAAGGTTTTGGGTGAGTGTTTGATCGATAAGTAAAAGATTTTCGATAATAGAGTTGCCGATATTATTTTATTATGCAAATTATCTGTGAATTGTTTAGTCAATCCAAATTGAATAATTTATACAGAAGACCAAATTAAATAAAATGAAAGGTGAAAGACTAAATTATAAAAAAATATTATAAAAAGAAACTTGAAGTTACACAAGTATTCTAAAGTAACTTAGGAATATATGATTTAAATTTGGTCTAAAATGAAACTAAAAGGATGGAAGAATTGAAGAAATAATGAAACTAATAACTAAATCACAAAGGCATAAAGCCAAAAAAACACCACAAACGTTTGACCGAATAGTCATTTTATTCGTATTTTTTTGAACCAATTTAACCCTAACGTTTCATTTTTAGTCAAAATAGCCCATATGCAGATGAAAATTGTTAGTCAACTGACGATAAACAACTTGAAATGACTTGACAGAATGATGCGTTCAGAAGAAAAAAATATTTTATATTTTATACAAATATTTTTTGACTGATGTGTCATTATGTAATGTCAACATATTTGTTTATATGACATTGCTATCGCGGCGTGCACTGCCATGTAGGTTTGTCACGTCTATTTCAAGCTATCTATCGTTAGTTAACTAACATTTTTCATCTGCAAAAGAGCCATTTTAACCCAAAATAAAACATTGAGGGGTTAAATTGGTTCAAAAAACATTAGGGCCAAAATGTCTATTCAATTAAACGTTAGGGGCATTTTTGACATTATGTCAATCACAAAACAATCAAATTAATTTTGAGGGCATTTTTGGATAAAATAAAAAAGACTTGGTTTTAATATTCAAAATTTCAATTATTTCAACTTTAAAAACTCAAACTCAAAATCCAAATTATTAAATTGACTTGACTCATATAACTTGAATAATTTGACACAAATAACTCAAAATAAAAAATAATATTTTTTAGTCAAATCAAGTTTTTTCTCACTCGTATATAGATTTGTTGTGTGTAGGGACGGATTTTGGTATGATAATTTGAGGTGCTTAATCAAAATTTTTAAAAATTTTCAAGGTTTAATCAAAATTTTCTAAAATTTTAAGGATGAAATAATATTTTTAAAAAAATTGAGGGTCTAATTAGAATTTTTCAAAAAATTGGGAGACTTAATGAAAATTTTAACAATTTGGGGAACTTAATTAAATATTTGAAAATTTTAAGAATTAATGAGAATTTCTAACAAATTTGAAGGGCCTAATTAAAATTTCTAAAATATTTAAGGGGTGTTATTCAAGGGCTAAAATTAGTGAACAAATAATATGTTGTAATTACACCATAATGCTAAAAAGTTTATTTCTTTTTTATTATTTAAGGTATTACATTCTCAAGTCAAATGTTGATAGTCGAACTCATACAAAATGAGACAACATAAGCATCCATAACCACTCGACTAATTAATAGATCTAACAGAAATTAGTTTCTTTAAAAATGATAATTCATGTATAATTAAAATTCAATTGCTTTTATTCCTTTTGGTGCATATTTTTTCTCATTGTAGTAGGAGGTAAGGGGGCGAGTCTAAGGAACGACAAGTTAGTGTACGACTAATAAACTGCGGGATGTTAGAGCCGTCAGATGGGAAAATTTATGATTTTGACCATTAGATTTAGATTCCCATTAAAACACGCAAAAATAGGAAGAAGTCGCTGCCGGTAAGTATCATAATGTAGTAAGAAGTTTCGCAACTGTATGGGGAGAAAATTTGTGTTGCAACGTAAAAAGATAGAATAACGCATATGTTTCAGAACTATGAAATATGTACTGAAACCGGTAGTTAATATGTTAAACTCAAATTGTTAGTGAAGTATGTAACAAGTAAAGTTAGAAGAAGATATTTCAGAATTAGATATAGAGTAACGAAGCAGTCTGATGTGAAAGTAACTTTTAAAGGTTAATGCATAATAGTTGACGTTTTTCTCATGATATCAGAACTTTTGTACATGTTTCGGAACCTGTAGAAAAGGTGTAAACAAGAAATGTTTAAAGTGCCTTTAAAATACATGTATTTATAGTATGTAATAGAACACACGTATAAACACCGAAATTTGGAGTACGGTATGTTGGATAGTAAGAAGTAGACGTATAAACCATAAAAGTAAAGGAAGAAGATAATATATTAGGGCAATCGCGGAGTATCAGAATTCATCTACGAGTTTCGCAACCTAAAGTACAAGATGATAATATGTTCGGTTTAACGGTTCATATTTCTAGTTTTTTTGTAGGTTATCTTAAAGCTCACCAACTTTCTTGAAATGAGAATCAAACCTTTATTTCCCGACTGAAAACCTAAAGAAATCTCTGAAGATGAGAAAAAAGTTTCAGTCAGTGTAAAGGATCGAAACCTTAACTTAAGTCTGCAATTGAACCTGTGCAATCATCTCCATCGCGAAGGTAACAAGCAAAACCCCAAGGTTTGTTTATTTGCGAAATACTTGAAATCTAGGGATTGCGTTTCCAAATTTTGGTATGGAATTGCATTTCATGTTGGAGGAAATCTGTTTAAATTGAATATTATGTCCAGGTTGGGTTTTTGTTGTTGAAAATGGTACATTTTCCATCGGTTTGAACCAAAAAAGGTTAGATTTTTATGTAATGAGGATGGGTTTAATTATGAGTGAGTTGGTTTGTTTCTGCACTGATTCATGTGAAGATTTAATTCTTAGGATGACTACTGCTAATCTAAATCCCGTTTTTGACGAAGATGCTGATAGAATTGGTATAGAATTTGGTGATAAAGATGGTAATGATGAAGTTGGTAAAGAAGGTTCCGATGAAGTTGCTAAGGAAGTTGCTCATAAAGATGGTAATGATAAAGTTAGTAATGAAGTTGCCCTGTCTGAGATGCTAGCCATATGTGATAAGCCGTACGGGAAAAAAACATGTCCTCCCTTCATGAAGTTTTAGTAAGTTGATATTTACGTGTTCTTATTGAAATGCAGAATGAATGAATGATTGAATGTATACCTTTATTTTTTTATTGTTTTACAGTAAAGTTGAATGTATAAGGATGAAACAAAGAGAGGAAAAAGTGACTACCGAGGTAGGTTTCAGTTGATTATGTGTAAAAAATGTTAAATTCATTTGAATAAGTTAAATTTGTAGGTTAGGAAATAGTAGGCAAGAAATGAGAAAAAATGTTAAAGGAAGACAAGCAACCTTACATTGATGAAACTGAGAAGGAGAAGGCGACATACAAAGAGTATAAATCAGGACAACTAAAGAAGGTAATAGAGAATAGCAGTAATTCTTTGTTTGATACAGTAAGATTAACGTATGAATATGGATGTCAATTGGACGGGGAGGGTGCGAAGGGTACTCTTCCCACATCCATCCCCGTTAAGAATTTTCATCTCTATCCCCGCCCCATGACCCGTTGCGAATACAAAATCTAAAACCATCTCTGCCCCACAACCTACAAGACTAAAACCATCCCCGCCCCATTACTTACGTGGGTCATGAGACCCACCTAATCCCCTCTTTACCTGCCTTGTAACCCTTTCATATAATATTTTTATAACTATTAGTTAAAAATATAAATCAAATTTGTTATAAAAAGTATAAAATACCCGTCATTCGGACTCCCGCCACATAGTGAAATTATTCTAATTGTCACAATTTTTTTAAAATAATAATATACGAAATTAAAATTGTACAACAAAAAAGTTTGGACTAAAAAGATACTAAAGTCTATTGTAAAGGATTGAAAATAGCACAAATAACATGTAAAATAATATTTCAATTGCTTAACAAATAAACATTACAGAAAGAACTAAAAAAGCATAACAATTAAAAAACAACCTTAAAAAATAAGAACAAATACCGATAGAATCTAAATAACATACAATATTAGGAAAATAAAATTAAAAAAGTAGAAGAATAACATATATACGGTGAGGACTGAAGAGAAGAAAAAACTTTAAAAAGAAGGCATAACGATAGACAACAGTAAAGAATAAACTAATAAACATAATAAATGTTATATATATATATTCATAAATATTTAAAGATAAGTCAATGTAAATTATTTTAAATTTGACTCTGATTCAAATTTATATATTAAAAATATTTATAAATTTGATATGATCAATTTCAAACTCAATTATATACATATATATATATTGAATTTTTTATTAATATCCCAGGAAAAAGTCAATATAAATTATCTTAAATTTGACTATGATCCAAATCGGTTTTATATTTTTAATAAAATTTATAATAACATTTTATAAGATCTGCTGGGGTGGGTGGGGATGATGCGAGGTGGGTGGGGATGATACGAGGCGGGTGGGGATGATGCGGGTATAAAGAAATATTCACTCCTTCCCCACCACCCACGACGAGTCTATTTTTATCTTCATCCCCGCCCTACAACCTACGAAATTTGTAACCATCCTTGCCCAATTGAATGCGAAGTGGGGCAAATCCCCGCAAAACCCGCTCCATTGACATCCTTACATAGGAACTTATCCACTGTCTACAGACATCTTTTGACACAAGGTTTAGTCAAAAGAAATTGTATGATTTCATAAAAAAATTGAAGACGATGAGGATTGATCTTGTTCTTGAAGAAATTGGTTTTGGGTCATTAGTTTTTATAAAATCGTGCAGTCTACGTTGAGACCTATGTGGGGAATTGATGGAAATTTTTGATGTTGGAAGGGGAGTTATTTAGTTTGAAGGACACAACATTACTCTATCAGTTGAAGATGTAGAAGCTATACCGGGCCTGAAGAATAAGGGTGTTGATGTTCATGAAGTGCTGTCGAGTGCGAATGGTAGAGAACTTGATGCAAAGTATAATCTCAGCATATTTTTAACTTATGCAGAAATCAAGCAAGATATAATGCCTGGTGCTTTTGAAGGGGATGCTTTGAAAGCAAGGGTGTTGCTGTACATTATTGGAGTATTTTTGTGTCTAACTACTGAGATACGTCCATGTGTAGATATTTTGAAGTTGTTGTGCGATGATTGCTTACATGGTAAAGTGAATTAGGCCAAGTATGTTTACGATATGCTCATTGAGGCAATAAGCTATTTACAAAAGCCAGGAATGCACGTTTACCTAAAAGAGTGTATTGTAATCCTAAAGGTAAAGTTAAATTAGCATTAGTTATGAGAAATCAGTGGAACAAAGCTTTGTCATATTAATTTTATGTTATGAATGATATGGACTTTAGGTTCGACTTTATGATTATTGGTCTGGTTTTGATAACATAAGTAGTGCAACTTCTAATGGTGGTGAGGCTCATATTCTTTACTGGGTGGAGTCAAAAGTCGCGTTTGTTTATGCCTGCTTAAAGACAGATCGAGCTTTGAATAGACCAAAGGTATGTGCTGGTTTATTATTCATCTAGTATGTCAAATTGCAATAATGATTAAGTATTTTTTTACACTATGGAGATTATTGCCTAGAAGCACCCATTATCTCAAACTTTTGAAGCATGTAAAGTCAAGGAATCTGCGGAAGTCATGGAAGCACATAAAGGCATGAAGACTTTGAAGAGACGTAAGGTAATACGTCATGAGTCATTGTATTAATCAGTTATTATGCGGAAGGCAAATCTTTAATATTTATTTAATTTGCAAGGTTGCTTTCGCGGAGTATGACATTGAGAGATGTAACAATGACGGTGCAACGAGGGAGATGATGTCAGAGATGCTTCATCAAATAATGTCGGAAGTAGAAGGGGTAAAAGAGGTTGTCAATAAGGGAAATAATAAGAAAATTAAAGGTGAGAAGCAAATAATGTTCGAGGTGAATGGGCTAAAAGAGGTTGTCAATACGGGAATTGAGAAGAAAATAAAAGTTGAGGAGAAATTGGACAGTATGAGGGGGTAGATGATAAGAAGTTTGGAGAGAAAATGAGTATTTTTTTGAAGACGTCGTAGAAGTGCGGGCCAACATGACCTGCTTGAAGCAGAGCTTGGTAGAGAAGATAAACGACGTTGAAGTTAAAATTGATGGTGTTCATTAGGTTGTCAAATCCTTTTTGTACGAAATGAAAGGTACTTTGTAGCAGATATCAAGGAATATGAAGGGTGATAAGGCAAGTATTGTGAATGAATTTAATAGGATTATTTCCTGTAAGTTAATGGAGATGTCACATCATAAATTTTATGGTCAGAGCCTTATTCATACAAAGACAACAGAAAATATTACTCTGTCTTCTAAATTCAAAACATCCGAAGGTGGAGCTAAGCGCTGCTTAAATTTAGTAGAATCTATGACTGTCCAGCTCCGATGAAGAATGAGGTAAAAGCTAACCTTATTTAAAGACCATTTTCATCTTGTTCTTGTCTTGACAAGTGTAATGTTCCATTGTAGGATCTGCCACTTATCCACCAGGTTAGTCGAAAATCTCCTAGACTTTTAAAAGATAACCATGTAACTGCATAAAGTTTAGGAAGTTAATTTGGAATAATTATTTTTGTTTAGTTACCATTCTCAATGGTAAGCATTGTTTGTGTGTACCGTGTACTTCAATAATAGCAAATGGTGGTTTCCATATGCATTGAACATTAGGCCTTAAGCCTATCCAATTGAACATTGGAAATTATATTGGTTTGGCCATTAAGGACATCAAATTAAATGTTGTACTACCTGATGAGCTTTATGACGAAGAATGGGCCTACTATGATTATTTATGGAATACCCTGTTGACACAAGAGTAAGCCTTCAATGCTAAAGCTTTACGTTTTCATGAAATATAAAATAAAAGACATAATACAATGTTTTTCTGCAGCTATGTGGTTATTAAATTCGGCAACATTTTTTTTCATTGTTAGAGAAATTGATACGTTATAACCCAATGAACAACTTGACAATATGGTTCATGAAACGTTAGCAATAATATCTCGAACACTTCTAATATTACAAGCAATGAGTGACATCTAGCAATACATCATTGCTACCTAAGTTACATGAAATCATGGTTTGATTTAACCTTCCGTGATTAACTTCTTTTATGTATTTCATCATTTTGTCCTCATATCTAGATCAGACACAAGTCATGGATTAGTCACATTTGTATAGTCCATCTAATGTTTCTTGATATCTTGAGTAGACTATTATAAACGAATAACTATGATATCCCATATGAATTTATTCGAGCATGGCCATGCATTTTATAGTCTCACTCAATTAAGTGGCCTATGATATTACTCATATTATGTAGGAGGGACAAATCCTATCTTGATCAACCATATTTCGCTACATGGATTATGACATATCCAATATTAGCCTTTATAGTGTAGTTAGTTATGACACACGTTTGACCGTAGTAAAATATGTCACTCACAATGTTGAAATAATGATGATCTCAAGTCTGAGGATCATACATGTAGTTATCACCATAAGCAATGTTGTGACTGTCACATAATAATCTAAGAAACATGCTCATAACGGGTCAGTCCAGTATGTTGTTCCCTAACACATACTTATGTATTAATTTTGACATCTCCATGTCAATGACAACACTTTGTCATCAATCAACTACATATTAGTCTTAATACATTATTGTTGTCCAAGCCCACAATAATTCTTGACTAAGGACATTCAAGAATAACTATATTATTCTAAGGACTTTATTATAATTCAGTTTATTTATAAATACACAGAATACGATTGAAATAATAATAATAATGTCTTTATATTAATAAACAAGATAAAATAAGTATATCTTTTACAACCATCTTATGATTAGTCTTTGGGCATACTCCAACAATCTCCCACTAGCACTAAGACCAATCACTCATGTATCTAATACCAAGAGACTTAGTGTGACACTCATGCTTCTATTGTGTCAGAGGCTTTGTCAGTGGATCGTGGATATTGTCATCCGTTGGTACTCTATATATTTCTACATCCCCTCGATCAATGATTTCGCGAATGCGATGGTAACGCCTAAGTATGTGTTTAGATCGTTGGTGAGATCTGGGTTCTTTTGCTTATGAGATGGCTCCGTTGTTGTCACAACATAGATCTATAGCATTTGATATACTAGGCACGACCCCTAGTTCAGATATGAACTTTTTGATCCAAACAACATCTTTTGCAGCATCGCTTGCTACAATATACTCGGCTTCTGTCGTAGAATCTGCTATTGTATCTTGCTTTGAACTTTTCTAGCTTACAACACCTCCATTAAGGCAAAACAAAAAACCCGATTGCGATCGAGAATCATCCTTATCAGTTTGAAAGCTTGCGTCAGTATAACCTTTTATACTTAGCTCTTCCTCACCTCCATACATAAGGAATGTATCCTTATTTCTTCTTAAGTACTTAAATATATTTTTGACTGCAACCCAATGACCTTCACCGGGATCTACTTGGTATCGACTTGTCATACTTAGTGCATATGATACATCTGGACGTGTATATAGCATGGTATATATGATAGATCCAATGGCCGAAGCATATGGTATATTACTCATGTGTTCTTTCTCTTAAGGCGTTGAAGGACATATTTCCTTCGAGAGGGAAATGCCATGTCTCATAGGTAAGAATCCTCTTTTATATTCTTCCATACTGAATCTTTTCAGTACTTTATTTATGTATGTATTTTGACTTAGTCCTAGGAGTCGTCTTGATCTATCTCTATAGATCTTGACTCCTAATATGTAGGTTGCTTCACCCAAGTCTTTCATAGAAAAACATTTTCCTAACCAAGCCTTTACAGGCTGCAAGATAGGTATGTCATTTCCTATTATTAGTATGTCATCCACATACAATACCAAGAATGTGACAGTGCTTCCACTAGTTTTCTTGAAAACACATGGCTCATCTTCATTTTTAATAAAACCAAATTCTTTGATTGCCTCATTAAAACGAAGATTCCAACTTCTGGAAGCTTGCTCCAGTCCATAAATGGATCTTTGTATCTTGCATACCTTTTGGGCTTCTTTTGGATTGACAAAACCCTCAAGTTGTGTCATGTACACATCCTCATCCAATTTTCCATTAAGGAAAGCGGTTTTGACATCCATTTGCTAGACTTCATAATCATAATCGGGATGAATTTAAACATAGCAATAGGGGAAAACGTTTCATCATAGTCTATACCATGAATTTGACGAAATCCCTTAGTGACCAATCGCCCTTTGTATGTTTGTATATTGCCATCCATGTCGATTTTCTTTTTGAAAACCCATTTGAACCTTATGGGCTTAATTCCTTCGGGTGGGTCAACCAAAGTCCATACTTGGTTTTTTGACAAGGAATCCATCTCGGATTTCATGGATTCTAGCCATTTCTCAGAGTCCGGGCTCTCCATTGCTTCCTGATAAGTCCTAGGATAATCTTGGTCCATGAGAAGAACATCTCTATGTAATGTGACAATAAATCCATATCTCTCAAGCGCATTGCATTTTCTCATAGACCTTCGCAGTGGTTGTGTTTCAAGAACGATTGGATGTTCCTCAACTATTTGTGGAACTTGTTATTGTTCAATCTATGGTTCAGTGATCTGTGGTTGATCTTGAATTTCCTCAAGTTCAATATTTCTCCCATTTCCTTTTCTAAAAATAAATATTCTTTCGAGGAAGACTCCCGTTCGAGCAACAAACACTTTGTTCTCGGGTGGATTGAAGAAATAATATCCTTTAGTTTCTTTCAGATATCCCACAAAATTACACTTATGAGATTTGGGTTCGAGTTTTGTAGACATATGATGTTTAACATAAACTTCACATCCCCAAATTTTCATAAAAGGCATACTAGGGCGCTTCCTAGTCCATATCTCATATGGTGTCTTTTGAATCGATTTAGACAGAACACGATTTAGTGTGAATGCAACTGTCTTTAATGCATGTCCCCAAAAAGAAGCTGGAAGATCAACATGACTCATCATTGATCGAACCATGTCTAACAACGTTCGATTTCTCCTTTCAGAGACTCCATTGTGTTGTGGAGTACTTGGAGGTGTAAGTTGTGAGACAATCCCGCATCCTTGAAGAAGTTTATCAAACTCTAGGCTTAAGTATTCTCCTCCCCGATCTGATTGAATAGCTTTGATACTCTTTCCTAGTTAGTTTTGTACTTCATTCTTAAATTCCTTGAACTTTTCAAGGGCTTCAGATTTATGATGCATTAGGTAAACATACCCATATCTACTGAAGTCATCAGTGAAAGTAATGAAGTATTGAAACCCTCTTCTTGCTTGCGTATTCATCGGTCCACATACATCACTATGTATTAGGCCTAATAAATCACTTGCTCGCTCGTTTTTACCATCAAACGGTGATTTAGTCAATTTTCCCATTAAGCAAGGTTCACATATATCAAATTGTTAGAAAACAAAAGAATCCAAAAATCCATCTTTATGAAGTTTTGATATGCGTTTCTCACTTATATGACCCAAGCGACAATGCTAGAGATAAGTTTGATTAGAGCCATTTATTTTTGATATTTTCGTCTTTATGTTATATATGGAATTATCTTGATCTAAGATATAGAGGCCATTGATTAATTGAGCTGTACCATAAAAACATTATTGAGGGAAAAAGAGCAACTATTATTCTTAATAATAATCTTAAAACCAATCTTGTCCAAACAAGAAATTGAAATAATGTTTTTAGTCAAGCTAGGTACGAAATAACAATCCTCTAAATCTAAAACAAGCCCATTAGGTAGTGACAAAGTATATGTTCCTATAGTATATGTTCCTATAGCTAATGCAGCAACTCTTGCTCCATTTCCCATTCGTAGGTCCACGTCTCCTTTTGCCAATTTTCTACTCCTTTTTAGTCCCTGTACAGAAGTACAAATGTGTGAACCACAACCGGTATCTAATACCCAAGAAGTAGATGTTGATATATTAATATCAATAACATAAATACCTGATCCGGACTGTCTATTTTCTCTTGCATTTTTGATGTCCTCAAGATAGATAGGGCAGTTTCTCTTCCGATGTCCAACATTGTTGCAATGGAAACGTTTTCCTTATTTTTCAAATGGTGATTATTTATGGAATACCCTGTTGACGCAAGAGTAATCCTTCAATGCTAAAACTTTACGTTGTCATGAAATGTAAAATAAAAGACGTAATACAATGTTTGTATGCAGCTATGTGGTCATTAAATTCGGCAACATTTATTGTACTGTTAGAAAAATTGATACGTTATAACCCAATGAACAACTTGACAATATGGTTAGTGTAATAAATAACGCGCATGGCTTGAAATTATATGAAACATTTGGAGCATGTTTTGCTAATTGATCATTATTGTTTTGTAAATTGGCAAGATTATTGATATGGTGTCCTTGTGCGAGGTTCACAAGGAGGCAATGGAAAAAACTAAATGTCGGGCCTTTATGCCTTTTTATTTTTATGTATGTATTTTTGTTACCAGCTTATACAATGTTTATGCCATAGGTCACTGTTGATAAATTGCTTTCGATTGTAAATAAAAAACGTTATTAATTGTTGTGTACTCAGGAAAGAGAGAAAAATGCCACAGCGTCATCGTTTGCAGAGTTGTATGCGGGTACAATGATGTATTATAGGAACTTTGCTGACTTTGATATAATAAGTAAAAATGGGTTAAAGGATTTAGTTGTTAATTTGTTTGAGGATAAGGTAAATTTTAATTAGTTGAGGACAAAATATTTTGTAGGTATTCATCCCCATGAATAATTTATCAGATTGGTTCTTGTGTGTCTTGCATATGGCACGTGGGGAAGTTTGGATACTAGATAGCCTACCAGATATTAATGGGAGGCAGCGTAGGGAAGAAACAGTTAGGAAAATGGTAAGAATACATCCATTTGCCGTGTCACCATGTTAGCATTGTATGTTATTAACGTCTATGAATGAATTTTGAACTATGTTTACATTATTGTTCAGGTTCGCACTTTTGCAGATTTGCTAAGCATGATGACTTCGTTAAGGTGTTTGGCAAACCGAAGATGGCGTTTGAGAAGCTGAAATTTGAACGTCCTAAAGTAAAGAAAGAACAACGGTATTTATCTTTCCATATTTCTTTATTATCATCATGAAATTAGTAAATAAATGACTAGAATCGCATCGAACTTGATAAAGTGGACAATGGTATGCTCGTCATTGCATGGATTAAAAACATATGAATAGGTGCCCAATCAGTGATCTACCGCGTATCGTAAGTGAATAATTATCAATCATGTTTCATTTATAATAAAACGTCGAATGCTTAAGATGAAAGGGAATTTTGTACAAACATATTTACTTATTTCCAAGTATAGGGACTTAGAGAATGTGACAGGATGCAGTTGCTATACCAGCTATGTGTACATAAAGCAAACACGGACATGTTTGCGTTGCACCGTGATGTGGAAGAACATAAGAAATCAATACAAGGGATTGACTTGGGAACGAATGCAAAACATCCGAGAAGTATTACTCGACGTCAGTATTCACGTGAAACCATAGATGAATGAGTCAGGTTCATTTCTAAACCATTATCTTTGCACATTTATATCATACTAATTTGATATGCAATCATAGTTATTGATTTCTGTTATGGACTAACAAAATTGGGTTTTTTTTGGAAAATTTATAATATGAGTTACACGACTTGGTCCCCATTTCCGCTTCGATTGACATCATATTCTGCACCGATTTGTAACCCAAGGACAACTTTTTTATGTTGACTTGATAATCGGTCCCATCTTGACGGATGATAAGTTTAAGTTTTAGGAAATGTTAGTGACAACTAACTAAGATCATTCGTACTTAATTGAGGTGATCTAATGCACGAAAACAGGTTTTTACAGATGTTCAAAATGTGAGTGGTCGATCTTAGTTCGTGCAAATCTGGCAGCGTCCCCCCCTTTTTTGAAAAAAATTGTTGTACATTCCCCTACATTTAATCACTAATTTTTATCAGGCTTTATATATATATATACAATACCAGCTTAGTTTTTTTTATTATTATTATCTAAATGGGTTGTGATAAAAAATAAACGTATATAAAAAAGTAATAGAACCCATTAAATATGTCAAAGTTCATGTATAGAAACTCAAAAAATAAATGATACATGACCCGTTTGAAGCCCAAACCTAAATCCTAATTACAAAACCTTAACACCAACTTTTTCTCTTGCAGCCACCCAATCTCCATTGTCAGATCAAGATCTGATCTGACGGTCCATATGCAAGCAAGAGAGACTGCCCAGCTTCCCCACTCGCGTGTGGGACTCACCGTCGCAACCGCTCGCCTATCGTGCGCTTACACTACCTCATCTCATCCGTCCTCGTAGAGCTACCGCCGGAGATCCCTTTGCCACTATATATCCACCGATTCTCCCAACCACTATGCAGGGCAAAAATTGACAAAGAAAAGATAGGATATCATAATGAAATCAGCCACAGTGTATTCATTAAAGTTTGCTTATGCTTGTAAAAAACGAACATAAAGTATGTAACCATCTATTGTAATATTCAGATTGGATATCAATACAAAAAAGATTTCATAGAGGTATTTCCAGTTCTTCACTTTTCATTTTGATTCAAAAATACAAAAAAAAAACTAAAAGAGGATATAGGGTTTTTACCGGTTGAGTCTTGGGTCGTCGTCGTGCACAGCGGCAAAAGGCGGTGCTGCCGATGAATGACACCATTACATCTTTTTGCCTTCCCCGTTCTTCATCTTGGTTTCAAAACATTTTGGGTTTTCAAAATCTATGTTTTAAAGAAAGAGAAAAGGTTTCGATTTTCTCGGATTCAAGTGAAAAAAGTGGACTATTTTGAAAAACCTAGGTCGAATCTGTTGTTATAAGAAGAAAAATGAAGGTTTTGAAAGTTTTTAGGAGGTCATCGGCGCCGGTGAACGACGGCCGGCACGGCCAGCCCTGACTGGTTCCTGGGTTTATGAAGAACCGGTGAAAAAAATTTCATAGCGTTTTTGCACTCTTTTTGGGTAAAACGGGTTAAAATGACGAGTTTAAAAAAATTAAGGGCAATTTACATTTTAGATCACTAAACTTAACTTCCACTTTCATTTACATCATAAACTTTTAATTTAATCAAATCACAACTTTCAACTTTTATTATTAACAAACTAACTCACTTATACCAATGTTATTGAATAATTATAATGGAAAAATTTAAATTAACACTTTTATGGAACATATTTTTCATGTATCATCATCAAATAACGTTTAATTGATAATTTTAATATTTTTCTATAAGAATTTTCCAAAATTTTCATTTAACTAAATTCAAAGGAAAACTAACTAAATTTCTTATAAATCCTAACAAAAAATATTTAAATTGCCAATTAGAAATTATTTATAGATGATATGTGAAAATATGTTAAATAAAAGTGTCAATTTTAATTTTTTTCATTAGAATTATTTGATGGTATCAATATAAGTGACTTAATTTGTAAATAATAAAAGTTAAATGATGTAATTTAATTAAATTAAAATTTTGTGATGTAATTGAAAGTGAAGGTTAAGTTCGGTGATCTGAAATGCAAATTATCCAAAAAAATTAACTTATACAGTGCTTACGTTTTTAAAGGGACCTCACCGAAATTCTCTCTATGGTCACTGCGATTTTAAAAAGTCATTCATTTTGGTCACTTTTTTTTATTATTCGATGCTTTTTTTGCTTGTAGATTTTATTATGATTTTAATTAAATCTCATATTCCTTGCTTTTACTCGGTGATTTCCATTATTATTATGTCTTTCCTATATTAAATATGCATGTTTCCCTTTTATCATATATGTATATTATTTATAATTTATAGGCCATATATATGTTACGTGTGTGTATATATAATAATGTTTGTATTAGGAATGAATTGCTTTATATACCTATATTTATATTTATTTATTTTTGCCTTTATTTCCATATTTATATGTTCTGATCCATTTATTCGACTTTTAATTTAAGGTTAATTTAGTCTTTTTTTTTCTTTTATTTTATCCCTTGTTTGTTTATTCCCTTAATTTAATTTATGCTATTAATTTCTTTATTTTATGGGTATTGCTTTATATTTCTATTTTAATTATTCTTAGCCTTGTTTGTAGTACATATAGTCATGTATTACATTTTTATACCATATACAATATACATTTACTTCAATATATTTAATGTATGTTTTTTAAGACCTCTAAACCAATATTTTTATACCATATATAAGTATAGTTATATATGTATTAAATACAAATCGGTTTCCTATATTATATACTGTATTACATATATGTATCCTTTTTGGTTACTATGATATGTTTTTATATTATATATACATATGTTTCGTTTACATGTATATGATGATCTATATGTATTATAAACACGATAGTATCTATTTTTTATACGTATATTAAATTTGGCTCAACATATATTATATATTTTTATGCTTACTATGTTTACGTAAAGTATTGTTTATATATATATCTATATATATTTTCTTACACTTATGTATACTAATTATGTTTCTACAATTTATTCTATATATTACATACCTATTATAGTTTACATGTATTATATATTATGCTTTGTTTCTAGTATATATATGTCTGTAGTATTCTGTCCATGCATTTATATTATGATTGCATCTGGAATATAAATTGCTAATGCGGTGCCCTTTTATTCGAGAGTAAACGCGGTTAGTATCAGTCGTAGTGGTGGTGGTTTTTTCGTTTCTTCTCGAATAATGGGCCCTTAAAATTTACTCGCATGTATAACCAAATTTGATTTAATTTTCACTTTAATTCGCAAAATCCGATATTAATAAAATGGTAATTGATTTGGTAGCCAGTTTGGACGTGGTAGGGGTGCGAAGCTTTCCCCACAAGTGATCGACTCCCGATCCCAATACGCAAAGAATCTTCGGTCTATTTTTTAGTGTCCAGCCTACCTAACCCAAGTGACCGTGGTGACTAATTTTTATTTCAAAACGCGAGTATTTTAAAAGAAATACCCAAATCAAAATTTTCAATAAAAACGGGATATCTTTCGGATTTTTTAGTCGCTACAACATTGCGACTCCGCTGGGGATTAAATTTTTGTTTTTACATAAAAAAGAGAGTTGGGTCTAAAAACAATTATCACTTTATTAATATCAGAATTTGTGATCTAAAGTGACAATTAAGTTAATATTTGTTTATAAATGAGAGTTTATTTTAACGTGTTTAAAATTTGGCATTAAACCTGTTTGTTTTAAGTGGGGGAAAACGCTAGTGCTTTCGTAAGGATATCGTTCCTCCGTATGAGCCTAGCAAGTACGTTCGGGGCTCGAGTACCCTATGTTTTTGTGGGAATATTGTTTCCCCGTATGGACATAGCAAATGGGTCCCCCGAATTGAACTCGATTGAAAAGAGCCTATAATGGGTGATGATTGAGGGCCTTGCTACCCTTAGTAGGGGACACCGAGGACAGTTTGGATACCCTTTTAGTACCAAAACTGCATATAGTGAATATAAAAGCCTATCCCTCGAGAGCCATGGAGACAACCTAGAGAATTATATGGTATGTATATAGGGTTGTATATTTTTATACTTTGTTTGCTCTTTTTATTTCCTTTTATTGCATTATCATTTTGATCATTTATTTATATTAGATACTAATTTATTTCTTTTCTTTTGTTTTCTTTTTTACAATTTTTTGCATCTTCATGGCATTTTAAGGTATTGATTCGCGAGTGCTCGCCAAATTAGAAATCGTTCATAATGGATAGAAGGTTTTGTGATCAGATAAAAAATGGCGTAAATTCAGGGTTATGCCCTAAAGATACAACATAGACAATATGAAATGGCTCACCAAAGGCATTGAATCAGACATAGCAGACGATACTCGCGCTAGTGGCGAAAAAATTGAGATACAAGAACTGAAGAAGCAAATGGCCGAGTTGACGAACCTGATGACTTCTATGACTAAAGTGAAAAGAATTGTCAAATCAAAAGAAGAATTGATCAAGAATCATAACGTGAAGCTTGATGGTCAGAACTCTACCCCTGAACGAGGCAACTCCAGTAAATACCATAGTTTGAACCCGTTCGTGATCCACATCAATAAACTGGTAGAAGATACATCTGAGTCGAGCTCCAAGAAAATGGTGGTAGGTCTAGAAGAAACTCGAGAAACAAGTGATGTAAAAAAGCACATCCCAGTTCCTGTGAGGTACACCAAGCTGCTCTCGATGCTCATTGAGAGAAGCCTTGTCACCCTGATCCAGTCCGTGCCAAAGGGACCTCCTTACTTGAAAGGTTACAACATTCGTGCCAAATGTAGTTACCACTTAGGAAGTTCGGGTCACACTACTGAGAATTGTGGGGCTTTGAAGAACAAAGTTCAAGACTTTATCAAAGCAGGAGTGTTAGGTTTCGAAGATAGGAGATCCCGATTCTACATTGAGCCAGCAATCACCTGAGAGACAAAATCGAAGAAGATTCAATACCTAGGACAAGGTTCAAATCTTGATGTTTACTTCTCGATCGATGTTCAAAAGGTAAGAGTTAAAGGTTCTCATTTCGATCCGATATCCATATCGTATAAAGAGTTATATCCTCAGCTCCTGAAAGCCTAGTTGGTGGGTCGGGTCTTCCTAACACCCATGCAACCCCTGTATCCAGATTGGTATGACGTTAATGCTAGTTTTGAATATCATCCCAGAATTCAAGGGCATACCATCGAGAATTGCATCGCCTTTAAATGACGAGTTTATGCTCTTTTGGAAAATAGACAGTGGGATTTTGAAACAAGGGGTCAGCCTAGTACAATAGTTGACCATTTAGTGGGATTAGAATCTGAGGCTATGGATGGAAGTACTCTAGAAGAGGGGCATTCGTTTGAATGTGACGCCCAAGTGAACAAGCTCAGGCAAGAAAGAGATGATTTGAGCGAAGAACTAAAAAATTTGCAGGATAATTATTAGAAGCTTTATTGGGTGTTCAAGGCTTTTGGTTTAGGAGATACTTCTGGGGAATGGAAGAACAGTGTCATTCAGCTGAAGAAAGACTCAGAGTATTGGAATAAGAGGGGTAAGAAAAGTGAAAATCAAGCCAGGTTGTTGTCACAAAATTTGAAAGAAGTCGAAAGCCGATGCAACATTCTTAGGGATGAGCTGCATGATAGTTTAGCCGCAAACAAGGTTTTGAAAATAAATATACAACAGAGTGAGGACAAATCCAATACCATTTAGTTGGAAAATGCAACGCTTAAAGAGCAAGTGAGTGAGCTTAGAAGTTCTTTACAAACGTGTCAGATTCGTGTTGAAGCAATCAAACAAGTTTCATATGAAAGCACTGTAGAGCTTACTTCTAAGTTGCGAGAGGCTGAACGAGAAATATAAGAGAGGAACAATGTCATGAAGATTGTTATCACTCAAGCATGCAAAGTGGCTCAGCAAGTGGTAGACTTGGCCGACGCAACGATGCCATTAAGTTATAATATTGATCTGGCATTAAACCGTGGAGGGAAGCTGACCGTGTTTTTGAGAGAAATTAGGAAATTAGGAGATAGGGCTCACCGTTGTTTGTAAACGTCTAATATCTAATGCAAACAAAAGCTTTTAGTCTCAATGAAAGTTGTTCTATGGGGATCACTTTTGGAATCAATACCTTATTGCATACATGTTTACATTTTAAAGATACATTGCATTGTATATTTAACATGACGTTATCATTTAGCAAACATTTCATTACCTTTCGTAATCTAAAATTTTTGGGGTTCAATGATAGTAACCCGAGAATCAGTTGAAGTTTATCATATACAAAAATTTGGGAAGAATTGAACAAACTCAAGGATCAAGACTCGAGCAGTTAGAAGATAGACTTGAGAAAGAGGTTAAGAAGAGAGAAAGAACTGAAGCTTTCAACATAAGAGAGATTTTCCTAGTCCCTAACTTGGCTATTCCATTGAATTTCAAGATTCCTCACTTTGAGAGATATAATGGTACCAGCTGCCTCGAGATTCATCTAACTATGTTCTGCAAAAAAATGGAAGGCTACCTAGGAGATGAAAAGTTGTTGATTCACTACTTCCATGATAGTATGACAAGGCCTGCCATAATATGGTATAACCGATTGAACAAAGACCAAGTTCGGTCTTGGGATGATTTAGCCAAAGCTTTCTTAGGGCAACATAGATATGCCCTGAATTTAGCACCTAGTCAAAATTTTCTTCAAGGCCTGAAGATGAGATCAGATGAGAGCTTTAAAGGATATGCTTTAAGGTGAAGGAGTTTAGTAGCCCATGTACAACCTTTCATAACCAAAGAGGAAATGACTCCCATATTTCATACAACTCTTCCCCTTCCTTTCTTTGATATAATGCTCAGGAAATCAAGGAGCAGTTTTGAGGATTTTATGATGGTTGGGGAAATTATAGTATACAAGATCCATAAAGGAAAATTGGGACCTAAGTTTAGGGACCGAACCAACTAGTAAGTGAAAGAAGAGAAAGAGATGAATGAGTGCCACTTCCAAAGTGCTCGTAATTGTAAAAAAAAGAAGGCATGCCGATCCTTCTAAGTCACCGCAAAAAATTCCTCGAGCAAGTGCAGATCTTAAGATATATGGGGTACCCATTTTAGACTTGTTTCCTCATTTGGTTGAAGGTCATTACATCACTCCTAGACCGATGAAGGTTACGCCTGACTTATCTGCCATGAGTTTTGACTCGGGTAATATTTGTGATTTCCACGTCGGGGCACCACGACATTCTACCAGGAAGTGTAGGCCGTTATTGGAAGAAATTAAAAAGCTGGTTAGCGATGGAGTTTTAACACAAGAGTTAATCTAGCAATGGAAAACAAAGGAAATGGGACAACCTTACACGGCACTGAAAAATCCATAATGATTTGTCACCCTGAAGATGACTTGAATTCCCTATGTATGGATTTCTCATCTATTCATGATAGTTTGTAAAAATTCTCCCATATTTTGGTTTCCCCTTTTGAGAACAATGCACAGAACAAACCCTACGGCTTGAGCCCTAAAGTAGTAGGAATATTTTGTAATGACACATGTCTATTTATTTTGTCAGAATGAAAGTCACATTTTCTTTATTTTTTTTTAGAATTTTTTGCATTCTTTGATTCTTTAAACATTTCATTAATTGTTACGGGGTAGTTTTATGTTCTCCTATACACATATGAACATATTTTTGAAAAGGACAAGCATATGTATATATCATTTTATTAGGACCTTAAATTTCAATTGCAAGAGTATCTTTGATTCAAATCCAAAGATTAATTCCAAGCTTCTTATGTCTAGAATGGATTGAATGTTGTGAGGATATTGCAAATGTGAGCATCTAATGATATATTATGACAACAGGGGAACAAACAGAGCGATCAGGTAATGGGAAGATCCTATTTAGTGAATGTCCCCCCTCGGGCATTTGTTGTTTAAAATCTTTGAGTCGAGTGTTGACCCTAAACTTCTACCTCCTAAAGAGTTTCTCTAGATGTCTATGAATGAGACAACGAATGTCATTCTTTCACTTTTCAAGGAGGAAGAAATGAGACCAATTACATAGGATACAAAGGCCAGAGAATCATTAGAGAGAAATGGTTGAAGGAAAATTTATGCTCTATGAGACAATCAAATCAATTAGAAAAATGCCAACTAGAAGGCCGAAGAAATCATGAATGAGAGCACTAAGTTGAACAATATGATAAACAGAAAGTAAGATACCATGTGAAATTCTTTATTCAATTTAGAAGAGCCGTGGAGAATTGATTAAGTTCGAGCGGAAACATGCACCATCACTAGCCAGGATGCATTATAGTCCAAAGATACACATTCCTAAAATTAAAAGAAAGAAAATAAACTTTAGACTAAAAACCCAAAAAAGGCAGTCTAAAAAAAGAAAAAGAAAAAATACTTTACATGAGCACACCCAGATCAAACAATGCAAGAATGAGGCTTTAACTGGAAGAAATAAGTAAGAGACTTCTATGTACTCCTTCATTCGAGTAAATATCAATTTTGAAGCCTTGGAGGATCGATCACCTTTGAATAGAAAGCGAGCATCAATATCCAGCCAGGACGCAAGCTGGTCTGAATTTACAGAAGAAGGAAATGAACTCTGGGGGTGAAAACCCAAAAATGGGCAGTCTAGAGCGATCCAAAGAATGAAAGAAAAGAAAATGTTTCATATGAGCATATCCAAGTCAAACAAATACAAAAATGCAGTTTCGCTTAACCGTGACGCATGGCTTACTTTACAAGCCTACAAAGACCATTATGATCATACGTGGATATCCAAGTTGATGAGTTTGTCTTTAGATTACATTCCGCCTATAAAGGTTGACCTTTCTTCAAGGAACATCAAACTTCGAGCGCGTGATCGACACCAAATGAGGGAATGATGGGGTATAGTAAGTTAGTGAGATTAAGAAAGCCACCTTAAATTGGTTAGAAACTAAGTATGAGAATCGTTCCTCTCAAAAGCCTAATAGACTGAAAGAGATTACACATGTGCATATATTGTCACAATAGTCAAGATCTTCCAAGCACACGCTTTATTTGAGTTGATCTTTGTTAATTTAAAGCAAATACACTGTTGTATTTGACATTTTGGGGCCGAACATTGGTTTCAAATAAAATGTTTGTCATTTTCTCCAAATTTTGATTTAAAAATATTTGTCATTCTTTTCAAAATTCAATTATTTTCTTATTTTGAAATATACACAAGCAGATTTCCTTTTGCATTACTTTATAATGAGAATTAAAGCATATGGACCTAGAGTTAGTTTTTGCTAAGATGTTTCGATAAGTTCGATAAGGAGGATTGAGTTCATGTAATTGAGGCATTTTGCTTGCCCTAATTTTGGAATAGATGAAGACTTTGAGTGTTGCTAGAGTATGCCCAAAGACCAATCATAAGATTATTGTAAATGACATTTGTTTTTACCTTGTTTATTCATAAAGAGGCATTGCCATTATTATTTTTAGTTACATTTCTTTGTGCATAAATAAACTGAATTATAATAAAGTCCTTAGAATAATATGGTTATTCTTAAATGTCCTTAGTCGAGTATTTTTGTGGGAATGGACAACAATAATGCATTAAGACTAATATGTAGTTGATTGAGGACAAAGTGTTGTCATTGACATTGAGATATCAAAATCAATACATAAGTATATGTTAGAGAACGACATACTGGACTGACCCGCTATGAGCATGTTTCTTGGATTATTATGTGACAGTCACAACAGTGCTCATAGTGATAACTACATGTATGATCCTTAGACTTGAGATCATCATTATTTCAACATTGTGAGTGACATATTTGGATAAAGTCAAACGTATGTCGTAACTGACTACTCTATAAAGACTAATATTGGATATGTCACAATCTATGTTGTGGGATATGGTTGATCAAGATAGAATTTGTCCATCATACATAATAGGAGTAATATCGTAGTCCACTTAATTGAGTGAGACTAGAAATACATGGCCATGCTCGAATAAGTTGATATGAGATATAATAGTTATTCATTTATAATAGTCTACTCAAGATATCAAGAAATATTAGATGGACTATATAAGTGTGACTGTTTGATAAGTCATTAATTTGCATGTTTTTCATATATTAAATCCTATGTTTTAGCATATTAATCTATCTTAAAGCCTTTGATTTGGTTCCTATTTGGTTTTGTAGGTGTTTTTGGGCCTTAACAACACTTTATACGTAAAAGACGAGTTTTGACACCTTTTTGGCATTTTTGGAAAATCCTTCGCGCAAAACCAATAAGCAGTCGTAGAATAAGGCATGGGAACGACGCAACACAGACTTTTTGACTTGGATGACAAGCAATCCTACTACAAGTGGACTTCTACTTTTACCATAATTAGAGTAGTTTAGGGTTGTTGAATTTAATGTAAAGTCTTCCCCTTTATTTTCCCTATAAATAGAGATCAAAGGGTGAAGAGAAATCAATCCCCAAGTAGCCAAAACCCTATCCCCCTTCTTGTGTTATTGCCTACTCCATGAGTAGCTAAACCCCTCTTTCTAGTCAAGTGTAGTTACAATGATATTATTTTAAGCTTTTAGTGAAGATTTCATGTTCCCTAATTATCTTCATCTTTATTCAAGTATTTTCGTATCTTTTGTGCTTCATCTTCATGTGTATGTTTGGTTAAATATGTGCTACAACCAATTCAATGGTATTTGATACAAGTGGTAAAGAAATTTGGGTTCGATTTCTAAAGGTATGAATTCATGTTCTTAATAAGTTATCAGGTTCGTGCTTAGGAAGAATATGCTCTTTGGGTCTCTTAAAGATTATTAATGCTATTTGATAGATTGTAATTCTTTAGTGGTATCTAGGTATTTAATCTTGATAATAAGAGTTAATCTTTTAATGGTATTTAATTGATTATCTAACTTAGAAGAGATTGGGTTATTTGGTGGTGTTCAGCTAATCTAAAACCAAGCTATTTGAGATTGACGTTGATTTATATTTTGTGGGTCAATGATCTAAATCCTTGATTATTCCAAGTCCTACCTTGACTAGAGTTCCAATTTATATTGATTTCTTCCTTACTTCAATTGCTTTTTTCAAATCAAACACAAAAACCCCTTTTACTTTAATTGCTTTACTTGTGAATTTAACTTCTTAACCGCTCTCTGTGGGATCGATCCTACTTGCCGCTACTGCAAATCCAGAGAATAAGTACGTATTATTTTTTGACAAATTCGACACCCATCACTATTCCATGACTTGTGTTCAAGCTAGATATAAAGGACAAAAGGATATAATACATGAAAAAGAGATAATCACGAAAAGGTTATGTCGAATCATGATTTCTTGTAACTTAAGTGACAATGACATATTTCTAGATGTCACTCATTGCTTGTAATGTTAGAAATGTTCTAATATTTACTACTAACATTACATGAACCTACAGGGTCATACTCACGGTTGAAATGAGTATATATTAAACGAATTATATATGTAGAAATTTGTTGTACACAAATTTAGTTAAATTAATATATATTTGATATATATATATAATTTAACTATTGGATAATATTAAAAAAGTAATTATTTTAATTATGACTATTTTAATATATAAATAATATATTTTGATTTAAATTTAATATATATTGAAATCCTAATTAAAGTTGAATTTATATATTTTGAAATCCTAATTAGTTGAATTGGGATTATAATTTAACTTTTCATTTCGAATAAAAAATACAAAAAAAACTAAAAGACGATCTAGGTTTTTACCGGTTGAGTCTCGGGCCGTCGTCGTGCACAGCGATAGAGAGCGGTACTGTCGATGAACGACAGCATTGCATATTTTTGCCTTCCCCGTTCTTCATCTTGGTTTCGAAACATTTTGGGTTTTCAAAATCTATGTTTTAAAGAAAGAGAAAAGGTTTTGATTTTTCTCAGATTCAAGTGAAAAGGGAGTTATTTTGAAAAACCAAGGTCGGATCTATTGTTCTAAAAAGAAAATGAAAGCTTTGAAAGTTTTTAGGAGGTTACCGGTGCCGGTGAACGGCGGCCGACATGGCCAGCCCCGGCCGATTCCTGGGTTTATGAAGAACTAGTGAAGGAAATTTCATAGTGGTTTTGCTCTCTTTTTGGGTAAATGAGGTTAAAATGATGTGTTTAAAAAAATTAACTTATATAGTGCGTACGTTTTTAAAGGGAAATGAGCTAATCACCTCCTTTAAACCCTCCGCCTCACCAAAATTCTTTCTATAGTCCCCGCTATTTTAAAAAGTCATTTATTTTAGTTACTGTTTTTATTATTCGATGCTTTTTTTGGTTGTGCGTTTAAGTTTTATTATGATTATAATTAAATCTCATATTCCTTGCTTTTACTCGGTAATTTTCATTATTATTATGCCTTTTCTATATTAAATATGCATATTTCCCTTTTATCATATATGTATATTATTTATATTTTATAGGCCATATATATGTTACGTGTATAATAATAATAATAATAATAATAATAATAATAATAATAATAATAATAATAATAATAATAATGTTTGTATTTGTAATGAATTGTTTTATATACCTATATTTATATATATATATATTTTGCCTTTATTTCCATATTTATATGTTCTGATCCATTTATTAGTCTTTTAATTTAAGGTTAATTTGGTCTTTTCCTTCTTTTATTTTATCCCTTGTTTGTTTATTCCCTTAATTTAATTTATGCTATTAATTTCTTTATTTTATGGGTATTGCTTTATATTTCTATTTTAATTATTCTTAGCCTTGTTTGTAGTACATATAGTCATGTATTACATTTTTATACCATATACAATATACATTTACTTCAATATATTTAATGTATGTTTTTTAAGACCTCTAAACCAATATTTTTATACCATATATAAGTATAGTTATATTTTATGTATTAAATACAAATCGGTTTCCTATATTATATACTGTATTACATATATGTATCCTTTTTGGTTACAATGATATGTTTTTATATTATATATACATATGTTTTGTTTACACGTATATGATGATCTATATGTATTATAAACACGATGGTATCTATTTTTTATACGTATATTAAATTTGGCTCAACATATATTATATCTTTTTATGCTTACTATGTTTACGTAAAGTATTGTTTATATATATATATATATATATTCTTACACTTATGTATACTAATTATGTTTCTACAATTTATTCTATATATATTACATACCTATTATAGTTTACATGTATTATATATTATGCTTTGTTTTTAGTATATATGTCTGTAGTATAATGTCCATGATTTATATTATGATTGCATCTGGAATATAAATTGTTAATGCGGTGCCCTTTTATTCGAGAGTAAACGGAGCTAGTACCGTTGTAGTGGTGGTGGCTTTTTCGTTTATTCTCGAATAATGGGGCCCTTAAAATTTACTCGCATATATAACTAAATTTTGATTTAATTGTCACTTTAATTCACAAAATCCGATATTAATAAAATGATAATTGATTTGGTAGCAAGTTTGGGCATGGTGGGGGTGCGAAACCTTCCCCGCACGTAATCGACTTCCGATCTCAAAATGCAAAGAATCTCTAGTTTATTTTTTGGTGTCCGGCTTACCTAATCCAAGTGACCGATGACGACTCCAATTTTTATTTCAAAAGACGATTTTTTAAAAGAAATCCCGCAAATCAAAATTTTCAATGAAAGCGGGACACCTTTTGGATTTTTTAGTCACTACAGTACATAAGTCAACTTTGTTTGTAAACTAGTTTCGAACCCTGCACCTCACATTTAACATATTATTAATTGTAATGTTTTTATGGCCGAAAGCAACAATTTAGATATAGGTTCGAAACTATGGATGCGAGTATGCAAAGTTGTAAAGCAAAAGTTAAATTGGAACCGTTAGGAAATCATATTACATTTGAGGTTTGACGTGATACGTTTGCTACTGTATTTGCAAACATTCGATACACGTGGTATTATAAGGAAATGACACTTTCTGCGAGGTAAATGACATTTTAAAGGCATCTGCATAGTGCAATACTCGTAACAGACCTACCCTCAAGTGCCTTCTAAAAGAATTCTTGAACTGCAACCTTACTTCCTATCCATGACAAAACCAATTCAGTAAAACAAAAACAAAAACAAAACAAAGTAAGAACCCAAGCAATCTTTTCATTTCTTCTTCCCCTATCATTGGCCCGAACTTTCCTTAAGAGTCCAAGAATAAGTACATGTGCACGCGGACTCATAGGTGGTTCATACCACTGGAAAAAATTACATAATTTTCATAATCTTTTTCCATTGTTAGAACATCCAAAAAATATTCTTCCTGGATTGTTATTTGACCAGGATGTCTTCAACACGGTTGGCTTTCTACAGCTGCAGGTCGAAATTTTGTTCGCTTCAGAGACAGAGTCCATCTATCCACTTTTGTTTCTTCATTCTTCTTCGCATATTTAGCGGACATAGGGACTTTGAGGTTTTCTTTTATGTTGAAAGTGAGAATTTACAGTTTGATATTTTCAGGGTATTTAATTGGAATGTATATAGTTGGGGCTATTATAACTGAAAAGACAGTTTCGGGCGGAAACCAAAAATTAAACTTAAACTGAAATCGTCAGGCAAATAAACTAAGAAGACAATGTTCTTCCGTATGGTACAACTGATAAGACTTATCTGCTGGTGACGTATCGAAACAAGTAACAGAGTTTCGAAATTGACTCTGAAGAGACGCTTGCTTATTGGGATCATGCCTCTTTGTATGTAAAAAAAGTTGTTAACATCGGATACAGAAGTCATAAATACAAGTTCAGTACTAATTACCTAAAACTAAAAATGTGAGAACAAAAGGTAATAGTTTAGGTTGAAAGTTCAAGAGTTTCAAACGAAGTTGACGCTGTGTCGATACTGCCAAACGAAGCGACAACTTCCATAATAAGTCATGGCTCGGCACGTTCTGGCCTATAAATACCCCCACTTTGTGTTGTAAATCGCTATTTTCGTCTTATTTCTTTGTCTACTTTGAGAGATCAACATGAGTTTGCTTGCACGTATTCGAAGGGAGTTCTGTCCTGATGCCTTGGAGAATCCATTTGTAGCCCCTTATCTGCTTTGTGGTAAACATCCTTCTATTACAGTGTAATTTTCGAAAAAAAATCATTTTCAGGTACTTTATAATTACCATGATTCTGCTTTAGTAATGGCATATGTCGACGACTGTACGTATCATTATCGACTTCAAATGGCTACATCTGAAGACAACCCTTATGAAGGGCATAATTTTAAAGTTAGCATTTTCTTCCCACCTGATTATCCTATGATTCCTCCTAAGGATATATAATTAGCCTCCCAATATTGTTGTTATCTGTTTATGTAGGTTGCATTAAAATTTGATGGGGACTTATTCCATCCTAACTTCACTGAAGCTAGCTCAATTAGGCTGGACTTCCTTTATAAAACTAGAGCCCTGCAATCAGATTTGTAGAGATTTTTGTGCGTATACTGGGTTTGCTTCTTGTTCCAAACCCATATGACCCTCGCCCGGATTGTGAAGGTGTTGTTCTGATTTACAGGAACAATCCCCAGTGCTTTGTAAACTATGTGAGGAAGATTATGGGTTGAAATATATTGGCCACACCTTATTGTAATATTAGTTTTTTATGTTTATGTATTGCCCACTTATGCAAATTAAAGGTTTATTATATTTTAAACTTGTCATCGAGTTCCGTAACTACAACTAAGACTGACCAGCCGTGAATGTGACGATTCATGTTGATATTTTAAGTCTTAAACCTACCGTAAAGAAACATTCTCATCCTATTTAAATGACAATGATGATGCGTTTATAAATATACCTTAGAAGACAATTTAGGGCGAAGAACTCAATCTGTAAATAAGTTTGAACCTATGCATGTTAGTTTCGATTCTTTTAAATGAGAACTTAAACTTAAAACGTTAGGAGTCAATATTATATTTCATGTTTGCAAAGAAAAGTTCAATACTGTATATGCAGACGTCCGATACTCGTCGGCTTTATCAAAAGATAGTTTATTTTTTCTTTTTTTTTGAAACACGAAAATACAGTTTCTGCTTTCCATACTTTGCTAAATGATGTTGTGTTATTAAATTTGGAAATATGAATATGAAATAAACTTTATTTTTGGTAACTTCAGTAAGCTTATTTAAGGAAGAGAATATTGTTTATAAATGAGTTTGTGTAATGAAGGAGTATTAATTACAAATAGGGAATGGCTATTTTGACAACATTTAATGTATAAGAACATCTGAAGTGAAAAGAAATATATGTATATATATATGGGAATGGTTTACACATATTTAAATATCAACTTCAAAATTTTATGAGAATCATCAAAATATGGTAAGTATAAATAATGATATGAATAATCAAGCAATATTTTTTGGCGTAATATGGTTGGAGGTGGTTACTGGGAAAGTGGTTCCCAGATGATGACGCCATTGCCTTTGTCTCGGCCGAAAGTGGGTTTCTTCACAGGGTGGGAGGTGGCACCAACATTATTATCTGGTTGTTGTCTCTTCTTAGGGGTGGTGGTAGACCTGGTGGTGGCAGGTGCATGCGGAAGGAGTTCAGTTGGTAGTGAAGGAAAGTCTTGAGCTGACAAAGTGCCTACTTCATCAAGTTTTCTCAGTCCCTTCATGACTTGGACTCGCTAGGGGAGCCATCTGGTCGTATCACTAGAGGTTGTTGTATTCGATTCAGGAGACGGTGGAGAAAAAGGAAAAGATGGTAGACTAGGGCTCCTCACCATTCGAGGAGGCTGGTTATTGCGATGGGTTACTATAAGTCGTCGGGCCATGATTTCTATGTAGGGAAGTCAAGGCTGCCCATTAGATTTCCTTGAGCAGTTGTGCTGTATTTAAAAGGAAAACATCATGGAAGGATGGAAAGCCAGAAGACTAGAGTAGTTTGGGGGAATTGACAACTGAAAAGACTCGTTTATATTGGTAATATGCTTATTTTGATATTAATTGACATGCCAAAGTAATTTATGATTGACGCGTTCTTGGACCTAACATTTTTCTTATGCAGACATGTGGCCTGTTTAGTATTACAACTGAAAAGACAGAGCGGGAGCGGGAACCATAATGTTGACCGCTTTTCGAAACCATGTCAATGGGTTTCAGTACATAGCACTCCTAACCTAAACTTCAACCATAAAGACAGAGCAGGAGCGAGAACTATAAAGTTTACACATTTAGGGATGACATTTAGGTTTTACAAGATTTCTGCTTATGTATGAAATTAAATCAAATTTATTTTTCATCATCCTAATTTTGTACAATAAAGTAATGATGGTGATTTTTTTAATTTAGCCAGTGTGTGGTAAATTTGTAACGACCCGAATATCGGGTTAGCAAATCGGGTTTTGGGCCTTGATTTTTTTGAAGTCCAAGTTAAGGATATTTAATTTTGAGCCTTTAATTTATTTAAAGTGTTGGGATAATGTTTTTGAAATTAAAATGAAGGGAAAGAAAGAGAAAATGGGAGAAATTATAATAATAATGATGGAGAGAGAATGTTAGAATGAGAGAAAAAGAAAGAGGGTTTAGAGAGAGAGAAAAGGTTTTGTTTGTTTTGGAAGTGATCCAGCCACCATGAAGTCTCAACGTCGACACTATTGGGTTGGGCTCGTCGAGACGAGTCAACCGGTGGTCGTCCCGTCGTTGCCACCGTTTTTCGGGGTAAAGGAAAAGAAAATCTGGCCTAGCTTAAAACGCCAAGTTTTAGCATCCTACAGTGAAATCTGCCACCACTATTGCATCCTACAGTGAAAACGCGCCGTCGATTGAGCGTGGGCGTGCGCTGGCTACAGTAGGCAGGTGTATAAAGGTCTACCTGCACCGCGCCACACAAGATTCGAGTCTCTAGGGTGTAGAGCTGCTTTCATGCGTCGCGCCATACAGAATCTCGCTCACCAGATGCACCATAAGCTTCATGCACTATGCCGTACAGGATCAGAGTTGACTTTGATAGCTGCGTTGATCATTAACCGTTGACCAGGGAGTTGACTTTTTTTGGGGAACCCTACCCAGGGGTTTATCGACGTTCTAGATCTAATGGCGAAGTCCATTTCACCAAATTCAAACTCGATAAGCTATTTTACACGTTTGACCTTTCAAATTCTTTAAAGTATGTGTTTAAGTGATACTCGTGATATTGTTTGGTATACGATGATTATTCGGGATCAGATATCGGGTCAAATGGAATATTCGGGAAGCACGGATGAGGATTTTAGCATTATCGGCTTAAGGTTAGTACACCTCGAAATCTGAAATGCTTCATGAGCATCATAAGTGTAAATGCCTTGTTTTGTTAGTGGTTGCAAAATAGGTTGATGATAGATAAGCATGTGTTGGGACCATTATTACGAGACTTGGTATACATTGAGATGCCTGATGAGTTGAGAACATTTGAGACTATTATGAGCTTTTGAGACCGTGTAGGGTCATTTGACTATTCATATAATTATTTGATTGATTAAATTATATGTTATGATTCTTGAGAGATGAATATGCTTGTTCGATGGAAATTACACTTAATGAACTGATAATTGGTGAGATTCGAATAATGATTATGAATCTGATAATTAATACTAATCGACTGGATACGTTAGTAAATCAACTCTAATGATTTTTATAAGCTTTAGTGATCGAGTAAAGTGTTGTAAATTGTAATTCAAGGAAATGGTACGAACCTATTGCACATATTGAGTGTAACACCCTTACCAGTATTTATTACCCAATACTAGTATAGAGTGTCACATGATGTTTAAACCATATTTTATGCTATCCGAACAAGTCAAAAATGACGATTTAAAAATTTTCCTTTTTAATCGCGTAAAATTTATTTCCATTTTTTAATCCATCAGATAGACCTCAATTTCAGGCAGCAACTCGGCAATTTTTAACTATACTATACAATTAACAAAACTGCCTAAAAACTGCTTAAAATAAAAATCATTTCGATTACTCTAAAATTTCATTATTATAATCTTACCCGATTTTCGTTACTAGAAATTTCTTTAAACTAGTATCCATTTAAATAAAACTCTATCATATACTAACCACTTATCTAGATATTATTATTACAATCCATATCTAGACTAGTTTGAAAGGAGCTACTATTTATTTATACATGCCAACTAGAAATATCAAAATACATCAAAGATGTAATTACCGATACTGCATATATCCCCTTTGATAGTGATGCCTTACTACTTACTCCGAACCGGGTTTTCTACCTACACATGAAAGCCATCACACGCTAAGTATATACTTAGTGAGGCATTATAATTATTTAATATAAATCAACATGCTTGAATTATATCAATAATATAACAAACATACATTTTGATCACTATTCCTTTATTGTCCTTATGTTAATCAAATATTAACATAATATAATCCGGATTCATAAATCCTATTATTATCCGAGAATTTACCTACTTTCTGAATTATTTACCATTTATTATCCGAGAGTTCACTTACTCTCTAACTTATTCACCATTTATTATCATTTTCCGAGAGTTCACTTACTCTCTAACTTATTCACCTTTTATTATCATTTTCTGAGAGTTCATTTACTCTCTAATTTATTCACTATTTATTATCATTTTCCGAGAGTTCACTTACTCTCTAATTTATTATCAAATAAATTATTTCCCAACATAGTTTTGAGGACTTGAGTACACGAGTCAAAACCGCACCAAAGTGCTAATAAACCGCACCGAAGTGCTAAGAGACCGCACATAAGTGCTAAAGAACCACACCTAAGTGTTAATAAACCGCACCGAAGTGCTAAACCACTGGACTCTATGGCATGCCAACTATACTCTATACCTCAAATACTTATTTGGGAATACTTTCCAATTCCTTATTTAATTCATCAATGGCAATATAATTAAATACTGGGCAGTTCATACCCTAAACCTGATATATTTAGTGATCAAATGCATCATAGTTTTTCCTTTGACAATTCTCAATATGTCAAATACAAGTTCATGATATAAACATATAATTATCAAGTAAATATTAATAAGGTAGACTTATCACAAGTCTTCCAAATGATAATCATAATATTATCCATGCATAAAAATGCACTCACCTTGACACTTTATACTTTGTCAATATTCAACTAGCCTCACTAAGCTTCAACTTTGATCTATATCCTTTCCTCGATTGTTAACTCGATCTCTGTTTTGTGCACAGTCTACAAGTGTACTAAAAATACCATAAACACATTCCAAATTATATGTTAGTATCTTACTAACACATAAGCAATATAGGAATAATTTTCCTAAAAACACCCTAATATTTTCCAAATATTAGTTTCATGACATAAGTCATTTCATCCTCAATACTTTGTATTTCTTTCAACCTTTACTCAAAGAATGATTTATAACTCATTCTAACCTTAATTCCAGCATAATACTTCCACGAAAACAAATTTTCACTTTAGTCCTTAATTTTCTCCAAAATGCCGAATTGGTCCCCAAACTTTCCAAGATTTTTGAAGTGATCCTTATGTTTTTTACAAACTTCTAAAATGGTCCAAATGACATTTTAAATCTTTTAAAATCATAATTTCATCATATCCATTCTTATGGAATTTTTTCCATAATTTCTTCTAATTTTTCTTCTTTGACCGAAATGGTCCCTTACTTTCCAATATTTCCATTTTGGTCCTAAATTATCAAATCAAGCTAATTTGATCAAAATCTCATCATTTCTAATGCTAGAATAATTTTCACAATAATTTCCCCTTTATTTCCAATTCTAACCGAATTGGTCCATTATTCTTCCTAAGGAAAATTTTTATTCTAACGTCAAATTAAGGCTTCTAGTATCACAAACCATTCATTTCCATCCTTTATTAAATTCCCTAACCAAATCCCCAAATTCTAGGGTTAGGGTTTGTAACCTTGAACATAGAATTAAACTAAATTCAAGCTTGTTTTCATGTTTACAACACTTAAGTTACTTAAATCAAGCCTTAATTCCAACATAGTTCATGAAATTCCAATTTCACTCTCTTCAAGAACATGAACTATTCTTCATAATAGCATACAATATTACTATCAAAAGAAAGAGCATGAAGCATATATCAATTTATTTCAAAGCAACATACCTTGATTCTAACTTTAAAACTTTCAAAATTTGCCAAAGAAAAATTTCTTTCCTTTTCCCCCTTGTGTTTTGAAAATACCCAAGAAAGATAAACAAATTAGTTCATCTTTTATCTTTTTAATTCACATGTGATAATTAAATGAATTTTAAATTCATTTAATTAGTAAAATTACTAATTTAACCTTCAAATCCAATGTCTATATTTAATCTTATCATAAACCAAGGGCCAAGATTAAATCCATGTGTTTTTCATTTTCTAAATCTGCTCTCAAAATTTCAAAATATTTCAAAAATGCCATCCATGGAAAATGTCCAATTTGCCCTCCAACTATACTTTATTTACTAACAAGGCTTGAAAATTGCCAATCCATCACCATCTAGCTAAATCTAGTTAGAATCCAACCAAATGTAATAAAAAATCCATAAAATAATATTTTATGAGTTTTCCATAATCCTTGGAACTGTCTTTAAAATTCCAATTCGATTCAATTACCCGGTATTCACTTTCTATGATTTTTCCACTTTCCAACTATCGGATAAAATCTGAAATTCTCATAATTCTGATCTCTATATGTAAATATTTTTAACATACAAAATATTCCATAATTTTGTAAAAATCAAAATTTTGAAATTTTGACTCGATACAATATACTGATAATTTACCCGAAATCTTTATAGGATAAATTTCTCTTAATAATCCTTGATCAAATATCCATAAAAAATTTCAACTCGAACTAATTCCCCCTTTTATCAGTCCCAACTACTGACATGAGACCTTCCCATAAGGTCACCCATCCTAATGCTACTCTGCTCTGAGCACGCTTAATAATTTTTATTTCAATCCAAATATTTGGAAATTTTCTCAAACTTTAACGCTTTATAGCTCTTAATACAAACTCCGTATCAAAAATCCGCGTATCACAAAAATGCCACTCTTGGGGTGAACTATTTATTTACAGGACCAAATACATAACTTTTTAAAATTACAATTTAGCCCCTGAACTTTTTTAATTTTACACTTTGGCACCAAACTTTTCAAATTTACATTTTGGTCACTAACCAAAATTTTGAGGTATTACATTGAGTGCTTCGCAATTGGTGCAAGTGTACACGTCGCAAGTTATAGTATGGAATAGATATCGTCTCCACAAGGATTGATGCTACTTCGAAAATCTAACTTCTCGCACTGAAAGTAAAAACACAAACTGGTGATTGTAGGAATTCTAATTAACAAGTAAAATAAAAGAGCAATTAAATAAAAGAAAGAATGTAATCAAATAATAGAGAGTAGGCTGGGTTATCGTGAGTCGTGGCGTGATAATTGAATGAGCCATTGTGGTAATTGATTGCAAGAGTAGCGCAACTGCTTCGTCAATTGGATCCAGTCGGATTGCCTAGGCAATTATGTGGTTGCTTGGGCAATTGGGAATGGAGCGATTGCCTGGGCAATTGGGCGACTATCTTCAAATTTCAGCGAAGCATTCTTCAATGGCTTCTCGTTATCCCTAACTCGAAACATTGTTAATTGTGCATGCCTTAATAATACATCCTTGCGTTAACAAAGGGTGGGCAACAACCGACTTATCCCTAAGTCAAATTAGTCTTCACCATCGATTGATTTAATAAAGACCACGCTCATTCATTTCTTGAATCTAACTCTCCCGATATTAGATAAATGGATGGATTCACGATATCCTCTCCCAATTCACTCGCAATCAAAATTAAGAACCAAGAATGATCAAACTTTGAAATTGAATTGCAAATTAAAAACCTAAACAAATCAAAACATTTTCACAACCACAAAAACAAAATAACCCAAGCCAAATAGGTTTAGTTCATGGTTGGGTGCAAAAGAAACACAAGATAAAAACTCCCCAACATGAATCAAATGGAAAAAATGAAGAAGAAGAAAATGATGTCGAGTAGCCCTCTATTTTTCTCTCTAGTCGAACTTTCCTCGAAGTAGGCAGCTAGGGCTTCTTTGTATAGGAGATGGCTAGGTCAAAGTCTTTCTTGAGGAGGAAGTTAAGCTGGAATTAAATAGAATAAAAGAAATAAATCTCTTTTATTATTATATTTTTATTCTTCCAAAAACTCATCCTAAAACTCTTGGAATTTAATCTCCTTTCGATCTCCAATTCTTCTAGGATTTATCCTTGCTTCTAGTAATTATCTCGAATTAATTGGATTCTTCCTATCCAAATTGGCAGTTCTCCTTCTTCGCATCCTCAATTACTTCGACAATTTTCCTACTTGATTGGGCAATTAGACCCTGCACACACAAAAACACACATACGCAATACCTTTTTCCACAAAAATTAACCAAATTATGAAATCAAGCATGACGGTGAAGGAAATCATTAAAACATGCATGAATGCCTAATAATGCAACTAAAATGAGCCTAAGTCTAACAATAATATGCGTAAGAAGGCTAATAAAAATAGTACTTTTAAACACTCATCACACCCCCAAACTCGAACTATTGTTTGTCCTCAAGCAACACAAAACTAACAATTACCTGCAAAGACTTCAATCATCAAAGACATGCTTTAAACTTGAATTCAAACCTCAGAACCGTGGCACAAAGTATGATCACCTTTTAATTTTTTGATGGCACAAAAATTTCCCGGGACCAAACTATAATGTTCGTGACAATGTGTGTGCGTAGTTGTGTACAAGTTGATTTTCAAGATTCTATGTGAACAATATGATTTTATCAATTTAATTACCGGGATATTTGTTCATCTTTTTACTAGAGCCAATTTCGAGCACCTCTAGTAAAGCAAGAAATTTCTTATTTTAATTAATTAAATCGACTAGAGCCAATTTTGAGCACCTCTAGCGATATCTTTAATGTGCAACTACTAGAGCCGGTTTTGGGCACCTCTAGCAAGAAATTAAATTTTAATTTTCAATTTAAATTTACCCAAATTTTAAGCAACCTAAGTTCACTAAGTTTCTTTCAATCAACAAGCCACAAACGTGTTCATAATATTTAGCATCATAGTAAAATTCTAAGTTCTTTTCATGCAATCCTAAAATTTAAAAGTTCTTTCAATTAAGTGCAATGGCAAAAATTCATCATTGGATATTCAACAAGTCCAAGAAATTAAATCCAATCAAAGGTATGACAAGTAATATATACAACTTATATGAGATTTACTAAATATGAATGTAACTAAAGATGAATTTAACTAAAAACAAACACCCCCAAACTCGAGAGAATTATTTTCCGCAATGTATGCAAAATTAAAATAAAATGCAAATGAGTTAGTCGGAAAGGTCTTCTCCTTGAATGATGAGTTTCTTTTGGGCCGTTTGCTTGATTCTTTTTTTTGTAGCGCAATGGTTGGATGCGGGTGGCTGGTGGTGCAGTTTGAACCTTTGCAATCTTCTTGCTTGCTTCAATCTCATCATTGGTCTCTTCAATGATCAAAGCTTTTGCTTTAGCTTTGGCGGTGCGACCGGTTGTGATGCTACGGGTTTGGAGATGGACTCGTCCGAATCGGTAAATCCATGTAGGGATTCGGTGTGAGTTGGTTCAGCCATAGGTGCTTTACCTTTATTGTGTGCGGTAGTTGCCTCGGCATCTTTAGTTGCCTGGGCAATTAGTTCGGTAGGACACACCGGAAAAGGCACAGTGCTATCTGGGTATTTCTCAAAAATCACTCTTGTGATAGAGGTGGTGTGATCCTTCATGTATTGCATGAATAGCAACTGTTGGGCTGAAATTCGCTCCAATTGGTTGTCAAAGGGTGGAGCATCTCTTCGATTCGATCCATGCCTGCTGAGGCTAGTTCTTCAGGACTTGCCGAGGCATTAGGAATTATCGAGGCATCAGGCATTGCCGAGGCATCTTTGGTTGCCTGGGCAATTTTTGGTGCAGTGGATTTATTTGGCAATGCTTGTTTTTTTTCCAGTTCTTCACCCATAATCCTCAGGTATTTAGGAAGATTCCACCCGGTTCTAGAAGGAAACTTCTCATCTGTTGGATCACTTGGCACTTTTTTCTTTCTCGCATAGTTGGGATATTAAGCTTGGGAAGAAAAGAGCACCTACATCCTTTTGACTACAAGCAAATATCTCATCACAAATAATTTATCCAATGTTTATAATCCACTTGTGCAAAATAGAATGCAATAACAACAGATGAGAATATGAAACTCTGGTGTTGTGTGTAGTGGGCATTAAACAAGTTTTAACAAATTTATTCCACAATTTTGCCTTAGGTTTTAACATAAGGCAATTTACCGTCCATTTCAAGGCCCCTCGGTTCCATTCCGCACCTTCGATTGTGAGGTCCTTGAACATATTTTCAACTTCTTCGCCCTTGATATTGTCCACAAAGGCTTTGTGTTCATCTTTCGTAATGTATATCACGTAGAAAGTGTTGATGGTGTCGGCATCAATAAGGATGGCCCTTTCACGAACATAAACATAGGGGTTGTTTGGATTAGGAGAATGAACATAAAATTATCTTACCCATGATACATTGTTGGGCTTTGGTTGATGGCAAAGGATTTGCCATTTGTTTTTCTCGATGACTTTGAAGATAAACACATTAGGTCGAAGTTCTTACGGGAGATGGTGTAGGCGAATCCTTGATCCTCCCATACCTTGTGGTTTGCAAACTTGGCTAGACATCTTTCTTCAATGGTTGGTGTTGCAAATCGGCGAAATGATGGTTCCTTGGATGAACTCGGGTGAGCCATGGTTTTGAGTTTGGTGGCCATTAGTTCTTATGGTTTGTGGTTGGATGCAAGAAAGAGAAAGAAAGAAAACTTTTGAGAGTTCAAGAAAGAGTAAAGAATAGAAAAAAAATAGATGGGGTTTAAAGGTTTAATGGTGAAGTAAGATTTTTGGCTAAGGGATTGGTGGGAGTTGAAAGGGTAGTCGGCTAGGGTTTAATGGGGTGATAATTAGGGTAAAATAAATATGAGCTAGGGTTTTATAAGCCTTTAAAATCATCCCACTATTTCCTCCCAAGGTTAAACTTCAATCTTCAATCCAATTCCTCCTTATCTTGAACTCTTTTCCTAAAATTCAAACACAAGAAAAAAAATAAACATTAAATAAAGATAAAATTAAATAACTAAAGATAAAGAGAAATAAACTAAACTAAAAATTCTAAAAGATAATGATCCTAAAAAATGTGAAAAAATAAAGATAAAAAAAATAAAATCCTATCCTAAAATCGAGAATAATAAAAATAAATAAAAATATTTGAAAAATTAAAATAAAAAAAAGAAAAAAAAAAATAATAAAGGAGAGCATGTTTATGCATATCCTAAAGTGACTACTTCCTTGTCGCGCTCTACATGGGTGCTGGCATAGTGCTTTAATCTTTTTCCATTAACTTTGAATTCATGTCCGTCAATGGTGGACTTTATTATCACAGCACCATGGGAGAAAGGTTTGACTACTTCAAACGGCCCGAACCATCTTGATCTCAGTTTTCCTAGGAAGATTTTTAACAGAGAATTAAAGAGAAGCACTAATTGCCCGAGCAAAAATTGTCGCGGCAATAGCTTCTTGTCATGACAACGCTTCATTTTCTCCTTGTAGATTTTGGCGTTGTCGCAAGCTAAGGCAGAAAAATCTTTGATTTCGTTAAGGTCCAGTAATCACTTTTGTCCAACACTCTCCCAATCCATGTTGACAGTTTTGATCGCCCAATAAGCCTTATTCTCTATCTCCATCGGAAGATGGCAAGTCTTGTCGTAGACAAGTTTGTAAGGTGACATGCCTAAAGGCGTCTTGAATGGTGTTCAATAGGCCTATGGTGCTTCATCAATTCTTACAGAATAATCTTTTCGAAAAGGATTGACAACTTTTTCAAGGATAACCTTTAATTCACGATTGGAAATTTTGGCTTGCCCGTTTGTTTGTGGATGGTATGTCGTGGCAATTTTGTGTGTCACTCCAACATCTTGGCAATCAACCTATTATCGAAGTGGGTGCCTTCATCGCTGATAATTACCTTTGGTGTCCCGAATCGTGTGAATATTTTTTGCAAGAATTTCTACATGGTTTTTGAATCATTTGTGGGGACCGCAGCTGTTTCTACCCATTTAGACACATAGTCCACAACAAGTAGGATATACAAATTATCGAATGAGGATGGGAAGGGTCCCATAAAATGATCCCCCACACGTTAAACAACTCGACTTCAAGGATATTCTGCAGTGGCATCTTGTGTAGTCAATAAATGTTCCTCGTTCAAAGACAACGATCACGCCTTTTGTAGAATTCTTGAGCGTCTTTTTTAAAGAGTAGGCCAATACAAGCAAGATTGTAGGACTTTTTACGCGGTGCGAGTCCCTCCAAAATGGCCTCCATAGGGTGAAGAATGACATTGTTGAAGCACATTGTCTTGCTCCTCCTCGAGAACACATCGTCTTATCACCCGATCTGTATATTGTTTAAACAAAAAGGCTCATCCTAATAATAATGCTTAGCATCATGCCGAAACCGCTTCTTTCCTTGGTGAGTAAGGTCATAAGGCAAAATACCACTAACCAAGAAATTAACCAAATCGGCAACTAGGGAGTTGTTGTGGCAAATAATAACTGCTCATCCGGGAATGTGTCGTGGATCTTTAAAGAGTCTAAATCTTCATCACATTTTTCCAACCTTGATAAGTGATCGACATCTTGGTTATATATTCCTTTCCTGTCCTTAATTTCAATGTCAAACTCTTGTAAAACTAAAATCCAACGAATTAAACGAGGTTTGGCATCTCTCTTAGCAAATAGTTACTTAATTGTTGAATGATCAGTATGAACAATTACCTTAGTACCAATCAAGTAGGAATGAAACTTATCAAATGCGAAAACTACTGCTAGTAATTCTTTCTCCATCGTGGTGTAATTTGATTTCTCACCATTTAGAGTTATACTAGTATAGTAAATCACATGGAAAATCTTACCTATGCGCTGCCCTAAAACGGCTCCTACTGCGAAATCGCTTGCATCACACATGAGTTCGAAAGGTAGGGACCAATCAGGTAGAACAACGATAGGCGCCGAGGCAAGTTGTTTATTCAAGGCTTTGAATGCGAATACACAAGAATCATCAAAATTAAAAGTTTTGTCCTGTTCAAGCAAGTTACACAAAGGTTTAGAGATTTTGGAAAAATTATAAATAAACCTCCTCTAAAAACCTGCATGTCCGAGGAAGCTTCAGATTCCTTTGACTGAAGTTGGTGGCAACAATCTCTTAATCATATCCACCTTGGCTCTATCCACTTTGATCCCTTTGGACGAGATTTTATGTCCGAGCACAATGTCTTCGTCCACCATAAAATGGCACTTCTCCCAATTTAACACTAGGTCAGACTCCTCACATTGTGCTAATGCCTTCTCCAAATTACCAAGGCAATTGCTGAAGTTGTCTCCAAATACTGAAAAGTCATCCATGAAGATTTCAAGAAAGTCTTCAATCATGTTGGAGAAAATTGCCATCATGCATCTTTGGAATGTGGAGCATTGCATAATCCAAATGGCATCCTTCGAAATGCATATGTACCATATAGGCATGTAAAAGTGGTCTTTTCCTAATCATATAGTATTATGGCGATTTGGTTATAACCTGAGTAACCATTAAGAAAATAATAAAAGGATTTACCTGCAAGACGGTCAAGTATTTGGTCAATAAAGGGTAAAGGAAAGTGATCTTTCCTAGTAGCTTTATTTAACTTATGGTAATCCATACAAACCATCCAACCGGTCACAGTCCTTGTTGGAATGAGTTCGTTGCTTTCGTTACTTACCACGGTTATACCTCCCTTTTTCGGTACACATTGTACCGAACTTACCCAGGTACTGTCAGAGATAGGATATATGATACCAGTGTCAAGCCACTTGATGATTTCTTTCATCACAACCTCCTTCATGGCGGGGTTAAGTCTCATTTATGCTTCAATTGATGGTTTATGATCATCCTCCAATAGGATTTTGTGTATACACAGTGCTAGACTAATTCCCTTCAAGTCGGCAATTGTCTATCCTATTGCCTTTTTGTGCAATGCCAACATGTCAATCAACCTCTTTTTTGGTTCAGGCTGTAACTCAGAAGAAATAATTACAGGCAATTTGTTTTCGGTTCCTAAATAAGCATATTTTAATTGTCCTGACAATGGTTTCAATTCAAGAATAAGAGGTTGCTCAATAGAGGGCTTTTCGATTTTACCGTCTTTACCTGATTAATCCAATGGTTCAAATTACTTACCTGGACGACTTGTTATCCAGTTGGCTTCATCCTGCTCTTCATCGTCCGGCTCTTCAAGTTCCTTAGGTTCAACAATACAATTGTCGAGGCAATTGTCAAGGCAATCTTCCTTCATGTCAAAATTGAATTTAGTGGTGACTTGGATGACTTGTCACTCTTCTGGATCATTGGCTTTCTTGAGAGTTTGGAAAACATTCAGTTTAACTTGTTGATCATTTGCCCTCATAGTGAGTTCTCCTCTTTCCACGTCGATCAAGGTCCTTCCCATTGCTAAAAACGGTCTCCCAAGGATAATAGGTGCGAACTCATCTGCTTCACAATCCAAAACAATAAAATTAGTGGGAAAAAATAAACTTATCAGCTCTTACCAGGATATTTTTGATTTTTCCCTCTGGTTGCACATAAGATCTATCCGCTAGTTGTAGCATCAATGTTGTTGCCCCCACCTTCTATATTCCCAATCGTTGGAAGATTGATTTCGACATAAGGTTTATGCTTGCTCCAAGATCGCATAATGTCTTCCTGACATAGTGATTTCCAATTGCACATGGTATGTTGAAGTTGCCGGGATCATTAAGCTTACGTGGCATTCGATTGTGCAACATGGCCATACATCCTTCCGTCACAGCAGCAGTTTCAAATTCTCATATCCTCGTTCGCTTAGAGACAATATCTTTAAGAAACTTAGCATAATTCAACATTTTTTCGATTGCTTCCATCAATGGTAAATTAATGTGGACTTGTTTCAAGATATCAAGGAATTTCTTGAATTGATACTCTTGCTTTTGTTGTTTCAATCTCTGTAGGAATGGTGGTGGAATTCGAATCTCCTCATCTTTCTTTCTGAGATTTTTATCGCAACTTGTTGGGCAATTGGACTTGCCGGGGTAATTGGAATTGCCTGGGCATCTGGAATTGCCTGGGCAATTTCTATTTCAATTTTAGGTGAGGGGTTCTCACCGATTACTTCTTTTTGAGGAAGGGATTGCTCTCTTGGTCGGTTTATTGGCTGGGCAGGTGCATCATTAAGCTTTCGTCTGCTCCGAGTGGTGATTACTTTACACTGCTCATGGCCTATTCCTTTGGCGACATCAGTATCTCTAGGTAAACCGCCTTGTGGTCTCATATTCAAGTTCTGAGCGAATTGCCTGACTTGTGTCTCCAAGGATTTCAAAGCTGGCTCTTGATTTTGCAATCTCATCTCCGTCCTGTTCATAAAAGCATCAATCTTCTTCATGAAATTACTATTCTCAACCATATAAGATTCAATTTTAACATGAAGGAATTAAGAGAGTTTTCTAAAGAACTAAAGGGTGTAGACTATTGATACGACATCTATTGCCGAGGCATGTTCTGCTAGAATCTCGATGCTTGTGTATTATGAACATTTTGATTAAGAGTATTATTCGGGTTACTCCATGAAAAATTTGGACGCTTTTGCCAGGCTGGATTATAGGTGTTGGACGTCACATTGTTGTTCCGATTGTAGTTTCCAACGTAAAAGCTAGATTCTGGGTTCTGCAGACACTCAGAAGAATCATGGTTACCGTTACATAAATCACAAATTGAATTTACTACCTTGATCTCCTGTGTGTTGCTTGGTTGCTGCATATTTTTAACCAAATTGGTTAACGCGGCCAATTGTGCGAAAATAGATCCCGATGAATCAAGCTCATTTATTGTGGCGTTTCGTCTAACTATTCCCCTTCGGGTAGTTGGGAACTGATAATCGTTCTTGGCAAGACGGTTCAGAATCTCTATTTCTTCCTCAGGTGACTTGTCAAGGAGTATGCCATTTGCTGAGGCATCTAGCATCATCCTTGTCAGCGTGTTCACTAAGTTGTAGAACATCATCACTCGTGTCCACACTAGAATACATACATGAGACATTTGTGTAAAAGCTCTTTGTACTGCTCCTAAGCCTCGTACATGGATTCATCATCTGCTTGCCGAAAAGAAGTAATATCGTTATGTAACTTATCAGTTATATTCGTAGAGCTAAATCTAGCAATGAAATCACGACATAAATCTGTCCAAGATCCTATAGATCCGGATAAAATACTATTCAACCACATTTTCGCCCTATCCCTTAGTGAATAAGGAAATAATTTCAGCCTTAGGATATCCTCATGGACTCCTTGTAGTTTGAATGAATTGCAAATCTCCAGTAATGATTTGAGATGTTGTTTGGCATCTTCAGTTGCCGAGCCGCCAAATTGGCCAATTGTATTGATCATGTTGAACATCACATGTTTTAATTCAAAGTGGGCGGTGCGACAACTCCTGAATTGAGACTATTGAGATCTTTCTCTAAGTAGTCCTGGATGGGCCTATTTCAGACAGGTTGCTCGACTTGAACTCCTTCTTCTCTTGCTACAGCATTTAGATTGTCGTCGGTATTCAGATTGCCGACTAGAATAACAGGTTGTCTGCCATTGCTGCTCGTTGTTCTCGTCTTCTTCTATGAAGAACTCACTCTATCTTAGGTTCAAATCGGTATTCTGGTGATGTTAGTCTCGCCCTGGTCATACACAGATGCAAAACCAAAGTTGTAAGTCCTTTAAACCGATTAAAAACTAAAACAAAAATAGAAAAACAAATAAATAAAGGTGCAAGAAATTAAAAACAAAGTCACTATTGCCAATCCCCAGCAACGGCGCCAAAAACTTGTTACGCGTATTGAGTGCTTCGCAATTGGTGCAAGTGTACACGTCTCATGTTATAGTATAGAATAGATATCGTCCTTACAGGGATTGCTGCTACTTCGGAAATCTAAATTCTCGCACTGATAGTAAAAACACAAATTGGTGATTGTATAAGTTCTAATTAACAAGTAAAATAAAAGAGAAATTAAATAAAAGAAAAAATGTAATCGAATAATAGAGAGTAGGTCGGGTTATCGTGAGTTGTGGCGTGATAATTGAATGGGCCATCGTGGTAATTGATTGCAAGAGTAGCGCAACTGCTTCGTCAATTGGATCCCGTTGGATTGCCTGGGCAATTGAGAGACTATCTTCAAAGTTCAGTGAAACGTTCTTCAATGGCTTCTCGTTATCCCTAACTCAAAACACTATTAATTGTGCATGCCTTGATAATACATCCCTGCGTTAACTAAGGGTGGACAACAACCGATCTTGCGCTCCTTTTAGCCGTTGAAATTCACAACTTATCCCTAATTCAAATTAGTCTTCACCATCGATTGATTGAATAAAGACCATGCTCATTCCTTTCTTGAATCTAACTCTCCCAATATTAGATAAATGGATGAATTTACGAGATCCTCTCCCAATTCACTCGCAATCAAAATTAAGAACCAAGAATGAAGAAACTTTGAAATTGAAATAAAAAACATAAACAAATCCAAACATTTTCACAACCACAAAAACACAATAAGCCAAGCCAAATAGGTTTAGTTCATGGCTGGGTGCAAAAGAAACACAAGATAAAAATTCCCCAACATGAATCGAATGGAAACAATAAAGAAGAAGATGATGTCGAGCAGCCCTCTATTTTTCTCTCTAGTCGAACTCTCCTCCAAGTAGGTGGCTAGGGCTTCTTTATATAGGAGATGGCTAGGTCAAAGTCTTTCTTGAGGAGAAAGTTAAGTTGGAATTAAATAGAATAAAAAAATAAATCTCTTTTATTATTATATTTTTATTCTTCCAAAAACTCCTCCTAAAACTCTCGAAATTTAATGTCCTTTTGATCTCCAATTCTTCTAGGATTTATCCTTGCTTCTAGTAATTATCTCGAATTAATTGGATTCTTCCTACCAAAATCGCCAATTCTCATTCTTCTTATCCTCAATTGCTTCGACAATTTTCCTACTAGCTTGGGAAATCAGATCCTGCACACACAAAAACACACATCCGCAGTACCTTTTTCCACAAAAATCAACCAAATTATGAAATCAAGCATGACGGTGAAGGAAATCACTAAAACATGCATGAATGCCTAATAATGCAACTAAAATAAGCCTAAGTCTAACAATAATATGAGTAAAAAGGGTTATAAAAATAGTACCTCTAAACACTCATCAGAACCCATGAATAAAGGATCGGTACGAGATTTAGCCGTATCGGTACGCGATTAGGGTCTGTGTCTATACAAGTTGAACCGTATTGGAAAATTAGGACTTCTAGGATCTCCCGTAAGTAATATCTATATGGTACGTGTATGAGCACTGACACCTAGGGTACCGCATTGATACTTGTGTCCGAGTACCAGTACCCCCTGAACGAAATAATCTACAATTCTAATAAAGATGGGAATTGACACGGGATATAAATGAGATAACATGTCTTAATAAGATAATTAACGAGGATGATTAATGTACACTCCCATAATGTATTAATAAGTTGGTAAACTTAATTGGATAATTTGATGGTAATAGCAACCATAGGGATCCTTGGTGGATCGTGTGATGTTGTGTGCTGTGTGGTAAACATGTCCTTGCTATGTGCTGATATGGACACCTAAATGAATGAATCAACTTGATTGATGGGTTTCAGATACCCAGTGAAAGAAAGAGTGTGCTGCAACACCATGGTTGAAGATTCTCAAATGTAGGATCCTGATGCTTAGTGGATGCGGGCCTCATTCGAAGGCTCGATGAGAGATTTTGAGCATGGGTGTATGATCTCAATGCTTAGTGGTTGCGGGCCGCACTCCATAGAGTGTACGATCTCGATACTTTGTGGACATGGGCATCACTCCTATATTATGGTATGATATTTGTATGCTCGATGAGAGATTCTGAGCATGAGTGTAGGATCCTGATGCTTTGTGGATGCATGCCTCACTTAGAGTGTATGATCCCGATGCTTAGTGGACGCGGGCGTCACTCCATGTTTATGGTATGACTTGTGTGTTACGCTCGGATGATCCGGTGGGATCCCGAGTACGGTTGGGCCTTGTGGGAAATGTATGATGATTGCTATGTTGAGAGCATGTGTATAGGCGACTAGTGTTAGTACCACATTTTTATTCATCTATCCTTATTGCTCGTACTAGCTTGCATGCTTATGTTTATGATTAGCGTAAAGTGTAAAGTAGATGTGTACCACTGAGCAGAATTGTTGTTTCCGTGCATAGTTTGATCATTGGATCTTGGGTTCATGGAGCACTATCAGTACGAGATTGCAGCACGTGGAGGCTTTCAGAGTATGAAACTTGTGTTTAGTGGGCTATTTATTCATAGACCTTACGTGGTTGAGTCTGTATTTCTTATTTTGAAATTGTATAAATCAAATCGAATGTTTAAATGTTTTAAATTGAATTAGAGTTTCTTTGTACTGTTTTGATTATTTAACTATATTTTCAATTGTGGGCTTTAAATATTTTGGAAATAACTTATTTGGGCTAAACTAGTTTAAGAAATTTTATGGTTTTTGAATTGGGCTTGAGGCCCAATTGTGATATCTGGGTCGGGGGTGTTACAATAGTAGTATCAGAGCTTAGGTTTAGCCTATTCTAGGAAACCCCAGGGTGGTATAGGTGTTTCGGTAAGTTGTCTAGTGAATACAAGCCCTTAAATTAAGTTCTTACCCCTTAAGACTAGAATCCTGATGGTACATCCAAAGCTACGACATTAAGATGGTTACGATCGCGGCTGAGAGGGTCGAGTTAAGAGTTGAGCCGCTCAAAGGAGTGATTCCAGGGGCGAGGTCTAATTGTGACATCTGGGTCGGGGGTATTACAACTTTGGATTGGGTTTGAGGCCCAATTATGACATCTGGGTCGGTGGTGTTACAATAGTGGTATCAGAGCTTAGGTTTAGCCGGATCTAGGAAACCCCAAGGTGGTATACGTGTTTCGGTAAGTTTTCTAGTGAATACAAGCCCTTAAATTAAGTTCATACCCCTTAAGACTAGAATCCTGATGGTGCTTCCAAAGTGCGGCATTTAGATGGTTACGATCACGGCTATTGACTCTCAGGGAGATGTGTAAAATAAATGCTGGCAAAAGGTATAAATGATATGTATTTGGGCAAGATAAACTGTGCCAAGAGTCTTTTGCGTGAAAGTATACACGGTCGACAAGAAATACAGCTTGGTAAGTTGAGTATCGATCCCACAGAGATTGACTTAGAATTCGATTGTTTAGATTGTTACTTCTTTTGGAAGAAAAGATTGTAGTTTAAAAAAGTTGATTTTAAAACTAAGAAAAAAAATAAAATAAAACCAAAGTGAAGTGAAGTGTTGGCTAGAAAGGCGTTTTCAAATGAATGATGATTGTTGGCAGAGAATGCTTGGTTCAAACGTGGTTCATGCCAACCTTTATTGACAAAACTATCTTGGCATTGGTTACCGAGTTGATTCAAAAATAGCAAAGCCTCTTTTGATGGTCATTGCCCTAAACTGGCCAAGTAAAAACCCCTATATCTCTATAGTGTATGTTTTCCTTAAACCAATTTGATTTAAAAACCAATATATACTCCATGGGGGTAGATTTCACTTCCGAAGTAAGTTCATCTACTTGAACGACTTCTCTCGAAGCTTCTCTCCCAAGTGTTCAGCAACTTGATCGTTGACAACACAAGTTTGTTAAGATATTGGAAGGAAATAAGCTAATTGTACCAGCTCTCACTTTGGCACAGTACTCAGGAAAAATTAAAGTATACAAAACAGACAAACTTTGCCAAAAGCAGAATTATTATAAAGGAACTAAGGCATAAAAGCCAACGTTTAAAACCAAAACATCCCCCATCAAGTATTAAATTAGTTCATGGTGTGGGGGTTAACCAACAAACCAACAAACGTTTTTAGCATCACCATAATAATAAAAACTAAAGAAAGACAACTTCTGCGAAGGGAATAGGCAGAAGGGTCTCTTGATGCAGCCCTCCACGCCAAGCTCTCGGCAAGAAGTCGAACCACCATTCCTCGGTTGCACCGACTATCACTCGCCGCTCCAACTGTAACACCCCGTACCCGGGTTAGGAGCGAAGAGTGTCGATGCATGTAACAGGTAAGGAGGCACAAAATTCGGGCAAATTTGAACCGTTTCATAAGTTTCTTACTTATCAAGTTACTACTTTCATAGTTCATTTTACAACTTCCATTCTTTATTTCCTATCCTATTCGAACTACCTTAATGTTACAAGCTTCCAATCCAATTCTATGTTACTTATCTTGTATACATTTAGACAACTAAATTCTTTACTTCCTAAGCATGATTATCTAACCATTCAATAGCATGAAACTATCCTCCTAATCATCTAAGTCATTTGGCCATTTGCACCAATCACATACAACAAGGCATATGTCTAGTTCATTCAAGTCTTAATTAATCCTTATGCATTCGGCCAACCACTATTCAAGCATACATAATACATAAAACAAGGAGTATTCACATTCAAGCAACCCTTTAGGACCATGTCATTCGAATTAGAAAGCATTCAACATGATTCATCTTGTACTACTTCTATTTCAAGCAAAACACATGAACAAGACAAGGGTTTCAAATTGTTTAATAACTATCTAGATTAACATATGGACATTCCATTTGATCAACAAATGTGCAGCATTACATCAACCGATACATGTTGTCTAGGATCATTTCATACAAACTTATGTACAATTACATCTCAAAGTGCCTTAAAGCATTACAACGATAGTGACAAGTTCTCATGCAAACTATGTACAAAACAAAATGCATGAGATAACAAGACTAGACATCAATCTAATGCCACCATCTAGGAGTCTTACAAAAAGTACCAAGTCATACATTATGCTTTGCTTGTATTCTGCTTCGAGCTCAAAGAAAGATGGCTTTCGATCAATCTAAACCTGAAATTTTTGGGAAGAAGGAAAACGAGAGTGATAAGTACTTAAAGTACTTAGCGAGGTAGTTCCTAGATCTATCAATTTATTCATATTGTTAACTTAAAGTACTTGTTCATTTTAATCGGGATTATCCTAACTAGGCATCAATTAAGTAGATTCAAGACCTAACTAGTCTAACATGCACCATTCGAATGCAACAATTCAAGAAGTCAAGAATCCATTTCAAGCTTACAATAAATCAAGTCAAACAAATGATCAATCACAATTTCTATTAATCAAACAAGCAATGTTAAGCAAGCATCAAGCTTTTCAAGCAATGAGATCATCAAGGCTCATTCGAATAGGGTCCATTCTTAATATATAATTTACCTTTCAAGTCATGAGCATTTTAAGATATCAAGTACTTCAATAATTCGTGTAATTTCATTTCATTTCAAGATCATTAGTAAACATCAAGTTTGGTCACTCTTCATTCATAATTACAAGTCTTTGTTTCAAGTTCATTTATTCTTGTTTTGCCTTGATAGATAGTAGGACTAGGTAATCAAGTCACAAGACGGTACACAAAGTACTTAACAAGATGATACACAAAGTATCTAACAAGAAGGTGCCCAAATCACCACACAAAAGGGTACACAAAGTACCTAACAAAACGATACTCAAGGTATCTAACAAGAATGTGCCCAAAACACCAAATAAGATGGTACATAAAGTACCTAACAAGATGAGCTCTAGACTATAAGGCATGCCATTCTACCTAAGACCAACTAGCAACCAAGGACTTGTTGAGTCTTTTATTTTCAAGCAATCACACAACAAGTGATTAAGCAATCAAGTATAACAAGTTCAAGTTCATTTCAAGTATCCAGGTCAAGTGCATCCTAGATCATTTTACAAGATTTTCATATATTTCCAGCATACTTTACATTCAAGCATCAACAATCATCAAGCAAGGATCATACAAGTCCTATTCAAACAACCATATAATTCTTAGTTCAATTCATAGGTGATAAAGCATTACTAGTAAGCACAATTCACTCATTGTCATTATCTAGCTTCATTACCAAGTTATTAACTTATCAAATCTTGATTATATCCCTTATTCCCTTATTAACCAATTACCAATAGAATTTAGATTCATTTCAAGCATAAGTCACAAACAAGTATTTATACATGCTGATTTGGTTAGGACCTAAGTCCCAACCCTAAATGTAAATACACTGACAAAACTCCAAGCAAAAGCAAGATAGTGTTGCTCCTTGATATAGATTCCCTTATCCTTCCTATTAGCTTGGCCAACCCTCTCTTCTTCCACAAGATCTTCTATTCCTTGTTCTAATAAGCCATACACAAGCATATAAAGAGCATGTTAGCACACAATTCATCAAGCCAATTCATTCAATTCAAGACAAGGTTACAAGCATATAACATACACATATTGGGCATCTTGCTCTTGGACAGTTTCCTTTTTACTCAACAACACTTTTCTACATTCTAGTTCATGTAAAATAAGGAATATTTCAAAGCCTAAAACTGTTTTCAAGACAGTTTGCAAAATTCCACAAAACAAAATACATTTGCCTATACAGCTGCTGCCAGGCAGCTTGCACTCTAGTCACTTAATCAAGCATATCTTTCATTTCGTACGTCAGAATTTCAATTGGTTTACACCGTTGGAAAGCTAATTTTTTTTATTTATGACCATATAAGGCTTGCATTTTAGTTCTTAGCCAATTAATACAGTTTTTTACTCAAAGATAGGGCATCCTGCTTTACCGGGTAGTTTGCACTATCTCTAGTATTTCTACTCTACATTTCAGTACACAACCCAGACTTTAGCTCTGTTTTCTCTTAGTGAATTTAGACATTCTAAGGTGTTGTCCATAAAAATGTAAACCTTAAATTCACTATAAACAATTTTTAGTGATTTTTCAAATTCACTGCCCAGAACAGAGCATTCTGAGCAGATTGCACTAGGTTGGATTTCTAGCTTCTTAACTCATTTTATCAAGGTCCTATGATGGAAATTTCATTCATGATCATGTTCATACATGGCTTGGCCGTCATAATTTACCTATCAATGTTCTTAAAGCATGGCATAATCATGTTTAATCTAGTTTGATCAATTTGATCACATTTGTACATCAATTCAACCACTAGGCAGTCTATTACCTAATTTAACTAGTTCAATTAGGTGTAGTCACATTTCCAGCAACACATGTATTCAATTCAATCTTCTCTTTACCTAGTAACATGATCAAAATAGGGTTATATGTTCATCTAACATGTTTTCACAATTTCTATAACCAAAACAGTCCCTAACAAGACTGTTTTCTATCATGTTTATAATTCCAGATTTTCCAGCAACTATACATGTATCTTATATCAAATTGGTTACTAGGAATTACAATTTCAAGTTCAATTTGAGTCTAGCATGCTCCCAACATGTATAACATCCATCCAATTCATCAAGACAACAAGAATATCATTCAAACATCCATTCAATCAATCTATAACATGTTAGGTTCAAGCATTATACCTTCTCCAAGCTTAATTTGATCAATGGATGATTTATGAAACTTGAATTTGAAGGTTTGCATGCAAAATTCTCTCCCCTTTCTCTCTCTATGGTTCGGCCAACTAGATGATAATGGGGAAGAAGAAGAAGATGATAGCTTAAGATAATGGATTTAGGAAATGTCTAATTTATCCTTTGTTTAATCTTTAATCATGTAATTAATCAATGGTAAATGGGAGAATTGGAAATTTTAGCATGCAATCTCCTTTTCCTTAATCTATTTGAATTGGTCACTCATGAATTGGTCCCTAATTTCTTTCATTCTTTCAATTAAGTCCTTAACTATCATAATTAGCTTAATTACAAGTTCAATTTAGCCATCAATTTAGGCAATCAGTTTCAATACTACTAGGCTAGGATTCAGGGCATTACAAATCTCCCCTCCTTAAAAAGGAAAATTCACCCTCTAATTTTTACCTGATTCGAATAAATGAGGATATTGCTTTCTCATTATATCCTTAGTCTCCCAAGTTGCTTCTTCTACCTTGTGATTCCTCCATAATACCTTCACTAGGGAGATGTTTTTGTTCCTAAGCCTCTTGACTTCCTTGTCAAGTATCTTGATTGGTTCTTCTTCATAGGACAAGTTGGGGTTTAATTCAACTTCTTCAGGCTCTAGAATGTGAGATGGATCAGACCGATACTTTTTGAGCATCGAAACATGGAATACGTTGTGGATCTTATCAAATTCACTACAGAGTACTAATCGATAAGCCACTGGACCAATTCTTTTAACTATATCGAATGGTCTAATGAACCGGGGACTGAGCTTTCATTTCTTACCAAATCTGAGAACCTTTATCCAAGGAGAAACTTTGAGAAAGACTTTATCTCCTACATTATATTGAATGTCTATTCGTTTCAAGTCTGCATAGGATTTTTGCCTATCAAAGGCTTGTTTCAATCTATCGTGGATTATTCGAACTTGTTCTTCGGTTTCTCTAAGCATTTGAGGTCCTAACACCTTGTTTTCTCTAAGTTCAGACCAACATAGGGGAGTTCTACATTTTCTTCCATACAATGCTTTGAATAGAGCCATTTGGATCGAAGATTGATGGCTATTATTGTAGCAAATTCCACAAGAGGTAGAGATTTCTCCCAATTCTTCCCGAAGTCAATGACACAAGCTGTCAACATGTCTTTAAGGACTTGAATCACCTTTTCAGATTGGCCATCACTTTGAGGATGGAAGGCCGTGCTTAGATTTAGTTTAGTTCTGAGAGATCGTTGCTAAGTTCTCCAAAATCAAGCTGTGAATCTGAGATCTCTATTAGAGATTATCGAGGGGGAACTCCATGTAGACGAACTACTTCCTGAATGTACAATTCAGCTAAGGCATCCCAACTTAGGTTCATTCGAACAGGGATGAAATGAGCTGATTTAGAGAATCTATCAACTATAACCCATACATCATCATTCTTTCTTGGAGTGCAAGGAAGACCGGTTACGAAGTCTGTTGTGATTCGATCCCACTTCCACCGAGGGAATTCAATAGGTTGGAGCAATCCAATAGGAACTCGAAGCTCGGCTTTAACCTTTTGACAAGTTAAACACTTTGATACGTAATCATTGATGGCTACTTTCATTCCTGGCCACCAATACACAGGTTTTAGATCCTTGTACATCTTAATTGATCCAGGGTGGCTCGAAAAAAAACTCCGATGAGCTTCTTGCAAGATGTCTTTCTTCAATTCTTCATCATTAGGGACACAAACCCTACTCTTAAAGTATAGCATTCCATTCGAATGGACAAGGAAATCCTGGTTGGCTTTCGAGTCAAGCTTCAAGATAATAGCTTGAAGATCAGGGTCGGTTTGCTGAAGATTTTTAATTCTCGAGATCAGGCTAGATTGAACTTGGAGTTCGGACATAAGCCCTTATTTTTGGTATATTTGAAGGTGAGCATTGATAGCATTAGGAGCTACAAAAATGAATGAGATCATTAGGGGCATTCGAATAGTTTCTTGCAAAGCAAGAAAGACTTGATTGATTTGAATGTTTAAGGATTTAGATTGGCTTACCCAAGGTCAGTTTACGACTAAGAGCATCTGCAACCACGTTGGCTTTCCCAGGATGATAGTCGATGATCAAATGATAATCTTTGAAGAGTTCCATCCATCTTCTTTGTCTCAAATTGAGATCTTTTTGGGTTAGGAGATATTTGAGGCTTTTATGATTAGTGAACAGGTGGCATTTTCACCATACAAGTAGTGTCTCCAAATTTTGAGAGCGAAGACAAATGCAGCAAGCTCGAGATCGTGAGTTGGATAGTTTAGCTCATGAGGTTTCAATTGCCTTGATGCATACGCTACCACATTATCTCTTTGCATCAATATGCAACTTAGCCCTGAGTGTGAAGCATCACTATACACAGAGAATTCTTTACCCGATTCAGGTTGGATGAGGATCGAAGTATGGGTCAATGCTTGCTTGAGTTGATCAAAGCTTCGTTGCTGATTCTCGGACCACTCGAATGGTTGATCCTTTCGAATGAGCTTAGTTAGGGGCAAGGCAATAGTAGAAAATCCTTTTACAAATCTTCGATAATACCCGGCTAAACTAAGAAAACTTCAAACCTCACCAACATTCCTCGGAGGTCGCCAATCAAGAATAGCTTGAACCTTCTTCGGATCCACCTTGACCCCTTAGGCTGAGATTACAAGGCCAAGAAATGAAACTTTCGATAGCCAGAACTTGAACTTTGAGAATTTGGCGAACAACTGACTTTCCCAGAGAGTTTGCAAGACAATTCAGAGGTGTTCAACATGTTCCTCCTTGTTACAAGAGTAGTCCAAGATGTCATCAATAAAAACGACCACAAATTTGTCAAGAAAAGTCTTGAATACTCGATTCATAAGATCCGTGAATGCGGTCGGGGCATTAGTTAGCCCGAAAGGTATTACAAGGAATTCAAAGTGGTCGTAACGAGTTCGGAAGGCTATTTTAGGCACGTCTTCTTCTTTCACCTTTATTTGGTAATAACCCGATCGAATATTGATATTTGAAAACACTGAAGCATCCCTAAGTTGATCGAAGAGATCTTCTATCCTTGGCAAATGATACTTTTTCTTGATAGTAAGTTGATTCAATTGATGATAGTCGATACAAAGCTGCATCGTACCATATTTTTTCTTTATAGAACAAGACAGGTGCACCCCATGGAGATGTACTAGGCCGAATGAAGCCTTTGTCTTGTAGCTCTTGAAGTTGCTTCTTGAGTTCCTTCAACTCTACTTGTGCCATTCGATATGGTGTAATTGACACCGGGTTGTTCCAGGTTGAACGTCAATCCCGAATTCCACTTCATGGGTCGAAGGAAGACTAGGGAGTTCCTCGAGAAAAACATCGACAAATTCAGATACAACAGGTATAGATGGCAAGCCAAAGTAATATTCATCTTTTAGGAACATGGAAGCAAAGATTAAGGTCGGTTTCTTATCAATAAGCAAGATGGATTCTTTCCCTAATCCCAGAGATACAATCTCCTATTTTGGCAATCAATTCAGGCTTGGTGTTTTCCCAACCAATCTAGTCCTAATACTAGATCGAATTCACAAGTTGGCAAAACATAGAGATCAATAGGAAAAGGTACATTTTGAATAGATATAGGACAAGATTTACAAATTAAGTTAATTGGCATGTTTCCTCCTATAGGATTTGAAACTACAAGGCTAGATTTAACAAGTTCGGGTCTCAAGTTTAGCTTAACAATCAAGGAAGAGCATATAAACGAGTGGGTAAACCCCAAATCAATTAGAGCAAAAGCAGTACTTGAGTTTAGTTCAATGGTACCTACGATCAAATCGGGACTCTTTATCCTCCCTACCACGAATGTGGTAGATTCGAGCAGGGGCTCAGGATTCTTGATGTATAGTAGCTGAATGGTGGCCTCTCCCTTTGCCATGGTTCCCGGACTGTGCTTGTCTCAGGCCTTTGTTTCAGTTAGATGGTGCAGGACTCGAATTTGTAGGAGATTGAGATGGAGCATTGTTAGGATTTTGGGGGCAATCCTTAATGAAATGATCGGCTCCACCACAAGCATAACATAGATTCGATTGAGATCGGCATTAGCAAAAATGGAGCTTTTGGCAAAATTTGCAAGTAGAGACTTTTCCGAAATTTCCCGTGCTATTTACAGAGATAACCGGAGCTAAAGGCTTATTCATCGATTGAGGTCTCGACATATAATTGCTTTTCAGAGCAGGAGTATAAGTCGAGGAGTTTTCTTTTTGATATCTAGCTTTCTTGGATTGCCAATGGAACTTGTCATCACGTTTGTGCTTCTTATCATTGCGGTTACCACTCTTTCTTTTTTTCGAAGCTTTCATCTTTGCCTCGATTGCAATGGCTTGATTGACCAGAGTTTGAAAATCCGTGATCCCCATAGCCGTGAACATCAGACTTAGCTCATTATTCAAGCCATCGATAAACATCTGGAACTTATCTTTTCCAGTTTTGATATACTCCGAGTCGTACTTGTAATATTTGCAAAAACTAGCAACATATTATTCAATGGGCCTATTAGTTTTCTTGAGGTACAAGAAACGCCTCTGATGATCAGCTAAATATTGCTCGCTTATGTACTTCTCCTCGAACTCCTCAATGAAGAGTTTCCAAGTGACCGAGTCAGCGGGAGAAGTCAGGGTTATGGTTTCCCACCAACTCAAGGCTTCATCTGCTAACAGGGCTATGGCACATTCAAGCTTGTGCTCATCCGAGCATTGCAATTGTTTGGTCAGAATTTGAGTTGTACGTTCTAGCCAGTATTCTGCATCTTCAGGTTTCTCCTCATTAGGACCGGTAAAGGTATAGGCTCGGTGTTGGGCAAGTATGTCAATGGGAGCTCTGCTTGGTGCAGTAGCAGCAAGAGTAACAGGATGATTTTGTTTAAGGTTCGATACGAGTTGATCGAATATCTCCTTCATGCTAAGGAGACATTCTCTTTAGACAACTTGGACAGCAGGAGCTTCCTGCTGGGGTTGAGCCTGTTCTTGGGGTTCGATTTGTCTTGGAGGATTTAGTTCCATCCTCACGCTACCTCCTTCATTAGAGGAGCCTCGGGGACTTTCATCGTCCCGAGCAAGTCTTGTCTCGGACATACTACGATTGGGTAAACAGGAAGGAGTTAGATAAGCAAGAACACAAGAAAATTGATATATAACTCCTAGGTGGCACAATTCAATCCTATATGATGCATGAAGACCCGGTTTAGTCCGAGGATCAAAACTTTTAGATCTAATACCACTTTATGTAACACCCCGCGCCCGGGTTAGGAACGAGGAGTGTCGATGCATGTAACAGGTAAGGAGACACAAAATTTGGGCAAATTTGAACCATTTCATAAGTTTCTTACTTATCAAGTTACTACTTTCATAGTTCATTTTACAACTTCCATTCTTTACTTCCTATCCTATTCAAACTACCTTAATGTTACAAGCTTCCAATCCAATTCTATGTTCCTTATCTTGTATACATTTAGTTAACTCAATTATTTACTTCCTAAGCATGATTATATAACCATTCAATAGCATGAAACTATGCTCCTAATCATCTAAGTCATTCGGCCACTTGCACGAATCACATACAACAAGGCATATGTCTAGTTCATTCAAGTCTTAATCAATCCTTATGCATTCGGCCAACCACTATTCAAGCATACATAATACATACAAAAAGGAGTATTCGCATTCAAGCAACCCTTTAGGACCATGTCATTCGAATTAGGAAGCATCAACATGATTCATCTTATACTACTTCCATTTCAAGCAAAACACATGAACAAGACAAGGGTTTCGAATTGTTTAATAACTATCTAGATTAACATATGGACATTCCATTTGATTATCAAATGCGCAACATTACATCAACCAATTCATGTTGTCTAGGATCATTTCATACAAACTTATGTACAATTACATCTCAAAGTGCCTTAAAACATTACAACCATAGTGACAAGTTTTCATGCAAACTATGTACAAAACAAAATGCATGAGATAAAAAGACTAGACATCAATCTAATGCCACCATCTAGGAGTTTTACAAAAAGTACCAAGTCATGCATTGTGCCTTGCTTGTATTCTGCTCCGAGCTCAAAGAAAGATGGCTATCGATCAATCTAAACCTGAAATTTTTGGGAAGAAGGAAAACGAGAGTGATAAGTACTTAAAGTACTTAGTGAGGTAGTTCCTAGATCTATCAATTTATTCAGTTTGTTAACTTAAAGTCCTTGTTCATTTTAATCAGGATTATCCTAACTAGGCATCAATTAAGTAGAGTCAAGACTTAACTAGTCCAACATGCACCATTCGAATGCAACAATTCAAGAAGTCAAGAATCCATTTCAAGCTCACAATAAATCAAGTCAAACAAATGATCAATCACAATTTCTATTAATCAAACAAGCAATGTTAAGCAAGCATCAAGCTTTTCATGTAATGAGATCATCAAGGCTCATTCAAATAGGGTCCCTTCTTAATATATAATTTACCTTTCAAGTCATGAGAATTTTAAGATATCAAGTACTTCAATCATTCATGTAATTTCATTTCATTTCAAGATCATTAGTAAACATCAAGTTTTATCACTCTTCATTCATAATTACAAGTCTTTGTTTCAAGTTCATTTATTCTTGTTTTGCCTTGGTAGATAGTAGGACTAGGTAATCAAGTCACAAGACGGTACACAAAGTACCTAACAAGAATGTGCCCAAAACACCAAATAAGATGGTACATAAAGAATCTAACAAGAAGGTTCCCAAATCACCACACAACAGGGTACACAAAGTACCTGACAAAATGATACTCAAGGTATCTAACAAGAAGGTCCCAAAACACCAAATAAGATGGTACATAAAGTACCTAACAATATGAGCTCTAGAGTCTAAGGCATGCCATTCTAACTAAGACCAACTAGCAACCAAGGACTTGTTGAGTATTTTATTTTCAAGCAATCACACAACAAGTGATTAAGCAATCAAGTATAACAAGTTCAAGTTCATTTCAAGTCTCTAGGTCAAGTGCATCCTAGATCATTTTACAAGATTTTCATATATTTCCAGCATATTTGCATTCAAGCATCAACAATCATCAAGCAAGGATCATACAAGTCCTATTCAAACAACCAAATAATTTTTTAGTTCAATTATAGGTGATCAAGCATTACTAGTAAGCACAATTCACTCATTGTCATTATCTAGCTTCATTACCAAGTTATTAACTTATCAAATCTTGATTATATCCTTTCTTCCCTTATGAACCAATTACCAATAGAATTTAGATTCATTTCAAGAATAAGGCAAAAACAAGTATTTAGACATGTTGATTTGGTTAGGACCTAAGTCCCAACCCTAAATGTAACTACACTCACAAAACTCCAAGCAAAAGCAAGCTAGTATTGCTCCTTGATATAGATTCCCTTATCCTTCCTATTAGCATAGCCAACCCTCTCTTCTTCCACAAGATCTTCTATTCCTTGTTCTAATAAGCCATACAAAAATATATAAAGAGCATGTTAGCACACAATTCATCAAGCCAATTCATTCAATTCAAGACAAGGTTACAAGCATATAACATACACATATTGAGCAACATGCTCTTGTACATTTTCCTTTTTACTCAACTACACTTTTCTAAATTCTAGTTCATGTAAAATAAGGCATATTTCAAAGCCTAAAACTATTTTCAAGATAATTTGCAAAATGCCACAAAACAGTGTACATTTGCCTATGCAGCTGCTGCTAGGCAGCTTGCACTCTAGTCACTTAATCAAGCATATCTTTCATTTCGTACGTCGGAATTTCAATTGGTTTACACCGTTGGAAAGCTAAAAAAATTGTATTCATGACCATATAAGGATTTCGTTTTAGTTCTTATCCAATTAATACAGTTTTTTACTCAAAGACAGGGCATCCTGCTTTACTGGGCAGTTTGCACTGTCTCTAGTATGTCTACTCTACATTTCAGTACACAACCCAGAGTTTAGCTATGTTTTCTCCTAGTGAATTTAGACATTCCAAGGTGTTTTCCATAAAAATTTCTGCCTTAAATTCACTACATACAATGTTTAGTGATTTTTCAAAGTCACTGCCCAGAACAGAGCATTATGTGCAGATTTCACTAGGTTGGATTTCTAGCTTCTTAACTCATTTTAGCAAGGTTCTATAATGGCAATTTCATTCATGATTATGTTCAAACATGTCCTGGAAATCATAATTTACCTAGCAATGTTCTTAAAAGAGGGCATAATTATGTTTAATCTAGTTTGATCTATTTGATCACATTTGTACATCAATTCATCCACTAGGCAGTCTATTACCTAATTTAACTAGTTCAATTAGGTGTTGTCACATTTCCAGCAACACATGTATTCAATTCAATCTTCTCTTTACCTAGTAACATGATCAAAAAAGGGTTCTAAGTTCATCTAACATGTTTGCACAATTTCTATAAATAAAACAGTCCCTAACATTAATCATGTAATTAACCAAGGGCAAATGGGAGAATTGGAAATTTTAGCATGCAATCTCATTTTCCTTAATCTATTTGAATTGGTCACTCATGAATTGGTCCCTAATTTCTTTCATTCTTTCAATTAAGTCCTTAGCTAACCTAATTAGCTTAATTACAAGTTCAATTTAGCCATCAATTTAGGCAATTAGTTTCAATACTAATAGGCTAGGATTTAGGGCATTACAATTCTTCCCTCCTTAAAAAGGAAAATTCACCCTCGAATTTTTACCTGATTTGAATAAATGAGGATATTGCTTTCTCATTGTATCCTCAGGCTCCCAAGTTCCTTCTTCTACCTCGTGATTCCTCCATAATACCTTCACTAGGGAGTTATTTTTGTTCCTAAGTCTCTTGAATACCATGTCAAGTATCTTGATTGGTTCTTCTTCATAGGACAAGTTGGGGTTTAATTCAACTTCTTCAGGCTCTAGAATGTGAGATGGATCAGACCGGTACTTTTTGAGCATCGAAACATGGAATATGTTATGGATCTTATCGAATTCACTACGGAGTGCTAATCAATAAGCCACTGGACCAATACTTTCAACTATATCGAATGGTCCAATGAACCGGGGGGCTGAGCTTTCCTTTCTTACCAAATCTGAGAACCTTCTTCCAAGGAGAAACTTTGGGAAAGACTTTATCTCCTACATTATATTGAATGTCTCTTCGTTTCAAGTCTGAATAGGATTTTTTCCTATCAAAGGCTTACTTCAATCTGTCATGGATTATTCGAACTTGTTCTTCGGTTTCTCTAAGCATTTGAGGTCCATAACACCTTGTTTTCGCCAAGTTCAGACCAGCATAGGGGAGTTCTATATTTCCTTCCATACAATACTTCGAATATAGCCATTTGGATCGAAGATTGATGGCTATTATTGTAGGTAAATTCCACAAGAGGTAGAGATTTCTCCCAATTCTTCCCGAAGTCAATGACACAAGCTGTCAACATGTCTTCAAGGACTTGAATCACCCTTTCAGATTGGCCATCACTTTGAGGATGGAAGGCCATGCTTAGATTAAGTTTAGTTCTGAGAGCTCGTTGCAAAGTTCTCTAGAATCGAGCTGTGAATCTGGGATCTCTGTCAGAGATTATCGAGGTGGGAACTCCATGTAGACGAACTACTTCCCGAATGTACAATTCAGCTAAGGCATCCAAACTTAGGTTCATTCGAACAGGGATAAAATGAGCTAATTTAGAGAATCTATCAACTATAACCCATACATCATCATTCTTTCTTAGAGTGTAAGGAAGACCGGTTACGAAGTCCATTGTGATTCAATCCCACTTCCACTAAGGGAATCCAATAGGTTGGATCAATCCAGTAGGAACTCGATGCTCAGCTTTAACCCTTTGACAAGTTAAACACTTTGATACGTAATCATTGATGGCTGCTTTCATTCCTGGCCACCAATACAAGGGTTTGAGATCCTTGTACATTTTAATTGATCCAGGGTGGATCGAAAAAGAACTCTGATGAGCATCTTGCAAGATGTCTTTCTTCAATTCTTCATCATTAAGGACACAAACCCTACTCTTAAAGTATAGCATTCCATTCGAATGGACAAGGAAATCCTGGTTGGATTTTGAATCAAGCTTCAAGATAATAGCTTGAAGATCAAGGTCGGTTTGCTAATGATTTTTAATTCTCGAGATCAGGCTAGATTGAACTTGGAGTTCAGACATAAGCCCTTGTTTTTGGTATATTCGATAACATTAGGAGCTATAAAAATGATAAGATCATTAGGGGCATTCAAATAGTTTCTTGCAGAGCAAGAAAGACTTGATTAATTTGAATGTTTAAGGATTTAGATTGGCTTACCCAAGGTTGGTTTACGACTAAGAGCATCCGCAACCACGTTGGCCTTCTTGGGATGGTAGTCGATGATCAAATCATAATCTTTTAAGAGTTCCATCCATCTTCTTTGTCTCAAATTGAGATATTTTGGGGTTAGGAGATATTTGAGGCTTTTATGATCAGTAAACATGTGGCATTTTTCACCGTACAAGTAGTGTCTCCCAATTTTGAGAGTGAAGACAATGGCAGCAAGTTCGAGATTTTGAGTTGGATAGTTTAGGTCATGAGGTTTAAATTGCCTTGATGCATACGCTACCACATTATCTCCTTGCATTAATACGCAACCTAGCCCCGAGAGTGAAGAATCACTATACACAGTGAATACTTTACCCGATTCATGTTGGATGAGGACCGGGGCATGGGTCAATGCTTGCTTGAGTTGATCAAAACTTCGTTGCTGATTCTTTACCCGATTCAGGTTGGATGAGGACCAGTGCCAAGCAGATAGTAATTCAAGTGCAACAATATAACTCTAGTCTAAGTGCATGATTTGTGCGCAAAGTGTGGGCAGTATGCATCTAGTGTCCGGTCACTCCCTTAGCCAATTTACTTTCTAAACTCGATTTTGTTATTTTCTATATTTTTCATGTCGAAGGGTATTTGCATGATCTTTTAGCTTGCTTCATGGTACTGTTTAGCGTGAGTGATAAGAGAGAGCATACCACGAATCCTCACCTTAATCCAGTTACCATTAGGCTTTCTCTTCAACTCATACACTAAGGTTTTGGACTTAAGAACTAAGAGGGAGCATACCATGAAGCCCTATGTACTTATTATCCCTAGGTAGAAGAGAGTTCAAATTTTTTTCTTGCCCTGGCAAAACATTGTTGCCTTATTTACATTTAATCCTGGCAACAATTTTCTTTTTTCTTTTTTCAAAGCTGAGCATAGTTTCAAATTACCTAAGTTTGCTAGGGAAATAGATACATACCACGTGTTAAGTGTAGAAACAATTACCTGAACTAGAGATCAATTGTCATGGCAAACATGACATACAAATCTACTGGCATGGCAAACTGAAAATTATAAACTCATCATCAGGCAAACAAGTAGATCAAAATAAGCTTGCCTAATAGTCGTTAACAAACTTCAAATTTAAGCCAAGACAAAATTTTCTTTTTCACTTTTTAATGGTTAGTATGCAACTACTCTACATGAACTATAAAAAATTTTAAACATGCATGGCATAAAATTGAGAAAATGCACACCCCCAAACCTAAGATGTGTGTAATCACTCATTTTCACTTGTAAATATATTAATATTGCATGTATATTTATTATATGAATGTTACAAATATAAGGTGATATGTGCATGTATAAGCTATGTATACGTATTAGGGGTGTATGTATGTCGCGTATGTATCTAGAGTATGAGCGTATTTGATTAATATATAGATGTTATGTTAATTATATGTATGATTATACGTACGTATACTAGAATATTATATTAATGATTGTATAATATAAGTATACATTTTCGTATATACATGTATTGCTGTTATAATTATATTATTATTAATATTATTGGGCTGGTAAAATGAAAAAATTAAATATATATTAAACCCAAATAAAAATGAAGTCCAAGTCCAATTACAAGTTCAATTACAAGGCCCGTTTGGCCCAAATCTGAATCCCATTTAATTACAATGTGCAGGTAACTGTGGGCCTTTGGATCAAGATCTGATCCAACGGCCACGATGCAACCAGGAGGTCAAAAATATCTGCCAGGCGCGTGTTCCACACGTATGGACCGTTCGAGTGTCACGCGCGTGTGTGGTCCACGCGCGGACGCTTTAATATCCCACGCGCGCGTAAGATCTACGCGTTCTGACTCCTCGACTGCGGAGCTCCACGTGGCGAAATCTAAAGCCGTCTCATCAAATCGAGGCTTCATCTAGGTTGATCGTTCTTCAAGCCATCTCGACCGTTAGATCAGATCTGATCTAACGGCCGAAAATGCGTCTGGCCGCTGGCAGAACGTCCATACCGCCACCGCGCCGATTTTCAGTCCCCGCGTTCAGATTATGCCAAAGACAACAAGCAAAGTGTCAGTTCAGATCTGAAAAAAGGAAGATGCAACTTGCAACCAAAAAACAGAGGCAATAATATATATGAAACAAGAACTTTTGTAACGGGGAGGAAAAAAAAACGAGAGTAAGAACAAAAAAAGAAGAACAGAGATCTTGTAACACAAAAAAATCTGAAAGTTGTAAACATCCAAGATAATCAAAAGACAGTCCAGTGGTAAATTTTTTGTCTCTTTTTCTTTCTTGTTTTCTTTACATGCATATACAAAAAAAAACAGAAATAAAAGAGGAGAGTAGTCTTACCGGCGTCATTTGTGGGTCTTCCCTTCCTCAGTGATAAGCCTTTCGGCTTCTACAAGCCAGATCTGGTGAACTAAAAGGAGGGGAAGGCCCCCATGGTAGTTATATTTTAGGTTTAAAACTCTTTTTTTTGGTTCGTATTTCCTAGATCTAGGGCGAATAGAGGTATATCCTCTGAATCCAACCTAGGATTCGTATTGAGGACGACAAGGGGGTTGTTTTGGTCTATTTTGGAGGCTCATCGGCGCCGGTTAGCGGTGGCCGGCGGCGGAGAACACGGTGGCCGACCGCCGGATTCTGGGTATTATAAGAACAGACGAGAGAAAACGAAGAACAGAGGACTCTGAAAAACCAGAAAATGAAACAAATGGCCAAAATTTTGATTTCGGCCTTAAAGGGGGGCTTTTATAGTTGTTTTTATTTTGCTAAATGGGTAAATTACACACTTAATCCCACCGCGTTTTCAATATTTTCATTTTTGTCTTGTCGCATGGTATAATCACAGTTCCAGCCCCCCTGATTTTTCAAAAGGTTACAATCTAGTCCCTAAATTACACCTAATCAGTTTCTGAATGGTAAAATTACGCCCTTAACCATCCCGCGTTTTTGAATTTTTCACTTTGAGTCTGCTCCTTGGTCTAATTACAATTTTGGTCCTTTTAGGTTTTGTTTGTTTCGCAATTCCGTCCCTAAATTACATATTATTGCTTTTTAATTTCTGCCACTGACTTTTGTTTTTCTTTCATTTCAGTCCTGTATTCTTTGTAAATACTAATGTTCGTATTATAATCGTATATGTTGATGTATTCTATTATTTTATTTTATGTCCCTCGTATATGACTCGTATTTTATGTTTACATATATATGTGTACTAAGATTATAATGGTCATGCGTCATTTATCCGGTTATTCATTCTAAGCATGTTATGTTTTAGTTGATTCGTACATGGTGTATTTTGTATTTTATATGTGTGTGCTTTCTTGTTTTTTAGGGCTACATGTCAATATATTTACCCTTTTTGTACGATATGTTGACCCGTGTATGTTAAAATATGTTTTATTACCAGTATGCATTTTTAAATATTTGTTCGTCTATATGTACTTATTCCTGCCTTGTTATTTTGACATATTATAGTTGTTTTTATCTATTATTTAGAATAATATGTATATATACATGTTTTAGTCTAGAATATCATTTATGTTAAATTAGTATTCAGGTATGTCAATATTTATTATATCTTGCCATGTTTTACGTTTTTGCCATTAAGATTGCATATCGAGATATAACTTGTTAATGCGGAGTCCTTTTATCCGAGCGTAAACGGGGCCAGTATCAAGCGTAGTGATAGTGGTTGGGCGTTTATTCTCGGATAACGGGGCCCTTAAAATTTATTCGCAATTATGACCGAATTTTAAAATAATCATCACTTTAATCCGGAAAATCCAATATTAATAAAGCGGTAATTATTAAAGTACCAATTTTGGGCGGTGTGGGGGTGCTAATCCTTCCCCATCCGTAACCGACTCCCGAACCCTGTCTTTTTGAATCTCTGGTTTTATGGTGTCCGACCTACCTAAGTGGCCGGTGTCGACTCCATTTTTTAATACGGTTTATTTTAAAACCCCACGGAATAAATATTTTATACCCAAAAAATCACAAACACCTTCGAAAACCACAGCCACGTTTTTATTTTAACGATTTTAAGAAAAAGAGACATCGCTACAGATGGCGACTCCGCTGGGGATAATTTTTTGTTTTTCAAAAACAAATGAGAGTCAAGCTTTTAAAATAATTACCGCTTTATTAATATTAGAAATTCCGGGTTAAAGTGACTATTAAATTGACATTCGATCATAATTGCGCGTTTATTTTAACGCATTTAAAATATGGCATATAAACCCGTCTTTTTAAGTGGGGGGAAAACGCTAATGCTTTCGTGGAGATATTGTTCTCCCGTATGGGCCTAGCAAGTACCTTCGGGGCTCGAGTACCTTATGCTTTCGTAAGGATATCGTTCCTTAAATGACGGCATAAGCGAATGGGTCCCCCTGAATTGAACCCGGTTGAAAGGAGCCTATAATGGGTGATGATCGGGGGCCTTGCTACTCTTAGTAGAGGACAGCGAGGACAATTCGGGTACCTCCTAGAACCAAAACTGCATGTAGAGAACATAGAAACCCACCCTGTTAGAGCCATGCGGATAACCTTAGGTTTTAGACGGGATAAATAGGGTTGTTTTGTGTGTTTATTCTATTTAATTTTGTCATTTTATTTATATATTTATCAATTTTATCAAATCTTGACTTGTTTTCTTTTCGCTTTTTGTTCTTTTTCTCATACATCATTGCATTTGCATCACATAAAGGTACTGGATCAAGTGGTTTGCCTGATCAGAAAGTCTTTCACCATGGAAAAAAGGTGTCTTAGGAAAGAAGAGCTTAATTTATCGATCGGACATTGGTCAAGTCAATCAGAAAATCCAAGGAGACAGTTTGCCAAACGAACGCATAATAGCAGGATACACTTATGTGAGTCTCCAACAAAACGACTTATGGGATCTTCAAAGCATTTGGGAAAAATGGGACCGAAGACTACAAGACTTATTCTGCAATAGTTATGGCGACATCGACGGTGTTATATGTTCGGATTAACCAGCCCTTACTCCGAGCTATAGTCCGATTTACGGAATCCGGCTTTTTTTTGCTTCACCTTTAATGGGCAAGACATGATGCCTACGGTAGAAGAATACACCGCTTTACTTAACCAGAAAAAATATCCGGAAGATTGGATCTACGCGAAGCCTCAAGGAATCAATTACTACTGCGAAACTCAAAACCTTTGCGGGAATGAGTGACGATTGGGTTAGTGGCCTCCTTCAAATCCGAGGAGATAATACAGTCTTTGCATGGGAGAGTATTCGGGACATCATATCAACACATCCAGACAAGGCAAAGAAAATGGACCTATTCGCTTTAGGAATATATGGCTTGGTGATCTTTCCCAGAGTACTCGGAAACATTGACATAGCCATTCTGGATTTGTTTGAGCGGGTGAAACGAAAAGCAAACCCAGTACCAGCAATCTTGGTCGAGACTTTCATTTCCTTAAATGCTAGCCGGAAACATGAAGAAGGACATTTTCGAGGCTGCGCACAGCTATTACAAGTATGGATTCAGAGTCACATGTGGAAAACGCCAACAAGAGTCCTGCCGGGGATATCCTTCCAAGGTTTTTCGCCTCTACGAGAATACTTAGCAAAGGAATGGTGAGAGGATTTGAAAACAAAAATGTGGACCAGGTTCTTCAGGAACATTCAAGATGAAGACATAGCATGGAGGGTCCCATGGCTCGGTAAAGCTAATTATTTTCTATACAGTTGTGGTGACTTCAACTGGCTGATGATGTTGGGATTGCATGGAGGGATCGCTTGTGCCCCGCTTTTAGTATCTCGGCAGTTCGGATCACGACAGTTCATTCCCAATACCACCGGATTAAGCCAAACTGAATTTCTTTTCAAAGGAGAGTTCAAAGGAAAAATTCAGACCATCATGAGGGCCTGGGATCATTGTTATCGGATCAGGGTGGAAGGAGATACCGAGCACATGACTACCCCAGATTACGGCCTTTGGAGATATTTGAGGGTTAATAATGTGATTCCTGAATCTGATCAAGGACCAGCAGTGTCACTCGAAGAGCTTACAAGGGTGGTTCCGTCCAAAGCCGACATCTTAAGGAGTGAACTCGAAGAAGTTAAAAGGAAAATGGACATTCAACAGACCCAACATGCGAGCGAGCTCTATAAGGCAAGCTTAGAAGTTGATGAGCGAGACGGGATCATTAGGCAATTGAAGAAATTGAATGCAGATTTAAGCGACAAAAATACTCTTTATCAAAAAGATGCCCTCCTGTTACAAGCAAAAATACAAAAGGCCGGCCGGAGTCAGTTCGTAGCCGTGGAAAGAGAAAGAATGAACGACATCCGTTTGATGGAAGAAGAACGAGAAATTAACAAAAGAGCGATCGAGAAAGAGATTGAAAGCTGCCGTTTGGCTATGGAGGAAGAAAAACGGTCCGCCAAGAAGGCCATTGATCAAGAGAAAGAAAGATTCAGACAAGAAATCAACAAGGGAAAACAAGCTGTCCATCATGAGAGAGAAAGTGTCGCCGTATGGAAAAGAAAATCCATGAATAGCCGAAACAGACTGTTAGAAATGCAGAAACTGTACGATGATACTATTCAGAGGTTGAAGCAAAGCCAAAGTCAAAATGATGAATTAAAAGGAAAGGTGGCAGAAGTCGAACACTCACTTCAAATGTACTGTCGCAAGAATAACTTCGCTGAGCTGCAAGAAAGAGAACGCGAAGTGGGTGTGTTACAAGCACGGATTGGGTCCCTCGAAGCAATTGTGGAGGATTACAAGGAAAGAATTAATGTGTTCGAGGAAGCTGCAGCAGGAGGGGACACCTATTGGCAGAAGAGATTACGCGACGCTGCTCGAATGGTACAGGACAAAGACCAGTACTATGCAAACCTAATGGTGGACATACAACAAGTCGCCAGACATGTAAATGATTTAGCTGTCGAGGCTGAAACACTCCGACCTTTCATAGCCCCGGGAATGGAAGAAGCTCCTAGGTTCCTCAAGCTGCTCAAGGCAATTGGAAAGTTAGGAGATAGAGCTAGAGTCTATCTATAGGACTCTGTGTTATATTTAGATCTTTTGTACTAGGGATCTTTACTTTGTAACACGAATTTTGTTGTAATCAAGACCCTTTAATTCCCGTGGAAGTAGTTCAAAAGGGTGATTACCAGCGGAATCAGTACCTTGTCTGCATGCATTCTTGCATTTGCATCATAACATTCGCATCATTGTACATGCATTTATTTTTTGCAACCATATTAACAATATGAATATTGTGGCATTATATGTAGTTAACCCGCAATCATTCATCACCTATACTTTACCCGGCTACAAAGAAAGCTCATGGAAGAAAGAATAATCAGTCTAGAAAGAGGGCAAAGAGAGCTCGAGTCAAGGCTTGAAGAGGCCCGAGAGAAGCCTTAGTGATCAGATTTGCGTGATCACAAACATCTATAGTATATCGACATAACTACATTCTTTGGCAAAAAGTCTTGGAAAACGAGTAGAAGGAGAAAATGTTCCAGAGCAGGAAGATACCCGGCTCACTTCAAGGTTCAACCAACTGCACCAAACCAAGCTAGAAAGGTGTATATTGACCTGCAGAATGTCTTCCGGCTTTCAAATAGGGGCACTTGAGACTCAACCCCTCGATCTTGAAGCACTTTATGAAGAAGAAGTGCGGACCTAAAAACTGGTCGAAAGGATCGGGAGTGAGGTAGAAAAAAGTGGGAAGAAAGATTTCGCCTCATGGAAGAAAAAAATTTAAAGCGTTACAATCAAATGAAGAATCAGGAAATGACGCTAGTGACATAAGTGCGGTGTCGATCTTGTCTTGCCGCCAAAATTCAAAACACCAGAGTTCGATAAATATGATGGAACCACATGTCCTTCTGCACACATAACGATGTATTGTAGAAAAATGGCGGCTTACCATAAAGATGAAAAGCTACTGATCCATTGTTTCCAGGATAGTCTAACTGGAGCGGCGTTACGTTGGTACACTCAGCTGAGCAAGGCAAATGTCAAGACATGGAAAGATTTGTCTAAAGCATTTTCCGAGCAATACAAACATGTAACAGACATGATCCCTAGCAGAATTATGTTAGAAAATATGGGGCAAAAGTCCAATGAAAGCCTGCGACAATATGCCCAAAGGTGGAGAGAAGTTGCCGCCCAAATCCAGCCACCTATCCCGGAGCATGAAATCACGCCGTTATTTGTCAATACTCTGAAAGGGGCACTCTTTGACCTCCTCATTAATAACACAACACAGTGTTTTGCCGACTTGATCAGGACTGGGGAGTCTCTCGAACTGGCAATTAAGAGCGGCAGAATTGATGGTGGGGAAGGGTCTCGAAAGTACAACAAGAGAAATGAAGTAAACACCACCAGCACCTATACCGCCCCGAAGAACTTCACAGTCTCACAGCCACAAGCACCTGTGGGAAAAACACAAAATTCAAATCAAAGAGATGAGAGAGTCACCAGAAAAGAGAAAGAGAGGAGAACTTTCACCCCCTACCTGTTTCATACTCAGAGCTTTATTCCCAGTTATATGAAGCAGACCTGGTCCGGCCATACATCGTTACTCCTGTCAATTCACCCTTCCCGCCTTGGTATAATCCAAACGCACATTGCGACTATCACAGCGGTACCCCTGGACATCCCACTGAGAACTGTCTTGCCTTCAAAAAGCTTGTACAGAACTTAATCGATTCTGGGATATTAAAGTTTGAAGAGCCGAGTGTAGCCAACAACCCGCTACCTAATCATGAGAGCAGAGGGGTAAATGTCATAGAAGAATACTTTACCAGGAGGATAAAGATGACGTGTCAGAAATCAAGTCTCCTTTACGGTAGGTATTTCAACAGTTGTGCATGGCTCGTGTGATCAACAAAGGCATGATAATAAGGCAGAAGGAATGTGGAAGGTATTGCGAATTCCATCAGACTGAAGGGCATGATATCCAAGAATGTGACGAGTTCAAGAAATTGGTACAGAAGTTGATGAATGAAAAACAAATTGAATTCTTTGAGGAGCCCATGGGAAAGAAGGGATCAGACGTACACATGACAGATAGCCCCAAAAATAAATACGGGAAAGATAAACCTTTTATCATCTCTCCCAGGACAGGAAATGCAGGTGTCTCCCGAGGAGAAACCAGCAAAATAAATCCCAAGATCATCATTTCAGCACCATCTCCATTCCCATTCAAAGATATGCGACAAATTCCCTGGAATTATGCTGTAAATGTGACCACGCCCGAAAAATCAGAACACGATCAGGTGAAAGAGCCTACGTTTGGAAGACCAACAAAGCGTAAGCGATGTGAGCGTTGGTGAGGCAGGCCATTTCACAAGGAGCGGCCGATGTTATTCCTCCGAGGCTTTGAAAGCGGCTGAAAAAGATAAGGGGAAGAATACAATGATTAGCCCTACGCAGAGATATTTGGAGAAGAACCTCCCAAAAGATAAATGAACCGTAAATCGAGGCCCGGGCCAAAGAATTTCTAAAGTTCTTGAGACATAGCGAGTACAGCATAGTGGAACAACTACGAAAACAACCGCCAGGATCACAAAGTCTTTGGAGTTACTCTTGAGTTCGAGAGAAGCATCGGGAGACGCTATTAAAAGTCTTTGAATCAAACTTTTGTGCCCCAAGACATTTTCGTATCAAACTGGACATGATAGTAGGGCATATTATCGCCTATAATCATATCACGTTCGGTGATGATGAGATCCCGGAGGGAGGAATGGGATCAACCAAAGCCCTTAACATCACTACCCACCGCAAAGGGTATGTATTACGTGAGTCTTGATCGACAACGGGTCAGCATTAAACGTCTTGCCTATGGTAACCCTGCAAAAATTGCCAATAGATGGTTCGCACCTAAAGCCCTGCCACAACTCGGTAAGAGGCTTTGATGGTACGCAAAAAGGAACAATGGGGAAAATTGAGGTGCCCCTATTGATCGGACCAACTGAATATGTGATCGATTTTGTGGTGATAGATATAAAACCATCTTACAGCTGCTTGTTGGGAAGACCGTGGATCCACTCCGCAGGAGTTGTCCCATCATCATTGCATCAAAAATTAAAATTTGTAGTGGAAGGCAAATTGGTCACAATAGAGGCAGAGCATGAATTTGTTGCTTCCGTGACATCAGACACCCCCTACATTCAAAATGATGAAGATGCTGCGGAATGCTCGTTCCGAGCATTGGAACTAGTAAATACCACATTCGTTTTACAAGGAAGTCGGATCCCCTACCCCAGGTTATCTAATTGTACCAAGATGACCATCGCAGAAACTCTGGGCCGAGGAGCCAAAATAGGAAGAGGGCTGGGGAAGAAATTACAAGGAAACCTGAGACCCAAAAATATGATAACCAAGAAGGATCGTTTCGGACTGGGTTACCAACCAAGTGTCCAACAGAAGAAAGAGGAGTATAAGAGGAAGGAGGAGCAAAGAAAAGCCAGATCTAAAGGAGAAGACATTCCGTGGAGGTCGATGTTCTTTCCTAGTTTGAAAGCCACTTTAATCTCCGGAGGGTTCTACCAACCAGGTCAAGATATTGGAGAGGCAATGAAGAAAAATGATGAACTTAACCAGGAGGAAATACTCAGTAAATCATTTGAAGGGATGTACATCAACATGATAGCTGAAAAGGACCGAGGCAGCAAAATGTTGACCAACATCCGCCCCTGCCATCCCGGCGAAACACTCGATAACTGGAGCTGCATTGATCTACCTGTAGTTTTTAGGAATAGATCAGAGTAATGCTCCGAATCAACCTTTTGTTTTTGCCCATAGACAATGGGGATCTCTTGTATGGGGCACCTATGTTAACTTTTTGATTGAAATGAAAATATCCCCACTTTCTTAAAAATGACCAAAGTCTCATTTATTCCATTCATGCATTCTTCATATTCATTCCCTTCATGTAAAGCCGTCTCTTTCCCAATACAATTCATTCTCATTTAATGCAGGTCGCTCATGATTGTGATATGAATGATACCGGATCCAATCCTGGAGTAAATTTCGAATGCCCAGAGGTCTCAGAGGAAATTGAGGAAGGATATGATGAAATAAAGATTGAGGTCCCGGAAGAGTTAAAGAGAATGGTGGACGACGAAGAAAGGCAGATTATGCCCCACCAAGAAGAAACAGAAATTGTCAACTTGGGGACTGAAGAAGCGAGAAAAGAAATAAAAATAGGAACGACTATTTCCTCAAAAACCAAGCATGAACTGATAGCCATACTTCAGGAATTCAAGGATGTCTTCGCCTGGACTTATCAAGATATGCCGGGGTTGAATACCGACATAGTGGTGCACAAATTGCCAACAAAATCGGAGTGCAAACCAATACAGCAAAAACTTCGGAGAATGAGGCCAGATATGTTGTTAAAAATCCGAGAAGAAGTGAAAAAGCAATTTGATGTTGGATTCTTGGAGGTAGCCAAATACCCCGAGTGGGTTGCAAACATTGTACCAGTACCAAAGAAAGACGAGAAAGTTCGTATGTGTGTAGATTATAGAGATCTGAATCGAGCTAGCCCTAAAGACAACTTCCCTTTGCCACATATTGACACGCTGGTTGACAACACCGCAAGACACTCATGGTTCTCCTTTATGGACGGCTTCTCAGGGTATAACCAGATAAAGATGGATCCTAACGACATGGAGAAAACCATATTCATAACCATGTGGGGTACTTTTTGTTATCAAGTAATGCCGTTTGGACTAAAGAACGCAGGGGCAACATACCAAAGAGCAATGGTGACTCTCTTCCATGACATGATGCACAAAGAAATAGAAGTATACGTGGTCGATATGATTGCCAAATCCCGAACAGAAGAAGAGCACCTACAGAACTTGAGAAAACTATTCCAAAGACTACGGAAGTACCAACTGAGGCTCAATCCTGCCAAGTGTACCTTCGCCGTTACTTCTGGAAAACTCTTAGGCTTCGTAGTAAGCAGAAGAGGGATTGAGATTGATCCGGATAAAGTGAAAGCCATCCAGGACCTTTCACCACCCCGCACGCAGAAGGAAGTCCGCGGTTTCCTGGGGAGGTTGAATTATATCTCTCGTTTCATTTCCCAATTAACCAATCAATGCGACCCGGTCTTGGACTTCTTAAAAAAAAATAATCTGGCGTATGGGATGAAGAATGTCAAAAAGCCCTAGAAAAGATCAAAAGTACGACAAATGCTCCAATTTTAGTCACTTTTGAAGACAGTCGACCACTAATTCTCTACTTAATGGTCTTGAAAATTCAATGGGATGTGTCTTTGGGGCAACACGATGAGTCAAGAAAAAAGGAGCAAGCCATCTATTACCTAAGCAGAAAATTCAATGATTGCGAAACACGGTACCCGCTAGTGCAGAAGCTGTGTTGTGCTCTAGTTTGGGCTACCAAGCGGCTCAGACAGTACATGTTATACCATACTACCTGGTTGATATCCAAGCTAGACCCATTAAAGTTCTTAATGGAAGCGCCAACGCTAACGGGAAGGATGGCTCGATGGTAGATGCTCTTATCCGAATTCGACATCGTATATGTTAATCAGAAAGCTGTAAAGGGGAGTGCCGTGGCAGATTTCCTGGCTAGTCGTGCTTCGGATGACTATGAGGCATTGAACTTTAGTTTCCCAGACGAAGACTTGATGTGCATTACAACCGAAGAAGAGATTTCAGATGATAAGTCATGGAAACTTTACTTCGATGGAGCCTCCAACGCCCTCGGACATGGGATAGGGGCAGTGCTAATTTCACCTGAGGACGTCTATTATCCTTTCCCCAGCAGATTGGAATTCTTATGCACAAACAATATAGCTGAATACGAAGCTTGCATCATGGGACTGAACTCAGCCATCGAAAGAAAGGTTAAGGAACTTCGAGTGTTCGGAGATTCGTCCTTAGTCATTTACCAATTGCGCGGGGAGTGGGAAACCAGAGACCCGAAGTTGGTCAAATATCACGAATGGATCCAAGAGCTCGTCAAAGAGTTTGAAAAGGTCAGCTTTAATTACCTACCCCGAGAAGAAAATCAGATGGCAGATGCATTGGCAACCTTGGCATCCATGTTTAAAACAAACACTGGGGCAGAAATGAAGCCCATTGAGATGCAGAAGTTTGAAAAACCTGCTCATTGTTGTAATATACAGGAAGAGATTGACGGAAATCCATGGTACTATGACATCCTGCAATATGTCAAGCTTCAAAAGTATCCAGAAGGGGCAAACGACAATGACAAAAAAGCGCTCAGAAAAATGGAAACAAAATATGTCCTAGATGGGGAAATCCTATATAGGAGAAGTCATGATCAAACATTGCTGAGATGTGTGGATGCCCGGGAGGCGAAGGAAATCTTAGCTGAAGTACATGACGGAATCTGTGGAATGCACGCCAACGGGCTGTCCATAGCCCGGAAAATTATGAGATACGGTTATTTCTGGTTGACCATGGAGGGAGATTGCATCGATTACGCCAGGAAATGCCACAAATGCCAAATTTACGCTGACAAGATTCATGCACCCCCATCGCCTTTACACACCATGAATTCTCCATGGCCTTTCGCAGCATGGGGCATGGACGTCATCGGGCAGATCCATCCGAAAGCTTCCAATGGGCACCGTTTCATTTTGGTCGCCATAGACTACTTCACTAAATGGGTAGAGGCAGCGTCTTACGCCAATATCACCAGGACTACAGTTTGTAAGTTCTTAAAGAAGGAAATTATTTGTCGATACGGATTGCCAGAGAGGATCATCACCGACAACGCTTCCAATCTGAACAACAAAATGATGAAGGACGTGTGCAATCAATTCAAGATAACACACCATAATTCCACAGTCTATCGTTCTAAAATGAATGGAGCAGTGGAAGCATCAAACAAGAACATAAAGAAGATCATAGCGAAGACTACAGATACCTACAAGGATTGGCATGAGAAGTTGCCTTTTGCCCTTTTCGCCTATAGGACGTCCATTCGCACATCAACAGGGGCAACACCCTACTCCTTGGTGTATGGTACCGAAGCAGTACTCCCAATTGAGGTAGAGATTCCGTCCCTCCGAGTCTTAAATGAAGTAAAACTGGAAGAAGCTGAATGGGTGCAGGCCAGATTCGACCAGCTAAATCTCATTGACGAAAAAAGACTTAAGGCCATTTGTCATGGTCAGATGTACCAAAAGCGGATGGTGCAGGCTTACAACAAAAAGGTGCGCCCAAGAGAATTCAAAGAAGGGGATCTGGTACTCAAGAGAATCCTCCCTATCCAGAAAGATTCTCGAGGAAAATAGATGCCCAACTGGGAAGGACCGTACGTCATAAAAAAGGCCTTCTCAGGAGGAGCCCTGATCCTAACAGAAATGGACGGGGACGAGCTGAAAAATCCTGTAAATTCTGATGCCGTCAAGAAATATTATCTCTAAAAAAAATTGGAGAGCTCAGGACGAAAACCCGAAACCGGGCGTCTTGAAGCAAAGGAAGGACTCGAGTTGAAAACCCGCAAAGGGCGGCTCGGGTAAGTTAAAAAGTTGGATATCCGAAGAGAAGGGCATCTTCATGAACATTGTAAAGAGAAGGCTTCAGGCAAAAAATTCTACACCGGTTGACAGGGTCATGTATCATTCATATCGAAGATAATGAGGGATCTTGTATTTTCATACTTAACTCATGTGTGTCATACCTTTCTTTTTAAGATATCTCGAAGCCCTTAATCGTAATAAAGTCGTGTTTTTGAGCATCCATTCCTGGCCTTCTTGTCAATTTTAGTCAAATAAGATAACATAGGCTTATAATGAAACAAGAGATTTCGGAGCATTACTATGATTTAACCTTGAAAATGCAGGTGATCAAAGAAAACGATGTTAACTCCGTCCTCCAGTTCCCTACATAATTGCTAGGGAAGGTGAGAAGCTTTAAACAACTAGGTAGGATGACCAATGGCACATGTCCTATCTATCCAAGGAAGGCACACGAGATAACAAAAGAGATCTCTTGGGTGAAAACCAGAAGGGCAAAAAAAAACTCTTTAAAGTGAAAACCCGAAAGGGCACTTTAAAATTCCAAATCATAATTGGAGAAAAAGAAATGTTGAGATGGTTGAACACAGCGGTGAAAGCGGGCGGGTATCGGCGCTTTGTAAGAAAAAGAAAACGGACGTCAAGATCAAATAAGGACCAAAACAAGCCCACCCAGAGATTGACTCTCATGCATCATGAATAGTCAAGCATCACTAGAATTAGGAGCATGTCAATTCATTCATTTGTCATAGCATTTTGTTTTCGTCTCGAGTGTGTATCTGCAGATCCAAAGAGACATCGAAGGCCATCACGGTGTGAATCCCAAATGAGAAGACAATGTTTTTACATACAAAAACACATGTTTTCAAGCTCTAGAGAGAGGTTCTATATAGGAAGAATCCTTCTCTCGAGGTTTTTGAAGCTGAAAGTTCTATATAGGAAGGATCGACACTCGTGACTCGAGGTGAAGACTCGCAGATTCTATATAGGAAGAACTCCTAGTCAAAGCAATTCACCCATGACACGCAAGATTATACAGGAAATCCTGTTGTGTCGAAAGCGAAGAGTTCTATATAGGAAGGGCTCCGAGCTTTATTGTCTTAGAGTAAAAGGTTCTATATAGGAAGAACCTATAGCTCTGAGATTCCAGATGCCAAAAAGTTCTATATAGGAAGGACTGATGGCTCCAAGGTGAAGACTTCATGATTCTATATAGGAAGAACTCCCAGTCAAAGTAATTCACCTATGACACAGGGTTATATAGGAAACCTATTGTGTCGAAAGCAAAGAGTCTTATATAGGAAAGGCTCCGAGCTTCATTGTCTTAGAGTGAAAGGTTCTATATAGGAAGAACTGTAGCTCGAGATTTCGAGACATAAAAAGTTCTATATAGGAAGGATTGACGGCTCCAGGATTTGAAGACTAGCAGTTCTATATAGGAGGAACTCCCAGTTGGAAGAATCCATCAGTGGCGCAAAAGGTTTTATATAGGAAAAATCAGCGTTGAAAGCAAAGAGTTCTATATAGGAAGGACTCCAAGCTTTATTGTCTCAAAGTGAAAGGAATGTCTCATAATTCGGGATGTCAGAGCGAAGGGTTCTATATAGGAAGAGCCTGTAGCTCCAAGATCGGAAGGTGACGAAGCACTATATAGGAAGAACTTACGAGCCTGAAGATTCAGCCAAGGAAGAGCGGAGATGTCCAAAAGAATTCATTTTTCCAAGGCTACAAACAGGGAAGTCTGATAAAAATGAGTGCTTATGAATCTCTGCTTTGTTTCCCATTCCATGAGAACAAGCAAAGAGGGGCAACTGTAATCACTCATTTTCACTTGTAAATATATTAATATTGCATGTATATTTATTATATGAATGTTACAAATATAAGGTGATGTGTGCATGTATAAGCTATGTATACGTATTAGGGGTGTATGTATGTCGCGTATGTATCTAGAGTATGAGCGTATTTGATTAATATATAGATGTTATGTTAATTATATGTATGATTATACGTACGTATACTAGAATATTATATTAATGATTGTATAATATAAGTATACATTTTTGTATATACATGTATTGCTGTTATAACTATATTATTATTAATATTATTGGGCTGGTAAAATGAAAAAATTAAATATATATTAAACCCAAATAAAAATGAAGTCCAAGTCCAATTACAAGTTCAATTACAAGGCCCATTTGGCCCAAATCTGAATCCCATTTAATTACAATGTGCAGGTAGCTGTGGGCCGTTGGATCAAGATCTGGTTCAACGGCCACGATGCAACCAGGAGGTCAAAAATATCTACCAGGCGCGTGTTCCACACGTATGGACCGTTCGAGTGCCACGCGCGCGTGTGGTCCACGCGCGCGTAAGATCCACGAGTTCTGACTCCTCGACTGCGGAGCTCCACGTGGCGAAATCTGAAGTCGTCTCATCAAATCGAGGCTTCATCTAGGCCGATCGTTCTTCAAGCCATCTCGACCGTTATATCAGATCTGATCTAACGGCCGAAAACGCGTCTGGCCGCTGGCAGAACGTCCATACTGCCACTGCGCCGATATTCAGTCCCCGCATTCAGATTATGCCAAAGACAACAAGCAAAGTATCAGTTCAGATCTGAAAAAAGGAAGATGCAACTTGCAACCAAAAAACATAGGCAATAATATATATGAAACAGGAACTTTTGTAACGGGGAGGAAAAAAAAAACGAGAGTAAGAACAAAAAAAGGAGAACAAAGATCTTGTAACACAAAAAATCTGAAAGTTGTAAACATCCAAGATAATCAAAAGACAGTCCAGTGGTAAATTTTTTGTCTCTTTTTCTTTCTTGTTTTCTTTACATGAATATACAAAAAAAAACAGAAATAAAAGAGGAGAGTAGTCTTACCGGCGTCGTTTGTGGGTCTTCCCTTCCTCAGTGATAAGCCTTTCGGCTTCTACAAGCCAGATCTGGTAAATTAAAAGGAGGGGAAGGCCCCCTGGTAGTTATATTTTAGGTTTAAAACTCTTTTTTTTGGTTCGTATTTCCTAGATCTAGGGCGAATAGAGGTATATCCTCTGAATCCAACCTAGGATTCGTATTGAGGACGACAAGGGGGTTGTTTTGGTCTATTTTAGAGGCTCATCGGCGCCGGTTAGCGGCGGCCGGCGGCGGAGAACACGGCGGCCGACCGCCGGATTCTGGGTATTATAAGAACAGACGAGAGAAAACGAAGAACAGAGGACTCTGAAAAACCAGAAAATGAAACAAATGGCCAAAATTTTGATTTCGGCCTTAAAGGGGGGCTTTTATAGTTGTTTTTATTTTGCTAAATGGGTAATTTACACACTTAATCCCACCGCGTTTTCAATATTTTCATTTTTGTCTTGCCACATGGTATAATCACAGTTCCAGTCCCCCTGATTTTTCAAAAGGTTACAATCTAGTCCCTAAATTACACCGAATCAGTTTCTGAATGGTAAAATTACGCCCTTAACCATCCCGCGTTTTTGAATTTTTCACTTTGAGTCTGCCCCTTGGTCTAATTACAATTCTGGTCCTTTTAGGTTTTGTTTGTTTCGCAATTCCGTCCCTAAATTACATATTATTGCTCTTTAATTTCTGCCACTGACTTTTGTTTTTCTTTCATTTCAGTCCTGTATTCTTTGTAAATACTAATGTTCGTATTATAATCGTATATGTTGATGTATTCTATTATTTTATTTTATTTTATGTCCCTCGTATATGACTCGTATTTTATGTTTACATATATATGTGTACTAAGATTATAATGGTCATGCGTCTTTTATCCTGTTATTCATACTAAGCATGTTATGTTTTAGTTGATTCGTACATGGTGTATTTTGTATTTTATATGTGCGTGCTTTCTTGTTTTTTAGGGCTACATGTCAATATATTTACCCTTTTTGTACGATATGTTGACCCGTGTATGTTAAAATATGTTTTATTACCAGTATGCATTTTTAAATATTTGTTCGTCTATATGTACTTATTCCTGCCTTGTTATTTTGACATATTATAGTTGTTTTTATCTATTATTTAGAATAATATGTATATATACATGTTTTAGTCTAGAATATCATTTATGTTAAATTAGTATTCAGGTATGTCAATATTTATTATATCTTGCCATGTTTTACGTTTTTGCCATTAAGATTGCATATCGAGATACAACTTGTTAATGCGGAGTCCTTTATCCGAGCGTAAATGGGGCCAGTATCAAGCGTAGTGATAGTGGTTGGGCGTTTATTCTCGGATAACGGGGCCCTTAAAATTTATTCGCAATTATGACCGAATTTTAAAATAATCGTCACTTTAATCCGGAAAATCCAATATTAATAAAGCGGTAATTATTAATGTACCAATTTTGGGCGGTGTGGGGGTGCTAATCCTTCCCCATCCATAACCGACTCCCGAACCCTGTCTTTTTGAATCTCTGGTTTTATGGTGTCCGGCCTACCTAAGTGGCCGGTGGCGACTCCATTTTTTAATACGATTTATTTTAAAACCCCACGGAATAAATATTTTATACCCAAAAAATCACAAACACCTTTCAAAAACACCTTCGAAAACCACAGCCACGTTTTTATTTTAGCGATTTTAAGAAAAAGAGACATCGCTACAATGTGCATTGCCCTTAATGCATGAAACGACACATATATACAAGAGAAACAGAAAAATAAAAATGCACGATTATGAAAATGCAAACATGAAATGTGAAGGAGTTAGGTAGAAGAAGACTCTCATTCGGATGAGGTTTCATTCCATTTGGCACGGGCTTCTTTTTCTTTTCTGGCACGGGTCTTCCTCATGGATAGGCTACCACGGTCAGGGGCTATTCTTTTCTTTCCTTTCCAACTCTACTTGGTGACAATAGTGGAGGCTCCAACATCCTCCTTCTGCTTGGCAGGCTCGGTAGGTGGTGTGACTGGTGTTGACTTCACTTTGGTGGCAAGAATCTCCTCTGACTCGGAAGAGGAGGTGGTGCTGGCAGATTCAACATGCACCAGGGATAGGGGAATTGCTATCTCAGACTCGAAATTGGCAGAATTAACTGGACTGGTATGACTGGCTAGCTTGACTGGACTGGCTTGTCAAGGATCACTTGCAGCTGGCTCGGTAGGAAAAGGTGGAAAGACAGGCACCATATTGGGAGAGAGTTTTATAAGGACCTCCCTGATAATGGCATCTCGTTCATTGGTATAGTTTCACATCTTCTCATTGAGCTCATCGGCCTTCTCTAATTTTCAGAGAATAATCTCCTAGCGGGAGTACACCTGGGACAGCACTGCCAGCGAGTTGGCTGACATGGTCTCTAGCACATTTGCTTGCTCGACCCTTGGCTTCTCCTTTGGTGTGGCCGTCTTGGCCACGCCCTTTCCCTTCTCCTTTGGCTCTTCTCCAATGAGGTTTCTCCAGATATGAACAGTGATTGTCGTACCCTTAATCACCTGGCCATGATCCTCATCCATCTTGGGCACTTCATGGCGTAAACAACTATTAGAAATCAACAAAAGGAAAAACAGACTTCCCTTAAATTTGGCAGTACACTTGTAAGTTTCATTGATAATAATTTTGCCAACATTGATCTGGCGCCATTTAATAATGCAATGCAACAGGATAAGCCGATCCTCCGAGACCGTTTCATTGTGCGATGTGGGTATAAGATTGTGCTTGATGAAATGGTTCCATCCTCGCATCTGAGGCTTCAATGCTAGCCTCTTAATGGTCTGGTGGCCAGTGGACGAAATAGTCCAGGTTGTGCCAGGCTCGCACAGGCCTGCCAAAATCTTCTTTCTCTTGGCCGCATTCATAGACTCAGCATACTCAGAGTATTCATCTCCTTCAGTTGGCAAAGAGAAAAGAGAATTAATGTAACATTCATCAAAACGAACGCACTTACCCTAAATCATCAAGAATAGAGAATCCTTGGTCACGAGATGGGCGTAAAACTCTTACTCGATGGTGGCAAACACCTCCCCCTTCTGCTGGCAAAATGAACTCCACTTATGCATATCAACGATGGACATGAATCCCGATGAGAATCCGGCAGTGGCATTAGATTGGAAGTCGAAGTGTTTCTCATAAAGGAACGACCTTGAAAAGAAGCTCTCATCGAACTTCTTGCGAATCTCCTCATTGAAAAATCGCTTGAAAGAAGTAGAGGATGAAGCCATAGAGATGAAAAGATGAGAATCGATGGTAAGAAGAAAAGAAAAGATTGAAGTTCTTGGATCCTACTTGAGAGAAAATCGAATGAGAGTAAAAGGGAAAAGTTTTCGGGGAATCAATTTTAATAGAATGGAAGAGAAAATGGTTGAGTGTTTAAGAGGGAGTAATTAGGGTAGCCAAAAAGTAGGGGATAATTATGAGTTTTATGGAGTTTTAATTGGAAAAAGGTTTAAATTTTAAATAAGTAATAGGGATAAAGGTATGGAAAGGATTTTGAAGTTATAGGGTAATTATGATAAGATAACCTATCATAAATATGGGCGACAAAAAGGGTTAAATTCCCCATATTTCCCTCTCTTCTTTTTACGCAAGCTAGGGTTTGTTTTCTTCTTTCACACGGAATATGCACATGCCTCTGGCATGGGCCATAGCATAACTGCTGGCAAGCACACTGGCTCACAGTCCTTCTGGCAATATTCCTGGCATCAATTCCTGTTAAAATTCATGCACACACTAAATGGAAAATCGTGTAACGCAGCAAAGGAATAAAAATTGAAAGACAACAAAAAGAAAACAAGAACAAAAACCTGATTCCTAAAGGAAAACAAAAACAACTAATCCTAATATTTACAAAGAATTTCAAACATGCGAATGCTTTATTTTAATTCTGCCAAGAGGATCACCTCATTGGCATGACTTTGCTTACCTTCCAAGTAATGTTTTAGGCACTAACCGTTCACCTTAAAAATTTCTCCGGTCTGTAAGTTCTTGATATCTACAGCTCTATGAGCATATGGCTTCACAAATTCATAAGGACCCATCCATCTTGACTTAAGCTTACTTGGAAAAAGTTTGAGCCGAGAGTTAAACAATAGAACAAGCTAGCCTATTTCGAACTATCTTGGCAGGATCTGACTATCATGCCAACATTTTGCCTTCTCCTTGTATATCTTAGCGTTCTCATAGGCTTGTGTTCTAAATTCCTCCAATTCATTATGGTCAAACAACCTCTTTCCTCCAACAATTCTCCATGCCATGTCAAGCTTCTGGATGGCCCAATAGGCTTTATGTTCAAGTTCTACTGGTAGATGGCATGGTTTGCCAAAGACAAGTTTGAATGGGGAAGTACCCAAAAGAGTTTTAAATGTCGTCCTATAAGCCCACAAGGACTCGTCTAGTCTCAAGGAACATTCTTTCCTTGTTGGATTCATTGTTTTTTTCCAAAATGTTCTTAATCTCCTTATTGGATATATCGACCTACCCATTTGTTTGTGGATGGTATGCTGTGGTGATTCGCTGTTGAATCCCATACCTGCAAAATACTTTAGAAATTAATTTACATTTAAAATGAGTACCCTCATCATGAATAATCATTCGAGGAGCACCAAATCTAGTGAAAATGTTTTTGTGCAAGAACTTGGCAAGGCAACAGCCTCTACCCACTTTGACACATAGTCAACAGCCAAGAGAATGTACACATTACCGACCGATGGGGGAAAAGGACCCATAAAGTCGATCCCCCACACATCAAATAAATCCACTAGCAGAATGTTCTGGAGTGGTAATTCGTGTTTGCCAGAGATGTTCCTTGTTACTTGGCATCGATCGCATGCCTTGGCATACTCATGGGCATCCTTGTACAGTGTGGGCCAAAAGAATCCTGACTGCAAAACTTTGGCAGCAGTCTTAATCCCAGCAAAATGTCCTCCATATGGTGCAGCATGGCATAGATGCAATATATGTTGCTTCTTATCCTCTGGCACACACCGGCGAATCACTTGGTCGGCACACTGCTTGTACAACATGGGCTTATCCCAATAGTATTACCTCACCTCTCGTAAAAATCTTTTCTTGGCATTATATGCCAGGTCTGATGGCAAATATTGCTTACCAGGTAGTTGACTATATCAGCGTACCATGGTATAGCATCAGCTGCAAGCAAATACTCGTCAGGGAATCTGTCTCTAATTATAGTGGACTTACCATCCTTAATGTGATGCTCCAACTGAGAGAGATGGTCAACTACAAAGTTTTCGTTGCATTTCTTATCTCTGATCTCCAAGTCGAATTCTTGAAGTAAGAGCGTCCATCGGATTAGTCTAGGTTTGGCATCCTTCTTTGCCAAGAGATATTTTAATGCCGAATGATCTATATAAACCAAAAAAATATTACCAATTAGATAAGATATAAATTTATCAAAAGCAAATACAACTTTGAGGAATTCTTTCTCGGTTGTAGAGTAATTCAGTTGTGCTTCATTCAAGGTTTTGATGGCATAGTAGATGGCATGGAACAACTTGCCACGCCGTTGTCCCAAAACTGCTCCAACGGCATAATCGCTGGCATCGCACATGAGCTCAAAGGGCTCATTCCAATTCGGTGCCATGACTATGGGGGAATTAATCAATCTATCTTTAAGCTCTTGAAATGCTCTCAAACAAGAATCATCAAATGTAAAAGTGGCATTATGTTCCAACAATGAGAATAAGGTTTAGCAATTTTCCAGAAATCTTTAATAAATCGCCGATAAAAACCAGTATGACCTAAAAATCTCCTTATACCTTTAACACTCGTTGGAGGTGGTAATTGCTTAATTACCTCCACTTTGGCTTGATCAACTTCTAGTCCTCTCTTGGTTACCTTATGACCGAGAACAATGCCCTACTTCACCATGAAGTGGCATTTCTCCCAATTCAACACTAGGTTTGTCTCTATGCATCTCTTCAAAATTTGCTCCAGGCTATGGATGCATTCCTCAAATGTTACCCCAAACACTGATAAATAATCCATGAATACTTCCATGTTATTCTCAATCATTATACCTTTAACACTTGTTGGAGGTGGTAATTGCTTAATTACCTCCACTTTGGCTTGATCAACTTCTAGTCCTCTCTTGGTTACCTTATGACCGAGAACAATGCCCTCCTTCACCATGAAGTGAAATTTCTCCCAATTCAACACTAGGTTTGTCTCTATGCATCTCTTCAAAACTTGCTCCAGGCTATGGATGCATTCCTCAAATGTTACCCCAAACACTGATAAATCATCCATGAATACTTCCATGTTATTCTCAATCATATCGGAGAAAATGGCCATCATGCAACGTTGAAATGTTGTTGGCGCATTACACGGCCCGAATGGCATCCTTCTAAAGGCAAATGTCCCATATAGACACGTGAACGTGGTCTTCTCTTGGTCGTAAGGGGCGATGGCAATCTGATTATATCCCGAATAACCATCTAAAAAATAGTAAAAAGCTTTACCTACCAACCTGTCCAACATCTAGTCAATGAAAGGCAATGGGAAGTGGTCCTTCCTTGTAGCCTTGTTCAACCTTTTTTAATCCATGCACACCCCCATCCAGTGATGGTTCTAGAGGGAATTTCGGCCTTACTGTTTTGGATCACAGTCATGCTACCCTTCTTTGGCACACACTGCATCGGGCTAACCCAAGAGCTATTGGAAATGGGATAAATGATCCCAGCATCTAACCATTTTACGATCTCTTTCTTTACAACCTCTTTCATGCTTGGGTTTAGCCGCCTTTGGCCTTCAATGGTCCTGCCATTGAAGGCATCTAGTATGATCTTGTGCATGCAAATGGTTGGGCTAATACCTTGGATGTCTACCAAGGTCCAACCCAATGCTTGCTTATAATCTTTTAGTATTGCCAGCAGTCTTACTTCCTGATCATGAGTGAGATAAGTGGCAATAATCAATGGCAGAGTCGAGTTTTTACCTAAATAAGCATACTTTAAATGTTCTGGCAGGGGTTGAAGCTTCAACTCTGGTGGTTCCTCAATAGATGGCTTTGGTTTCTTTATCTCCCTGTTGGCCAAATGGAGTGGCTCAAAGTAACTCACATCTTTAGCCTCCAAGGATGATTCTACAGGTTCCTCAAACAGTTCAGCTATGCCATCAAGCATGCCATCATCACTTGCTATATCCTGGCACAACTGTGCCATGTCCAAAGAAAAGATGGACTCCATCATTTCATCGGCTTGACATTCATCAGGTTCATCTGCATATTTCAAAGCTTGAAACACGTTAAAAGTAACATGTTGGTCATTCATTCTCATGGTTAGTTCCCCTTTATGAACATCAATAAGAGCCCTGCCAGTAGCAAGAAACGGCCTACCCAAAATAATTGGCACATTAATATCAGCTTCATAATCCAAAATGATAAAATCAGCTGGGAAAATGAATTTGCATACCTTTACCAACATATCCTCAATCTTACCCTTGGGATGTGCATAGGATCGATCTGCCAATTGAAGTGTCACCGCGGTAGGTCTTGCATCTATGCCAACTTTCTTGAAAACTGATAGTGGCATCAAATTGATGCTAGCTCCCAAGTCGCACAGTGCCTTCCCCATGAACTTGTCGCCAATTGTGTAAGAAATAGTAAAACTCCCTGGATCTTTCATCTTTGGTGGCAATCGATTTAGGATCATGGCACTGCATCCCTCAGTGAGAGCAACAGTTTCAATTTCTCCCAACTTCCTATTTTTGGACAAGATGTCCTTTATGAATTTTACATAGTTGGGCATTTGTTCAAGGGCTTCCACCAATGGAATACTAATTTGCAACTATTTAAGCACTTCTAAAAAGTGCTTAAATTGTTGGTCCTGCTTATGCTTTTGAAGTATTTCGAGAAATGGTGGCGGTGGATATACATATGCTGGTGTTATCGGCCTTGTCGAGGCAGTGCTGGCATCTGTTTTGGCATTACTCTGCTTATCATCATTGCTGGAGTCATTGTTGGCATTAGGACTGGCATCCTGTTTGGCACTCTTACTGGCATGATTGTTGGCATCATCTACTTTTGCCTTCTCTACTTCTCTGGGTATGTCTGCTGGCACAAGCTTTGCATCTTGGTTGACGACTGGCTACTTGGTAGCCATCTCTGTTTTGCACTGCTCACCACTTTGAAGAGTTATTGCCTTGCATTGTTCATTTTCTTTGTACCGAGCATCTTCAGTGTCACTTGGCAAAGTACCTTAGGGTCGATTGGTAAGTGCATTAGCAATCTGCCCAATTTGTATTTCCAAGTTTCTTACTGATGCCCTCAAACTTTGGGCTGTTACTTCATTTCGCTCCATATATTGTGTAAGATCTCCTCATTGGTTGCTTCCTTGACCTTGCTAGGAATTGTTCTGAGCTTTCTGTAGCATGGTATTTTGATAAAATACTGGCATGGCATTATTGTTCTATCGTTGGATGTTTTGGCACGGGGCATTGTAGTGATTGCATCCTTGATTTCCCCAAGCTAAGTTAGGGTGTTGTCTCTAACCTGCATTATAGGTATTAGCATTATAAAAACGACCAACATTCCCAACAAAATTTACCGACTCAGGATTAACAGGGCATTCATCCACATGGTGGTTTTCTCTACAAATGGTGCAAAATGGATCCAGTGCTTTGACTTCTTGGGCCTCATTATTCGTTTGCAACGTTCTCACCATGCTAGTAAGGTTGCAAATCTAGGCATGAATGGACGTGAGTTCATCAACTTTCAATTGCCCATTGGCTTTAGTTCCGATTCCAAGTCTAGTAATAGGATACTTGAAGTCATTGATCGAAATTCTCTCAAGGATATCAACAGCCTCAGTGTACTTCTTATCAAGCAACGATCCGAATGCTGAAGCATCCATAACAGTCCTTGTTTGAGCATTCAATCCGTTGTAGAAGGTTTGTATTTGGGTCCAATTTGGGAACCCGTGTATTGGACAACTTCTCAACAAATCTTTAAATCTTTCCCAGGCTTTAAAAAGAGGTTCATCATCGGCCTGTTTAAATGTAATGATTTCACTATGCAACTTGGTAGTGAGTGTTGGTGGCTGAAACCGTGTCAGGAACTTCTGGCAAAGGTCTGCCCAAGAAGTAACTGATCCTAGTGGCAAAGAATTGAGCCATGCCTTGGCTTTGTCTCTCAAGGAAAAAGTAAACAATTTTAGCTTCACAGTATCTCTAGATACTCCAGTTTGATGAAACAGTTGGCATATCTCCATGAATTGTTTGAGATGTTATCTTGGGTCTCCAGTAAGTGCTCCATCGAATTGACCTTCATTCAAAAGAGTTTAGATCATTACGGGTTTAAGTTCAAAGTTAGGCTCATCGACATCAGTGCCAATAGGTCCTGGCATGAGATTTGCAATGTTAGGTGCTGAATGTTCTCGGATTGGCCTCTCTTCTTCTTCAACCATATTTGGGACATTAGGAGGCGGTGGTTCATTGTTATTAGGCTAATTGTTAATGGGCGGATCATTATTCACCACACCATTCCTCTGATTGCCTTGATTCATTTCTCGGTATCATTTCTTTAACCTATGCAAGTTCTCTCAATTTTCGGATCGTATGACCACTCGTCCACCACTGGGTGGCTTTTGGTCATACACTGGTGAAAACAAAGATAAAATGAAAACAAAAACAAAACAAGTAAAAATTTAAAAACAATTAAATTCGTTGCAATCCCTGGCAACGACAACAAAAACTTGTTGACTCTTCGGGAAATATGTAAAATGAATGTTGGCAAAAGGTATAAATGGTTTGTATTTGGGCAAGATAAACTGTGCCAAGAGTTTTTTGCGTGCAAGTATACACGGTCGACAAGTAATACAGCTTGGTAAGCTGAGTATTGATCCCACAAAGATTGACTTAGAATTCGATTGTTTAGTTTGTTACTTGTTTTGGAAGAAAATATTGTAGTTTAAAAGAGTTGATTTTAAAACTAAGAAAAGAAAATAAAATAAAACAAAAGTGAAGTGTTGGCTAGAAAGGTGTTTTCAAATGAATGATGACTGTTGGCAGGGAATGCCTGGTTCAAACATGGTTTATTGCCAGTCTTTATTGACAAAATTGTCTTGGCATTAGTTGCCGAGCATATTCAAAAATAGCAAAGCCTCTCTCGAGGGTCATTGCCCTAAACTGGCCAAGTAAAAACCCCTATATCTCTATAGTGTATGTTTTCCTTAAACCAATTTGATTTAAAAACCAATCTATACTCCGTGGGGGTAGATTTCACTTCTGAAGTAAGTTCATCTACTTGAACAATTCTCTCGAAGCTTCTCTCCTAAGTGTTCAGCAACTTGATCGTTGCCAACACAAGTCTATTAAGATATTGGAAGGCAATAAGCTAATTGTCCCAGCTCTTGCTTTGGCACAATACTTAGGAAAATTAAAGTATGTAAAACAAACAAAATTTGCCAAAAGAAGAATTATTATAAAGGAACTAAGTCATAAAAGCCAACGTTTAAAACCAAAACATCCCCCCACCAACTATTAAATTAGTTCATGGTGTGGGGGTTAACCAACAAACCAACAAATGTTTTTAACATCACCATCATAATAAAAACTAAAGAAAGATAACTTTTGCCAAGGGAATAGGCAGAGGAGTCTCTCGATGCAGCCCTCCACGTGAGGCTCTCGACAAGAAGTCAAACCACCCTTCCTCAGTTGCACTGACTGTCACTCGCCGCTCCAACACCTCGCTCTGATCACCTCTTGTCTCCTCTTTTTGATTCTTTTCTTTTTTTCTTTTTCTTCCCCCCCAAATGCTTGATCGATTGTTCTTTATATAGGCGTGTAGGGGAAATGATGAGATAAGCCTTTGAATTTGAATTTGAAATGATCAAGAAATAAGAGATAGAACTCTATCCGATCATTTTGATATCTTATCAGCTCGGTGTGATAGCTTATCAGGCTAGGGCTGACGTCATCATGCCATGGCCATCCTGGCACACGAGCTTGGCACAACTTTGCCAACGTCACTTGGCTTCACCTTATCTGCTATTTTATCAGAAGTTGATCCAATTTTGATCTTTTAAAAGCCTGATCCTTTCCTATTTTTTCATGGGTTCATCTTTTCTTGGCATGGCCACTGGCATACCTATCTGCCAACAAATTTTTGGCACACTCATCTGGTTCTTTCGTGCCCACAACATCTGGCATTCACCTTGGCATTCCTAACTGTGTCCTTGCGTCCTGCGTCCATTCCTCCTGCCATTCCACCTGCCAAACTGCGCAAAGGCCACTAAAAACAACCCAATGACACTGGCATAGGCAGCCTACTAACTCTTTTTTGTAAATGCATGATTCTAATGAACTAATGCAACTAAATGTACTTGAAAACAAGCAAAAGCATATCAAAATAGGCATGAAAAACAATACTTTTGAGGAGGTAACAGCGGCCGAGAGGGCCGAGTTAAGAGTTGATCCGCTTAAGGGAGCAATTCTATGTGCAAGGTTGCCCCGAATTGTTGAGATACGAGTTAGTTGAATAATGCTGAAGTAGAGGATGTGTCCTCCTCCCACCACCTAAATGGTGTCTTCGTTGCGTGTTGTGGTTGTTCCGGAGCTTTTGGATACGTTATGAGAATTTGTGGCAAAGAATCTTCATCATTATACGTGAATAGCAGTTGTGTTGCGAGTATGGATAATCTGCTCTCAGAATCGATCAATGGATGCACGTTGGTCGGAAGACCCTCTTTTCTATTTAAAATAGGTCATGTTGATACTTGGAGACTATCAAAAAATGGTGTCTTCGTTGAGATGCCCCGAATTGTTGAGATGCAAGTTAGTTGAATAATGCTGGTGTCGAGGATGTGTCCTCCTCCCGCCACATAAATGGTGTCGAGGATGTGTTGTGGTCGTTCTGGAGCTTTTGGATATGTTATGAGAATTTGTGGCAAGGAATCTTCATCGTTATGTGTGAATAGTAGTTGTGTTGCGGGTGTGGATTATCCGCTCTCGGAATTGTAGACTCTCTAAGTGAATGCTGACAAAAGAGGCAGAAGATATGTATTGGAAATGTAATAAAATGGTTCCAAGATGAGTCCTTTGCGTGCAAATATACACGGTCTGCAAGTAATACAACAGTTAAGTTGAGTATCGATCCCACAGAGATTGACTTGGAATTCGATTGTTTGATATTTACTTGCCTTGGAGGAAAAGATGTTTGTTTTGAAGATTGTTTTGGGAATACTCAAAAAGAAAAGAAATAAAAGTAAAACGTTGGCAAGGTATGTCTCTTAATGAGTGATGAGCGTTGGCAGGGAATGCCAGGTTTCTACGTTTTTCATGTCGTGCCAGCCTTTAATGTCAACCTATCTTGGCATTGTTTGCCGAGCATATTCAAAATTAGCAAAGCCTCTCTAGATGGTCATTGCCCTAAGTTAATCATATAAAAACCCTTATATCTCTATAGTGCATGTTTTTAAATAAACCAATTTGATTAAGAACCAATCTATACTCCTAAGGGGTAGATATCGCTCCCGAAGTAAGTTCATCTACTTGAACGACTTTTCTCGAAGCTTCTCTCCTTAGTATTTAACAACTCAATCGTTGCCACCCTAAGTCTGTTAAGATATTGGGGAGCAATAGGCCAATAGGGCCAGCTCTCGCTTGGCAAAGTATTTAGGAAAAATTCAAGTATGCCAAATAGAAAAACTTTGTCAAAACAGATTTATCATTAAAGAAACTAAAGCATAAAATCAACGTTTAAACCAAACATCCCCTACCAACTATGAAATTAGTTCATGGTGAGGGATTTAACCAACAAAACCATATTCAATGAACTCCACTTTTACATGTCGACAATGGCCATGAACTCCAGTGGGAACCCCACGGTGGTATCAGTTTGGAAGTCGAAGTGCTTCTCGTACAAAAATGATCTCGATGCAAAGCTTATTTCAAACTTCTTGTGGATTTCTTCATTGAAGAATCCTTTAAAGAGAGTAGATGAAGATGCCATAGAGATGAAGAAAAGGTTGAATCGATGTGAAGGGAAGAAGGAGAAAAAATGAGTGGGTTCTTGATCCTTGCTTGAGAAAGATGGAGAATGAGAAAATTATTTTTCTTGAAAAGTCGGCTAGGGTAAAGAAAGTAAAAAGATGGAGTTTTTAGAAGGGTTTAATGATGTTAGTTGATTAAATGGGGTGATAATGACAGAATTTCAAGAGTTTTAATTGTAAAAGATTCTAAAGTGATAAGGGTTAAGTGATAAGGATTGGGTAAGAATTTGAAGTGATAGGATAATTATGGTGAATTTAATTCTTACCTATTTTGGGCGGCTATGGGATAATCTCAAGAAAATTACTTTCTCATTCAATTGAGCTAGGGTTTTCTCTTCCTTTTTCATCATGTAAACTGACGTATGCCAAGCTACATTGGCGTTGTGCATGGCATCGCCCTTGGCAATGTTCCTGGCAATGTCCCTGGCATCAATTTTGCACATACTCAAAAGAAACTTTTTAACACAACAAGGGAATAAAACAACAAAAACAAAACCTAAATCCTAAAACAAACAAAAATAATTATCCTAATATTTACAAAGAGTTCAGACCTGATGATGTTTCATGTTAACTCTGCCAAGAGGATCACCTCCTTGGGATTGTTTCAATTACCTTCCATGTAATGCTTTAGACGTTGGCCATTCACCTTGAAAATGTCCCTCATCTTCAAGTTCCTAATATCCACAGCTCCATGGGCGTATGGTTTAACAACTTCATAAGGACCCGTCCATCTTGATTTGAGTTTACCTGGAAACAGTTTAAGTCATGAATTAAACAATAAGACATGCTAGCCTATTCCAAATTATCTTGGCATTATCCTATTATCATGCCAACGTTTTGCCTTCTACTTATAGATCCTAGCATTTTCATAGGCTTGTGTTCTGAATTCATCCAACTCATTGAGGTCAAGCAACCTCTTTTCTCTAGCAACTCTCCATGCCATATCAAGTGTTTTGATAGCCCAAAAGGCTTTATGTTCAAGCTCTACTGGCAGGTGGCATGGTTTTCCAAAAACGAGTCTAAATGGTGAAGTTCCTAAAGGAGTTTTAAACATGGTTCTATAAGCCCATAAGGATTCATCCAATCTTAAGGACCAGTCTTTCCTTGATGGATTTACAGTTTTCTTTAAAATGTTCTTAATTTGATATGTCAACTTGCATGTTTGTCTGCGGATGGTATGCTATGGCAATTCTTTACTGTATATCATACCTACACAAAGCTTTAGATATTAGATTGCATTTAAAATAGGTGCCCTCATCATGAATAAACGCTCTAGGAGTACCAAATCTAGTAAAAATGTGTTTGTGCAAGAACTTGGTAACGACCTTGGCATCATTTGTTGGAAGGGCAACAACCTCTACCAATTAGATACATAGTCAACAGCCACAAGAATATAGACATTACCGAATGATGGAGGAAAAGGACCCATAAAGTCTATCCCCATACATCAAATAATTCTTCAGGCATAATATTTTAAAGTGATAGTTGGTGTCAATCGGAGATGTTTCCTGTTCGTTGGTATCGGTCACATGCCTTGGCATACTCATGGGCATCCTTATATAGAGTCGGCCAAAAGAATCTAGACTGTAGCACCTTGGCAGCAGTCTTCATTCCAGCAAAGTGACCTCCATATGGTGCAACATGGCACAAATGCAATATGTTATGTTGTTCATCCTCGGGCACACACCGGGGGATCACTTGGTCGGTACATTGTTTGAACAATATTGGCTTATCCAAAAAGTATTGCCTAACTTCTCACAGGAATCTTTTCTTGGCATTGTATGCCAAGTCTGGTGGAAGAATGTTACTCACCAGGTAGTTGACAATGTCAACGTACCATGGCATAGCCTTAACTGTAAGCAAGTATTCATCAGGAAATTCATCTCTAATAACTTTAGTCTTACCTCCTTCAATGTGATGCTCTAAATGTGAAAGGTGTCAGCTACTAAGTTTTTACTTCCTTTCCTGTCTCTTATCTCTAGGTCAAATTCTTGAAGTAGCAGCGTCCATTGGTTTAATCTGGGCATGGCATCCATCGAATGATCTGTATAAACCACAACCTTATTACCAATTAAATAAGATCTAAATTTATCAAGAGCAAATAAAACCGCAAGAAATTCTTTCTCGATTGTAGAGTAATTAAGTTGTGCTTAATTCAAGGTTTTGCTGGCATAGTATATGGCATGGAAAACGTTGCCATGTCGCTGTCCCAAAACTGCTCCAACGGCATAGTCACTAGCTTCGCACATGACCTCAAATGCCTCATTCCAATTTGGTGCTATGACTATAGGGGCATTAATCAATTTCTCTTTAAGTTCCTGAAATGATCTCAAACAAGAATCGTCAAATGCAAAAGTGGCATTATGTTCCAACAACAAGCATAAAGGTTTAGCAATTTTTGAAATTTTTTTAATAAACCACCAAAAAAATGGCATGACCTAAAAAACTCCTTATACCTTTAACACTCGTTGGAGGCAGCAATTGCTTGATTACCTCCACTTTGGCTTGATCAACTTCTAGTCCTCTCTTAGTTACCTTGTGACTGAGAACAATGCCCTCCTTCACCAAGAAGTGGCATTTCTCCCAGTTTAACACTAGGTTTGTCTCGATGCATCTCTTTAAGACTTTCTCTAAACTATGCATGCATTCCTCAAATGTTTTACCAAACACATAGAAATCATCCATGAATACTTCCATGTTGTGCTCGATCATATCGAAAAAATGGACATCATGCAACGTTGAAATGTTGTCGGTGCATTGCATAGGCCGAATGACATCCTTCTAAAAGCAAGCGTCCCATAAGGGCACGTGAATGTGGTCTTCTCTTAATCATCAGGGGCAATGGCAATCTGATTATAACTCGAATAACCATCTAAGAAACAGTAGAACGCTTTACCTGCCAATCTATCTAACATCTGGTCGATGAAAGGCAATAGGAAGTGGTCATTCCTTGTAACCTTGTTCAGCCTTCTATAATCCTTGCATACTCTTTATCTCGTTATGGTCCTAGACGGAATCAATTCAGCTTAACTATTTTGTACCGTGGTCATGCCACCTTTCTTTGGCACGTATTGCACCGGGCTAACCCATAAGCTATCAGAAATAGGATAAATGATCTCGGCATCAAGCCATTTTATGATCTCATTTTTTACTACATCTTTCATGCTTGGGTTTAGCCTTCTTTGGCCTTCAATGTTCCTGCCATGGTACTCCTCCAAAATGATCTTGTGCATGCAAATGGTTGGGCTAATACCTCATATATGTGCCAAGGTTCAATCCAACGCTTGCTTATAATTTCTTAATATTGCCAGCAATCTCTCCTTCTGATCATTAGTGAGATCAGTGACAATGATCACTAGCAGAGTTGAGTGTTTACCTAAATAAGCATCTTCAAGTGATTTGGCAGTGGCATAAGCTCCAGTTATGGTGGTTCCTCAATCGATGGTTTAGGTTCTTTTATCTCTCTGTCGGCCAACTATAGTGGCTCAAAATAACTTACATCTTTAGCCTCCAAGGATGATTCCTCAGGTTCCTCAAGCAGTTCAGCTATGCCATCAGGCATGCTGGCATCAAATTCTGTATCCTGGCATAATTGTGTCATGTCCACAGTATAAATGGACTCCATAATCTCCTCGGCTTGACATTCATCAGGTTCATCTGCACATTTTAAAGCTTGAAACACATTAAAAGCAACACGCTGGTCATTCATACGCATTGTTAGTTCTCATTTATGAACATAAAAAAGAGCCCTACCGTGGAAAGGAATGGCTTGCCTAAAATAATCGGAACATTAACATCGCTTCATAATCCAAAATGATAAAATTAGCTGAAAAATACATTTGTCTACCTTCACCAACACATCCTCAATCTTACCCTTGGGATGCGCATAAGATTGGTCTGCCAGCTAGAGTGCCATGGTGATAGGTCTTGCTTCTATGCCAAGCTTCCTAAAAATTGACATTGGCATCAAGTTGATGCTGGCTCCCAAGTCACACACAATGCCTTGCCCATAAATTTGTTGCCAATTGTGCAGGGAATAGTGAAACTTCTCTGATCTTTCAGCTTTGGTGGCAATCGGTTTAGGTTCATGGCACTGTATCCCTCAGTTAGAGCAATAGTTTCAAAGTCACCCAACTTTCTCTTTTTGGACAGAATGCCCTTCATGAATTTTACATAGTTGGGCATTTGCTCAAGGGCTTCTACCAATGGAATGTTAATTTGTAATTGCTTATGAACTTCCAAGAAGCGCTTAAATTGTTGGTCTTTTTGTGCTTTTGAAGTCTTGCTGGAAATGGTGGCGGTGGATAAACATATGCTGGCGCTGCTGACTTTATCGAGGCAGTGCTGGCATCTGTTTGGCCTCGGTCTATTTGGCATCAATTTTGGCATCATGTTTGGCATCATTGTTGGTACTGGTTCTATCACTGGTCTTGGTACTAGCATTATCTGTTTTAATTTCCTCTTTATCTGCTTCTCTGGGCTTGTCTGTCGACACTAGCTTTTCACTTTGGCAGTTAACTGCCTGCTTGGCAGCCATCTCTGCTTCGCACTGTTTACCACTTCGAAGGGTTATGGCCTTGCATTTCTCATTGTCTTTGTACCGAGCATCTTTAGTGTCACTTGGCAAAGCTCCTTGGGGTCTATTGTTTAGTGCATTGGCAAGTTGTCCAATTTGAATTTCCAAGTTTCTTACCATTGTTGCAAAACTCTGAATTGTGACATTATTTTTTTTCATATAATCATTGGGATGACCTCCTTGGTTGAATCTATGCCCTTGCTGGTAATTGTTTTGAGCTCTCTATGGCTTATCATTTTGATAAAATACTGGCATGGAATTGCCATTGAATGCTGGCATGGCATTGTTATTTTGCCTCTGGGCATTCTGGCGCTGTAAATAGTGCTAGTTACCTCCTTGATTTCCCCAAGATAAGTTAGGGTGTTGTCTCCAACCTACATTATAAGTATTGGAGTTAGGATTATAGTAACGATTAACATTGCGAACAAAATTTACCGACTCAAGGTTGGCAAGGCATTCTTCCACAAAATGGTTCTCTCCGCAAATTGTACAGAATGGGTCTAATGCTTTAGCTTCTTGGGACTCTTTGTTCTTTTGCAACGTTTTCACCATGCTCTTGAGGTTGAAAATCTTGGCATGAATGGATGTTAGTTCATCAACCTAAAATTTTGCACTGGTTTTGGTTCCGATCCCAAGTCTGGCAACAAGATCTTCAAAATCTTTAATCAAAATCCTTTCTAGAATGTCAATAGCCTCCTAATACCTCTTCTCAAGCAATGATCCAGCTGCTGAAGCATCAACAACAGTCCTCGTTTGTGCATTGAAGTCTCATGGTTATGGTATGCATTACATATGTATCATGAATGCATTGTATGCTTTATTATGTCGTATATTGATTACATAATTTAAGTATATTTATGTATGAGCTTTGCCTTGAATTGGTATCAGCCCTCAATTCTTGAAAGTATAAAACACAAGAAACAACATCAAGCTTTAAATTTAAGAATTCACACTCTAAGGAGCTAAAAGCTCATCTTTTGCTATAAGATACTAAGAAAAGAAACAAGTAAGATACTTGTGTCATAAGATATCCTCCTAACTTTAAAGTATAAAATACTTAATTTTCCTATTCAATGGAAGCCCTTGGACACTTTAGCATAATACATGGTATATTTCGGGACTATGGTCCATGAGCTACGACTCAAGGGATGCCCCTTTATATATATGATATATTGGCGATATTAGGAGGTAACGAGGGAGATGATAAGGAGATTGGTGACAATTTGGTTGGATAGAGAAGAGAAGTTAGGATTGTTATGATCAGACACTAGCCATTACTATGTGTAACACGGACCAATGTTACTTATGTCCAAATGTGGTCCAAGGCAAATGAATTAAAAGAGTTGAACTCAGTTGAACATAAGATGTACCATTAAATATGCCTTGATGGCATTTTTAATAAAGATTTGGAGCAATGCTCATCTATGATAACAAATTCACATGAGGTGAATATGTGCCTAATATGAAAGGCAATAAGGTTTGAAATAAAACTTTGATAAGTATTATGAGAAGATTTAACAAAGAATCTGAAAGCTTTTATAAGTACTGCAATAAGTCTTGAGAAGACTTCAATAAGATAAAGTATGGTCCTTGATAAGATCGATAAGAAATTTGATGAAATTCAAATAAAAACTCTAAAAGATTTTTAGTAAAGTTTTACAAGAATATGAACCCAGTAAAGCCTCCTATGAACAAAGTATGTTAAGTTAAGATTTAATTACGAGAATCAAATGCTAATCTATAATTGTATTCTTTGAATTTCCATTCAAAACTATTGACATTGTGCTTTGATATTTTGATGTCACTACCACACTTAGGCTATATAATCCTAATGCATTATTATCATGCATTGCGGGAGGATTAAAGCTTGTGGGTTTCAATCATGATCAAGAGTTGCAAGTTTTTACTCAAAGATCCAAGTAGAGTTTGGATTTTCTCTTAGTTATAGTACTCCTAGAATGGTGGCACCATGTAACATACTCTAACCACCCTAGTAGGATTAGGTAAGTTACCACAATTACAATCAATGATCCATTTAATTAAAGCTAATGAGTTCAATTTGTTTTAAGCCTTTCTTGCTCATTAAGCAACTATTCGAATAGGTGAGGACTCAATAAACAATGCACAATGCACCTACTAGATATATTAAGACCCATAATGCAACAGTTATCATGATCAATACCATTTAGGACTTACTTGTTCTACAAGCAACCATTCGAATGGTTGAAGAACACAATAGAAAATCTCAACGTTCAATGTAGCTATTATGCATACCAATAGGTTATTTACATCATTTACCTATGTGACCATAATCAAACATACATGCTTTAATTGTTAGGTACATCATTCGACTAGGACAATAAATGACCAAAGTGGTTCGTGTTTAAACATGTAGGTTACTATATTTACTTGCTGTTAACTAGCCAACTTCAATAGGTCTATTCGAACCATTACATGCATAATCCAACCATGGGAATCTAACATTAGGCTAACAAGTATTCAAGCTCAATTAAGTGTATACATACCCATATTTACATACAATACTCTTTATAGGTCATAGATGAAGTTAATTTATACAAACCATTACTAAGTGATCATGAATATACATGCCCTAGGTGCCACCATACTAGGAGAACTATAACAAGATGGAAACATACTTTTTCAAGCAAAATGTGACTTGCACGAGCCTAGACTTCGGGATAGGATCCAATATCAACCTGAATCATAGTAAAGAGACTTGATTAAGCAAAGCTTATTGAGTGAGTTCAAGTTACAAGGCAATCAATACAATAAGTCTAAACTACGAACCATCTAATAGATAGTATGGTTCCCCCATCAATAAGGAACCATTCGAAAACTATGTAAACAATACTAGATGCATTTGCTTAGTTTTCAATCCAATATCAATACAAGGCTTGAAATTTAGACATGCTTAATCATCCAATTCGAATAACCATAGGCATAACATGTTATTTGAACACAATCAATGTCTTAAACTCAAGCAATCTCATATAAGCAATGTTCAAATATCAATAACTCATGGCATTCAATTTTCCTTTACTATCAATCAACGCAATTCAATGGAGCAATAGATTCAATGTACATGAGGTATGAGTTCATTTTAAGTATAGCCTTGAGAATCGATTACTCAGTCTAGATACTTGAGTCCCCAACCAAACTGTCGCCAATAACAATAATCAATATGGTACAAAGTATCGGTCAAATCCATCCTACTGTCGCCAATTAGGGACCAATGTCCCGGACCGTAGTCCACCCTGATAATGAGCTCTATGGACTCTATGGCATGCCAACTATATCTATGACCGACTCGAGACCAAGGCTTACAATAGTTGTCACTTTCATTCAATTTCAAGCATAATTTGATTCAATGTGCACATTTAGTGCCAATATCCCCTTTCAATCAAATAGAGTTCGATGCCAATCACAATACCAATAGCTCAATGATCAATATTTTACAACCAATGAATGCATATCTATCAATAAGTCATTAGATCAATAGATTGAGTTGTCTTTAAGTTAACAACTAGCATGCTTCAATACAATGGAAACCAGGTTAGCAAAGATCATGCTACAACAACCAATTTAATCAAGGAAGCATGCTTATCAATCAAGTAATCATTCAAAACTTCTCAAGAGAGCACTTACCTTGCTAATGCTCAATAGCAAGCTCATTACAAAATTTACACTAAGAATCAATAATTAATTCAAATCAGAAATGGACTTGGAGAGGTTACCTCCCTCTCCAAACTTTAAACTACACTCACAGGAATTTTTCGAGCTATTGACGTTCCCGAATCGGAATCTCTTTCCCTCTACTAGCTTGTTGATCTATGTGAGCCCCTTTTTCCTCAATTTCCACTTGATCTATCATTACATATAATGCATAGTATATTAAGTAGAATCCAGGAACCATTTAAGTCATTATATGACTCCATACATTCAAGCATTCAATTCAAAACATCAAGACTGTTGCTTCCTGACAGCATGTGCACACTTGCTTAAATGTTCATATCTTTTATTCCGTACGTCAAAATTTCGAACCATTTACATCGTTAGAAAGCTAACTTAATTGTCCTTCTAAACATATAGGCCTTACATTTTTATTCACTGTGAATTAATACAGTTTTTTATTTAAAAATAGACAAAATTATGCCACTGGATAGTTTGCACTGTCCTTAGAGATTAATCTCTACAAACTGTTTTATTACTCATAATTCGATTCCGTTTGTTGAATACGAAACTAGACATATTCATGATTCCGTACATATAAGATTTATTCCCTAATTTGTTTAACATGATTTTCTACAAATTTTTACACTTACTGTCCGAAACAGAGTCTTCTGGACAGATTTCCTTAAGCTAGATTCTAGCTTCATTAATCACTTAGACAAGGATTCTAACATGATTGTTCAACATATATAATCATTCATACATGTCTAAGTCAGTCCAATTATGTGTCAAACCTATAAAAACAGGGCAATTGAGCAATATTTTTGAATTGGTTCAATAAGACACCATCTCACTAGAATTTCCAGGAACAAGAATTTCAATTCACATATCAATCATCCATTCTAATCACCATCAATTTGGTTAATGACAACATCAATTTCAAAGGCCATTCGATTCTAATGTGTTCTCACTAGACATATATACCAATTGGTTCAATATAAGAACACATACAAAACTCTTAATCAATTCCCAATTTCTAGTAATCAATCTAACATTTCTCAATCCAAACAAGTTGTTATAATCACAAAATCAAAGAGGAATTCATGAACACTAAACATTACCTTAAAATTGAACACAATTTCAAAGCTTTATCACAATACCCACATGAATTAAGCTTGCATTTTCTCTCCTTTCTCTCAATGGTGTTTTAGGTTTGATGAACAAATGAAGAAGATAGTGTATACCACCTAAAGTGGCCGATCTTGCAAGGCTTGGGGACATGTGGATTGTCCACAATCAAATTTGATTTTACCATGCAATCATGCATTTCCATTTTCTATTCGTTTTGGTCGTTTTTAATTTGATCACTTGGTTTAGAGAATAGCTCAATTTAGTCACTATAGTTCAAGTGTCCTCCTTCTAATTGTCACAGTTAGCTCCCTTCTTCCATTCAATTTGGACATAATTTAACTAGCCAATAAGTTTAAATAGTGGTAAAAATTTCTAGTCCCAGTTTAGGGATATCACAATTCCCTAATATAAATTAAGTTATCACTTTTAGTAAGATGCTACTAGGCTCGGTTTGGGGATATTACACACTATGTCTATGTGTATGCATATGGTTTTCACTATTATGGCATGTATAACTTAAAAATAATCCATGTCTGTAAATAGTTATACAAATACTTCGAATAGTTGGTTGCTCTTGAAGGTGATGGCTGAATTTTTTTTAGATAATCTAATGGATTTGAATGCTTGGAAATGGAAACTTGATTTTGTATGATGGAATGTTGATTGGATCATCACCTTGTTTATGATATGTGTTACGCATGAGGTAGGAGTACTTAGACTAGTTTGTTTGGTAATTATAGAGTAAGTTACCAAAGCTTATATGTGAATTTTCTCTTATGTGTCACGATAAGTTAACCGTTTGTAGTTGATAAGTCATATATTTGCATGTTTTTCACATATTAAATCCTATGTTTTAGCACATTAATCTATCTTAAAGCCCTTGATTCGGTTCCTATTTGGTTTTGCAGGTGTTTTTGGGCCTTAATGATGTTTTATACGTAAAAGCCTAGTTTTAGCACCATTTAGGCGTCACCTCCAAAATTCTTGTTAATTGCCAAGGCTAGTCCCAATTGTCATGGCAAGCACTTCATAAAATGCCTTAATTGCCTCAGCAAGTTGCACTTGCCATGGCAATATTGTTTCCGCGAAAATACCAGGTGCAAGATAGATTTAGGCCTAGAGAACAAGCAGATTTTTACTTGGTGGGCAAGCAATCCTACTACAAAAAAGAGTTCTACTTTTTCCATAATTAAAAGTAGCTAGGGTTGTTTTATTTAATGTAAAGTCTTCCCCTTTTTCCCTATAAATAGAGATCAAAGGGTGAAGAGAAAATACCAAGTAGAAAACCTAGTCTAGTTGAAACCCTCTCCCCTCTTCTCTTGTAGCCGTCGACCACCATGAGTGGCTAAATCCTTCTTTTTCTAGTCAAGTGTAGATACAATGATATTATTTCAAGTTTTAGTGAGATTTCTTGTTCCCAAATTATCTTCATTTTTATTCAAGTATTTTCATATCTTTTGTGCTTCATCTTCATGTGTATGTTTGGTTAAATATATGCTACAACCAATTCAATGGTATTTGATACAAGTGGTAAAGAAATTCGGGTTCGATTTCTAAAGGTATGAATTCATGTTCTTAATAAGTTAACGAGTTTGTGCTTAGGAAGAATATGTGCTTTGGGTTTCTTAAAGATCATTAATGCTAGGAGTTGATCCATTCATAGTGGCGAACATCAACTGGGATCCAGGAATCAATCCAATCAATCCCAAGCCTCTCGACAAGCCTCTAATGCACCAACATGCCAAGCCTCCCGACAAGCCTCTAACGCACCAACTTCCAAGCCTCCCGACAAGCCTCTAATGCACCAACCATGGAAAGTTTAAGTTTTCAAGTCCATCAAGTATAATCCACCTGACGAACATCTTCTTGCCACAATATGAGGATTAAAGGGAGTTACGACTAGCCAAGACGTTAAAGAAAGACGCTTCTTGGGAGGCAACCCATGATTATTATTTTTATTATGCTTTTAGTTTAAGTTTTATATTTTCTTTTCAATAATCTCTGCAATTTTTATTTTTTTAGGAACACTTGACTAGAATAAGGCATGCCTATATTCGGAACCCAGTCCCAGTTGTCGCGGCATATCCAGTTGCTACAGAAATCATACAAGTTCTAGTTTCTGTGGCAAATTCAGTTGCCCGGGAAACTCATTCGGTCTTAAGGCAAACCAAAAGGGCATACTTCGAGCACGCATACCACCACACCCCTACCGCCGCATGCCGCATGAGGGAGTACTCTTCTCCCTTCACTTTTTAATTACTTTCTTTTATTTTCTGCATGTAGGTTAGGGAACATTGAGGACAATGTTAGGTTTAAGTGTAGGGGGAGTTAACTTTGATGTGCTTAATTTGTGCTAAAACCATGGGATATAGTTGTGTGAAATTGCATGCTTCTTGATGACTTTGAGTGTTACTTTCACATGAAAATTTTTCTTGAACTTAACATGTTGAGATTTTTAAGAAAATTGGATCCCTAGGTAAATATGAGATTGATATGGGAAGTAAAATATGATTGAATAGATCTTGTTAGACTTGTAAATCGTTTCTCATATTAATTGATTCGATAGTCAGATGGATAAAAATCGGACACAACAAACCACTTTGTGATACTTGAGCCTTAATAAGCATATATCTTGTGCTTTATATTTTTCTTCATTGAGTGATTGTCAAGCATGATTGAATTTCTTCTAGAACTTGCGATGTTATGCATATCGAGACCACATTGTAGGATTTAATTACTTGAGATGATTAAGACACTTAGGGATGAACCTTGAGCCAAAAAGCCTACCTTGGTAAATATGACCATTAAAGAACCACTTTTGGGCCTAAGCCTTTTGTTTGGAAATTAACCACATTACAAGCCTAATTCCTTTTTGTTGATTTCCCCAATTTGCACCCGAAATCAAAAAACTACACACTTTCCTTACTTGAAAGAGAAAAATCAAGCAAAAGAAAAGGGAGAAAATCTTGAAAAACAAGGAAAAAGAAAAAAAATCAAAGAGAAAATTGTCTTGTTCAAAAAGAAAATTCAAAAGAAAAGACAAAAAATGTGAAAAAGATGAATCCTTGTTTCTTCCAAAAATAAATTTGTGCAAAAGCTTGATACAAGCGGAAAATGGGTGTGAAGTTCTTCGATTAAAAAAGACAAAAGTCTTTCTTATCATACCTTGTCCTAGCCCCATTTCAACCAATTTAAAGACCTTTTGATCTTGTGATTCATCCTAGCTAAGTGGTGGAGATTTGATATATTTTCAAGCTTATGGTAAGTATCTTTTCATGCTTTGACTTGAGTGTTGTTGTCCCCTAAACACTTTGAGAGATATTGAGTGAATCCTTTGTAAGGCTGTTTGATTTTATTCCATCTTGACTTCATGATAATTAATTGAGATATTATTTTCTTGTGCTAATTTGTAAATCATCATTTATTACTTCTCTTATCCTTTCTTCATTACCAAAAGGACCCTAGATCTTGAATTTCAATATGCTTGAGGACAAGCATAATCTAAGTGTGGGGGTATATGATAAGTCATATATTTGCATGTTTTTTCACATATTAAATCCTATGTTTAGGCACATTAATCTATCTTAAAGCCCTTGATTCGGTTCATATTTGGTTTTGGAGGTGTTTTTGGGCCTTAATGATGTTTTATACGTAAAAGCCGAGTTTTAGCACCATTTAGGCGTCACCTCCAGAATTCTTGCTAATTGCCAAGGCAAGTCCCAATTGCCGCGGCAAGCTCTTCATAAATCGCCTTAATTGCCTTGGCAAGTTGCACTTGCCACGACAATACTGTTTCTGGGAAAATACCAGGCGCAAGACAGATTTGGGCCTAGAGAACAAGCAGGTTTTTACTTAGAGGCAAGCAATCCTACTACAAAGAGGACTTCTACTTTTTATAATTAAAAGTAGTTAGGGTTGTTGTATTTAATGTAAAGTCTTCCCCTTTATTCCCTATAAATAGAGATCAAAGGGTGAAGAGAAAATACCAAGTAGAAACCCTAGTCTAGTCGAAACCCTCTCCCCTCTTCTCTTGTAGCCGTCGACCACCACGAGTGGCTAAACCCTTATTTTCTAGTCAAGTGTAGATACAAGGATATTATTTCAAGTTTTAGTGAGATTTCTTGTTCCCAAATTATCTTTATCTTTATTCAAGTATTTTCATATCTTTTGTGCTTCATCTTCATGTGTATGTTTGGTTAAATATATGCTACAACCAATTCAATGGTATTTGATACAAGTGGTAAAGAAATTCGGGTTCGATTTCTAAAGGTATGAATTCATGTTCTTAATAATTTAATATGCTTTGGGTCTCTTAAAGATCATTAATGTTATTTGATAGATTATAATTCTTTAGTGGTATCTAGGAATTTAATCTTGATAATAAGAGTTAATCTTTTGATGGTATTTAATTGGTTATCTATCTTAGAAGAGATTTAGGTTATTTTGTGCTATTCATCTAATCTAAAATCAAGCTATTTGAAGTTGATTTTTACGTCAGATCATGCCTTTCTCCCACTTAAGGGTGAACAATCCGAGTTGAAGGCTATGCATGAATGACAGATATATCATACACAAAATCTACCTCCATTCTTCCTAAAAATTCATCCAACAATTCTTGGAAAAATCAACTTCAAACTATTGTTCAAATTGCCAAAATGCCACGTGAAATTAACTAATTAGGCCTGACTCTCTTTTTATTTCCCCAGCAGAGTCGCCAAGCTGTCACGATCATTTTTAAAACTGGGTGTGGAAAATAGCCTCACGACTGATTCTTTTGGAAAATAGGGTTTTTGTCCATTTTAATTTATTTAGTCTTGAAATTAGGGTTTTCATTTTAATTCGGATTACCCTTTTATTCATTTTTGAAAGTCAATTTGGAATCGCCACCGGCCACTTTGGTAAACCGGACACCATAAAAACAACTAAAGATTCTTTTTCTTAAATTTGAGTTCATGAGTCGATTAATTGTGGGGAAGGATTAGCACCCCCCACAAATGCCCATTATCTGTACCATATTAATTTCACGTGGCATTTTGGTATTTCAAACAATAATTTGAATTTAATTAAATCCTTAATTGTTAACTGAATTTCATTTCGAATGGAAGTATTCTTTTGTAAGAAAATACATTTTTAGCGAATATAAGTTTTGAAACATTCAGTTACTTTAGGATACTTCAATTCATATTTAAAAATGTATTTCAACACAAAAGGTTTTTAATGCATGTCCAATTATTTCCTTGCCAATTTTAAGTTCAAACTTAATAAGGATCTAGTTAATTGAATTAATTAAGAATCTATGAATATTGTTAGGTTTAGGGTATTTATGATAAAACACCCAATTGCTTGGGTACAATCCATATTTAACCTTAATTTAACAATATTCCTATTTATTTAATGATTCTAATTATTTAAACCTTAATCTTAATTAAACTTTAATTTAATTAGCTATGTGTAATTATCATGTTCTAAATTCAAATGAATACCTAATATTCAATTAAAAAGCCCCATTGGATAACATCTCATTACAATGAGATACTATCCAACTTAGGACATTAAAATCTCACTTTTGATATCCATTTATTTGTTACAATTATCTCTTTATTCCAATTATTGAATTTAATTAAAGAACCATTATCTAAGGCTCTAAACAATTACTAATCAAATGAATTTATTTTCTACAAATATGCTATATGCTATTTTAAATATGCACATATTCATGTATTAAGCAATTAAATAAATTGATACTGAAAATTAGAACCAAACTGAATTAAATTGCAAGTTTAAAGACTCATATTTTATTTAAAAGTGACCAGATTGAATTATACCTCAAACTTGAAGGACCAAGACTAGAATAAACCCAAAACCCTTGTAAATGCGGGGGTCCTGGAGTCCGACCCAAATGAAACTCGCAGATTCCTCTGACCCGACACCAAAACGGTGCCATTTTGGTCAAGCTATATAAGGCCCCTTTTAACCCAAAAATTCCTCATTCCCTTCATTTTCTCAAAATCTACTCTCTCTAGCTCTGCCCTCTCTCTAAATTCTTTCTTCAAAAACTTCCCAAGCCCAGAAAAACTCACCCACATGGATCAAAACACATGAATTTCCATGTGTTCTTCGTGTGTTCATCGAGAACTCAATGAACACGAAGAACATGACAAGGTTGGTCATCCTAACCACCGCCCAAATCTATTCTATCCAAACCTCGGCCATGCTTAACCTTTCGCCGGCCACCGTCTAGGACCCCGATCACCGTCCACTTCTGGCCGACCGCCGCGAGGCAATTTTTGGCCGCCAGCTAGAACCCTAAAAAATCCCCCAAAACTTGATTTTTGATCCTAAACCCTAAAATCTTAACCCAGTACATTAGAACCACCCAACATCACCCTTCTAGACCTAGATCTACTCGAACCAAGCCATTACCATTCATTTTCAACTCTGCCGTTACCCTCGAAAAAATATTCTGGCCACCATAAAGATGAGTTTCCGATCACTCTTTTCAGATTTTAGTTCATTTTGATTCGGTAACTCAAATATTTTAGTGTTTTTTCAAGTAATTAAAAGCACAAATGGATTATACCTTTTAGTGGTGAAAACGGCGATCGGCCTTCCTTTTTCGGTGACTAATTATGGCTCTAACAATTTCTCGGCGACGCTCCAGCGACAATTTCTCTTCTCGGTAGCGACTTGAGTTCCCGACGACTCTCTATCTGAGGACTGATCAGATTCCAAGGTAATACTCTCTCTCTCTCCTCTTTTATTATTATTTAATATGGCTATTATTATTTTAATGATTGTGATTAGTTTTTAATGGTAACTAATTAAATCTGACACACTCTCTCTCTTGTAGGTATTTATAGTGGGTGAAATGTGACATATAAGATGACGTCACATGAGTGATGTCACTCCACAGCTTGCTCCAACTAAGGGAAAACTAAACCATAATTCGTGGCCACTCTTTTAGACCAATTAGGGACTACCATGTGGCGTTCCTTGGACGGGAAAATTGATTTTGGATCAAATTTGTGTTTTTTGGGTTGTATCCTAATGGATTTTAGGCGGGAAGACATGAACTTTTGGTCTACTTGTGTTTGTTTGGAGATTTTACCCAAAAATGGGTTGTAACCAACTTAATATTAGGCCTTGTATTTGTAAATGGGCTTCTGGTATTTAGAAGTGTAAAATGAACACTAGAATGGACTTTTATTATATTTTTAGGTTTTATTATTTATTTGTTTTTGGTCTTATTTATAAAGATTATTTACATACATATACCCAGGTAAAATTAGGGTATTGCAACAAGTAACAAGAATTTTAATATTTAAATAGAATAACAAAATCATGTGTTTGTAAATTTTCTATAGGTAAGAAAATAAATTAGACACATGACATATTTGTATAGAATGAAAACCTTTGAGTTGGGGTTTTTCTTGTGTACAAAAAAATAAATTAGACTGGCATATTTGTATACAAGGAAAACTTTTGTACATTTTAGTTTTTTTCTATTCTTTTGAACCTTAAACTAACCATAGTCAATTTAGGGTTTTTCTACATAATTGGATCAAATACCAAACGCTGACGGTGGCTGACTCCAACGGTGGTCATGCAATCATGGTATCGAGGCGGAAGAAGAGTTAAAAAGTACGATGTGAAATTAGATTCATGGTTCATTGCTACTAAATTAGCTTAGATTAGTCAAAATGAACGGAAGAAGAGTATGTTTCTGTGCTATCCTAATATGTAGATATATCATATGTGACGTTCAATTCCTTAATTATTTGTTCTTTATCATGCCGTCTTCTAGAATTACGTACACAAACAGCATCTGCGTCTGTGGAAGGAAGAGAACCTTCTCAGATTCTTGATGAACTAACACCTTCATCAAATTTTACATACAGCTCGATGTTGGTACCCCTACATGGTTGTATCTCCTAAACATCTTGCGAAGGTCGCTTGCATTACATGTTTGTAGCATGTAATGAGCTTCAGGGCCAAGCTCATCAACGGGGATTTTGGCTTCTAATGAACACAACTTCTTCCTTGTTGATTTGCTAACCTCCGTGGAAATCAATTCAAACAAATCATCCTTCTTGATGTTGTTGTTGAATGAAGTGTTGAGGTATGTTCCTAAAAAGAAAACGGTTGCAGAAAATCTTGCCATAATATTTAATAAAGAATTTCTGCATAATATGGTAGTGTAGGAATATTTATAGAAGATTTTTAAGGGTAAAATTAGGATTTCGTGCCTAAAATATTACTGATAATTAGTTTGGGGTTTGGCACCGAAAATGTTACTAGTAATCAATTTGGCGTTCAGCACCTAAAATGTTAATGAAATTTAGTTTAGGATTCGGCACTTAAAAGTTACCCAAAATGAGTTTCAGCCTCGACACCTAAAATGTTATCAAAAAATTAGTTTGGGGTTCAGCACTTAAAATGTTACAGTTAACGAGTTTGGGGTTTGTGACCTATAATATCAACGAATATCAATTTTGCATTTTGAATCAAAAATATTATCAGAAATCAGTTTGGCGTTCGGACCCTAAAATGTTAATGAAATTTAGTTTCGGGATCGACACCTAAAATGTTACCTAGGTTTCAGTTTGACTCTAAAATGCTAATGAAATTCAGTTTCGTGATCGTCACCTAAAATGTCACCTACATTCAGTTTGGCGGTGGGGAACCAAATTATTACCGAGATATTGAACTTTTTAAATTGAGTAAAACATTTCATTTGCCACCTAAAATGTTACTAAAAACGACTTTCAATTGTTAGGGAACCTAAAACATTATGAGCATATTCCACTTTCTAAGTTCAAAGGGAAACAATTAACTCAGCACCTAAAAGGTTAGAAAAAACAAGTTTAAGGGTAAAATATTTCATTAGCCAACTAAAAACCTAAATTAAAACCTATTTGAATTGACTGGTAACCTGTAATTGGGAAAACATGTGTCGTCGTATAGTAGCCGCATTTTAACCTGCTGCACAGCAGACCTACCCAAGGTAAGGTACCAATCTTATTTAGGTCGTCGCCAATTTTTCCATTTTTCCTTTCTTTCTCGTCATTTCTCTAGACTTTTTTGGGTAAATTATATAAATAGACAGTGAATTTTTAGGCCATTTTTATTTTAGTCATCAAACTTTTAAAACTTGCATTAAGTCATCAAACTTTTAATTCATTTTCAGTGTGGTCCCTCATGTTACCTTCCGTTAGAAGCTGTTGCTGATGCATAACGTTACTTTTCATTTTTTTTCTTGAATAAAATAACTGATAAACTACAATGTTCATCACTCAACTTTATTCTCACTCTTATTTCAGTCACTGAAGTTTAAAAATCTCCAATTTATTAACTCAACTTTCGAATTGTTCATACTTTAGTTACTATCGAATGACATGGTTATAAAAATAGAAAAAATTAATTTTGTTACATCTTTTTTAACAAAATTATTTTTCATTCGATTACAATCATAGTTTTAATCAAAATCAATTAACTGAAAATAATCTATTGATGATTATGTAACTCCCCTGACCTGGATGTCACAATTGGGCCTCAAGCCCAAATTGTAACCATACAATTCTCAAATCGGGTTTAGCCCAAACAAGTTGTTTCTCAAAAGCATTTTAAGTCAATAGTTGAAAATATAGATAAATCATTTGAATAGTTACAAAGAGCTCCACTTTAATTTAAAATATTTAAACATTTGACTTGAAATGCTTTTAAGAAATAACTTGTTTGGGCTAAACCCGATTTAAGAATCGTATGGTTTCAGTTTGGGCTTTAGGCCCAGTTGTGACATCTGGATCGGGGGTGTTACAATAATGGTACCAGGGCTTAGATTTAGCCGGTTCTAGGAAACCCAGGGTGGTATAGGTGTTTTAGTAAGATGTCTAGTGAATACAAGCCCTTAAATGTAGTTCGTACTCTTTAAGACTGGAATCCTGATTTTGTATCCAAAACTTGCGACACTAAAATGGTTATGATCGTAGCCGAGAGGGCCGAGTTAAGTGTTGAGCTACTTAGAGAGCAATTCTAGGGGCGAGGTCGCCCCAAATTGTCGAGTTGCGAGTTGGTTGAATGATGCCAGAGTCGAGGATATGTCATTATCCCGCCACCTTAACGGTGCTTTCGTTGCATGTTGTAGTTATTCTGAAGCCTTCGGATACGTTATGAGAGTTTGTGGAAAAGAATCTTCATTGTTATGTGAGGATAATAGTTGTGTTGAGGGTATGGATAACCCACTATTGAAATTGATTAGTGGATGCACGTTGGTTGGAAAACTCATGTTCGCTTAAAAGCGGGCCTTGTTGATACTTGGAAAGTATCATCAGCCTTTTCAAGGGCTTTTCTCAGAGATAGTGAATTTGGGATCCATTAGTTCATTAAAGTGTGACCGAAGTTAGTCATTCTAATAGGTTTGATGGAGCTACCTTCTTGAGAGTTGTTGCATCTCAGAAATTGAATTGGTTAATCAAACGCGACGCTAGCATGTGATGTTGAGAGTTGTACCCGAGGCTTTAAGACCTTGAGGGAACCTAACCTTAGTAAAGAGAATGATGAGTCATTTCCCTTATACCATGAACTTTGTAGTGGATATTTAGGTAGAGACGAGCGGGACGTCGGTGCATATCGACCTTGTTAGAGGACACCAGCCCAGTTGAGAGAGTTAATGATTCTGTTGTGAAGGCACAACCTGAACGAGGTTTCTTTGGTCTAAGTGCTTTCCTCAAGGAAGAACCAGGCTTGTTCGTTAGCAAGAAGTTGGTCCGTTGTGGTGATGTTTAAATCGTTGATAGTCTTTCAAGTAACAGTGAAAGACTGTTACGTGTCTCCTAAGGTAAATGTCTTGTTTAACCAGTTGCGAAGTACCCGTGTGTTTTTCTGGATTGGTTCAAGAATAAGATGGTTGCGGTTAAAGTTTTAGAGGCTTGTAGTTTTGAAATGAATTTTGGAATGAGGATTTCTCTCTTTAGGGCGTGTCATGGTAACATTTGATTTCTGCAGCTATGTTTGGGGTGTTTCAGTGATGCTAGGGTAGGAACCACCACATTGTCTCTTGAATATAAGTTTGATGCTTTGCATGACACGTGTGAATGTATAAGGTATATGGGAAAATGAGCATTGGCAAGATAATTACCATAATGACCTTGTGTGTGGAAATGATTAGTTACCGTGTAATCAGTCAAGGAAGCTAGGGTTTAAGACTTTGTAAATGCTTTTGATTTGTATCACAGTTTCCTTGAGGCAAGCCGAGGAACATTGGTGGAGATCTGAGTTGCGTTAGACCATTTTGTTGTGATAGTGGTGTCGAATCGATTAAAGTCGAGTAAGTTTTTAAGACCTTTGAGGATGTTTGTTGTAATGTCAAGGCGGTCATTTTTGTACAATAAGAGAAAAGGGTGTGCCTACCCCAATCGTGTATGTTTTGGGTGCATAGTCTTTAAGGAATTTGAGATTTGGAAAAACGACGTGAGTTGAAGTAATTGAGGATTGTTGATCGTGTGATCGATCATCATCTAAGTAAAGTGAACTTGGTAAGTGCAGGATTGTTCGGAATTAGTTTGAGTTGGAGTATCATGCTGTACATGTGGGGCAATCAAGGATCGCAAGTGATGGTTATGTAAGGGGGTACCAATACTAGCTCTATATGGTACCAGTACTCGATTCATCTTGTGTCGACACTGATTGGTCAGTATCGATACCCGTGTGTTTGTCAGTTAAGGTTTAATTTACTTGGAAGCCGTGTACCAAAAACTTGTTGCGCGTATTGAGTACTACGCAAATGTGCAAGTATACACGTCGCAAGTAATAAAGTGGTATGAGTATCGAGTATCGTCTCCACAGGGATTGGTTTGGGACACTTTGCTTAAGTTACTGCGTTGGAAAAGAAAAACACAAGTAGGTGATTGTAGGAATTATAACTAATGAGTAAACTAAGAGCAATAAAGTAAAATAATAGATGAAATCAAATACGAGAGGATAGGTCGGGTTATTGTGAGTTGAGGAGTGATAATAGATTGGATCGTCTCGGTACTTGAGTGCAAAAATGAGTAATTGCTTGGACAGTGGCAGCTATCGTAATGCCTGGGCATTGGGTTAAACCGATGCCAGGGCAATGAAGAAAGAAAACCTATGCCGCGGCAATGAGTGAAGCCGATGCTCGGCAATAAAGAAACTAGGTTATTGCCTTGGCAGTATGCGAAGCGGATGCCTGGGCAATGTTGTAACGGTGCAATTGCTTGGGCAACGAACAACAACCTTCAAGGTTCGGCGAAGCGTTCTTCAATGATTTCTTCTTATCCCTAAGTTGAAATACTAGTTACTTGTGCAAGCCTTGATAATACCTCCCAGCGTGAACCAAGGGTGGACAGCAACCGATCTTGCGCTCCTTTTAGCCGTTGAAATTCGTAACTTATTCCTAAGCCGGATTAGTCTTCACCATCGATAGATTGAATAAAGACCATGCTCATTCGTTTTGTGAATCTAACTCTCCCAATATTAGATAAATATATAGTTTCATGAGATCCTCTCCTAATTCACTCACAAACAAGATTAAGAACCAAGAATGAACAAACCTTGAATTAAAATTGCAAACTCAAAAACCTAAACAAATCTAATCGTTTATCAAAACCACAAACCCAAAATAACCCAAGCCAATTCACATCAATTCATGGCTGGGTTTCGAGAGATATACAAAGAATAATCCCCAAACATGAATAGAATGGAAGCAAAGAAGAAGAAGAAGAAATTGATCAGCCCTCTTTGGAAACTCTCCTCAATCGAACCTCCCTCAAGGTTGGCGGCTAGGCTTGTATTTATAGGAGATGGTTAGGTCAAAGTATTTTTTGAGGAGGAAGTTAAGTTGGAATTAATACAATATAATAAAATAAATAAATCTCTTTTATTTTATTATTTTATTCCTCCTAAAACTCCTCATTGAACTCTTGGAATTTAATCTTCTTTAGGATTTATCATTGCTTCACATCATATTGGATTTATCTAGTCATCAATCGGCTGTCACATCAGCTTATCCCTTTTTATCGACAATTGCCCTGGCAACTGGTTTGGCATATCCTTCCTGCATTGCTCTGGCAACTGGTTCCGGCCTTGCTTGGGCAATTAGTTCATGCGCACAAAAGCACACCAAAGCAGTATGTTTTTCCACAAAAATCACCAAGTTATGCAATCAAGCTTAACGGTGAAAAAAAACATGAATTAATGCATGAATGACTAATTATGCAACTAATATGAGCCTAAGTCTAACAATAATATGAGTAAAAAGGGTAATAAAAATAGTACTTTTGAACATTTAACACTTATATTTAAGTGGGCTCACTGTTATGATTAGATTTAGGTCCAATGGTTTTTGTTGGACTTTGAGATCTTGTTGTGAATGTTTTGGATAAAAATGTATCAAGGCAAAATATTCTTCATATATGGTACAATGGTCAGTTTATGGTGGATTTTGAGAGTGATAGTTTGTACCAACTTTGGCCGCTTATTTTGGTAGATAGTGTGGAGTCGTGTGTTTGAGATAGTGATGAGTGGTTAACTCGTCATCAGTTGGGAGTAGAACATTGAGTTCTTAAGAGTTGTTGTGATGCTTTGATGTTCCTTTAGGGAAATTAAATCAATAACCGTGGGTCTTGTAAAGGATTTGTAAGTGCACAATTTCGATGGGCTTTCGTTGAGTAATGAAATAGTTCTTGGTAAGTATTGTTTGATGTTTTTGGCAAAGGTAAGATCCAGATAGGAAGTTTGCCTGGATTGTTGCTGGTTGGGTTATACGACACTACGGTGTGTACATGCTACCTTTTGAAGTGAGATACGAGGTTTGTGATGGAAGATCCGAGTGAGGGTTGGTGGTGTGTTTTCCAGGCACGTTATAGTTTGGACTGTAAGACTCTTACGTGAATCGAGTTTTGGGAAGTTGCTTTAGTTGCTGATATGAGTTACCTTGCCGAGATCTAAGGCCTACCTTGAGACATGTAGAGACGTCATTCGTGTTCGATAGTCTTGCACTGGGCAGGCAATGATATTTGTAAAGGATGACATTAGAGTTAGAGTCTCCTTCAAGGAGTCACCATGGAAGGGAATCGCTTCGTTTTGGTTACAATGGCAGTGTAACCTCCTTTCATTTAAGATCGTGTAGAGTTGTAGAAAGATTTTATTGTGGAACAATCTTTTGGGTTCTAAAGCGTAAGTTAAGTTTCCTTGGTGACTATTGTGAGATAGTTTTGTCGGGGTACTATTGTGTTTTTCTTGTCGTCTGTGATGTACCGAGCGAAGATGAATTCCTTCTAAAAGAAATAATCAGTTGGGATTATGGTTGTACCGGTAGAAGACAAAGGCTATAATTGGTAGGTGTTGTGAAAGATCAGAGTAGCACAGCGGGATATGTTTAAGAACATTGGAGAGTATAAGGTTTTAGCATTCTTTCCCTAGTCTACTGGTATAAATTTTAAGGACGAAATTTCTTTCAAGGAGGGGAGAGTTGTAACGAATCGATTATTGGGTTAGCAAATTGGGTCTTGGACCCGAGCTTTGGGCCTTGTGGAAAAGAAAAGAGAAAGATGATAGTTTGAATTAAAGGGCGTAAAGATTGAGGGCAAAATCAAATTTTATCTTTCCCTTCTCTCTCCTCTTTTCCACCTTTTCCATCATTCTTTTCTCTCTCTTTTTCCTATCTTTCCTCAACTTTGAACTCTGATCTACGGGGATCTAACCATCTATTTTTGACATCTCCACCGTAATTAAGTTTATCTCGTCGAGATGAGCTCACCGGTACCAGTGGCACCACTATTAGAGTCACCGTCTGGGGGTGAGAGAGAGAAAGTTTTGGGTTGTTGAGTTGAGGGGGGTTAGAGTGCTCAAAATGAAGAACGGAGGCCACCAACGTGATTAGAGGCTGGAAAATAGTTGATTTTGGGCATCAACCATCACTGTTTGGCCACCGGAAGCTGTCGCACGCACTGTCGCATGCCGTAGGCATCATTCGGCCGGCCAGGTTGTAATACAGCTGGGCTAAGCTGTGGGCTTGAGCCATTAGGCTGAGCCGAGCCGGCCTACCAAGCCGACCCAAGTCGCAGGACGAGTGGTCCAGCAAGCCGGACCCTCAAGCCGAGTCGCACCGTCAGCCACCAAGCCCCGCTGCCGTTGACTTTTTGGGGGACCCTACCCTAGGTTTCTCGACGTTCTGGATCCAATGGTGTAGTCCGTTTTGCCAAAGGCGAACCCGGTAAGCTTTTTTACGCACTTGACCCTTTGAATTCATTAAAGTATATGATTAAATGATGCTTATGGTATTATTGGGTATACGAGGATTATTCGGGACCAAATATCGGGTCAAGTGGAATATTCAGGAAGCTCGAATGAGGATTTTGGTGATGTCGGCTTATGGTTAGTACACTTCGAACTCCTATTGCTTCATAAGCATCATAAGTGATAAGTGTTCAAAAGTACTATTTTTCTTACCCTTTTTACTCATATTATTGTTAGACTTAGGCTCATATTAGTTGCATAATTAGCCATTCATGCATTAATCCATGTTTCCTTCCATCGTTGAGCTTGATTACATAACTTGGTAGTTTTGTGGAAAAGATGCTGTTTTGGTGTGCTTTGTGTGTGTATGTGTAGGATCACTTGCCAAAGCAATGCCGAGCTAGTTGTTAGGGCAATGCATGAAGGATTTGTCGAGCTAGTTGCCAAGGCAATGCATGAAGGAGACGCCGAGGCAGTTGCCATGGCAATTGTCGACAAAGAGAAAATGCAATAGGGATGTCGAAATTGATGACTATACAAGCCCAAGACGACATGGAGCAAGGCCCAAGCCCAAAGGAATTTGATTGCCATGCAGAGATTAAAGAAGAATTAAATTTCAAGAAGATAGGAGAAGTTCTAATAGGAATATAATTATAATAAAGAATTATATTCTTTAAAGATAATTTAATTCCAACTCAAACTCCTCCTCAAAGAAGGACTTTGGCCTAGCCCTATAAATAGCAAGGAAATTTCGACAACTTAGAGAGAGAGCATTAGGGGAAATTTCGACAAGTCCAAGGGAGAAAGCAAGGGGACAAGCATATAAGGCAAGGGATTTTCGACAAGCTTCATCTTTTCTTCCTTGTTCGATTGGGTTCATGCTAGGGATTATTTATCTTGTGTTTCTTTGGAACCTAGCCATGAACTAAATTTACTTGGCTATGGTTATTGTGTTTTGTGGTTGTGAGAAACTATTGGTTTTTGTTTAGGTAATAAGAGTTTGCACTTTTCTATTTCAAGGTTTATTCATTTTTGGTTCTTATTCTTATTTACGAGTGAATTGGGAGAGGATCTCGTGATTTCATCCATTTATCTAATATCGGGAGAGTTAGATTCAAGAAACAAATGAATATGATCTTTATTCAATCTAATGATGGTGAAGATTAATCCGACTTAGGAATAAGTTAAGGATTTCAACGGCTAAGAGGAGCGCAAGATTGGTTGTTGTTCACCCTTGATTCACGCAGGGATGTATTATCAAGGCATGCACAAGTAGCTAGAGTTTCGACTTAGGGATAAGAAGAAACCATTGAAGAACGCTCTGCCGAACCTTGAAGGTTGCTGCCCAGACGCCCAAGTAGTTGCCCAGGCAACCATCGATTAGTTGCCAAGGCAACCCCGTTGTGCAAGTTGCCATGGCAACTAAGTTGCCTGTGCACTCTTTTACCAAAACGATCCAATCGGCTATCACACCTCAACTCACGATAACCTGGCCTATCTCTCTCTCATTTGAATTCATCTTTTCTTTTACTTTATTGCTTTCTAGATTAGTCATTAGTTAAACTCCTATAATCCTTTACTTGTGTTTTTACTTTTACAGTGCAAGAGACTAGATTCTTGAAGTAGCACCAATCCCTGTGGAGACGATATCTTTTATACTATAACTTGCGACGTGTATACTTGCACATTTGCGTAGCACTTATTACGCACAACAAGTTTTTGGCGCCGTTGCCGGGGATTGGCAATAGCGACTTCGTTTTTATTTTCTTGCACTTTCTTTTTATTTTTCTTGTTTATAATTCAAAGGGCTAACAAACTTTGGTTTTGCATTGGTATATGACCAGGGCGAGACCGACTTCACCAGAATATCCCTTTGACCCAGAAATCGAACGAACCTTACAAAGACTTAGACGAAGGATAAGAGAAGCAATGACAAATCAAGACTGCAATATGAATCAAGATGTTCGAGCAGGAGGAGGAGTGATTATTGCACGAAACAGAACTATTCGAGACTATCTTGAAGAAGATCTTGATGGACTTAACCCAGGAGTTGTCGCACCTGAAATTGAAGCTGACCACTTTGAGTTGAAACCGGTAATGTTTAATATGATCAACACAATAGGTCAATTTGGCGACTCAGCAACTGAAGATGCACGGCAACATCTGAAATCTTTCCTCGAGATTTGCAACTCGTTCAAGATACACGGAGTCACCCCCGATGTCCTACGATTAAGATTATTCCCCTATTCACTGAGGGATAGGGCGAAAGCATGGTTGAATAGCATTCCTGCCGGATCCATAGCATCTTGGACTGATCTTTGTCGTGATTTCCTTGCTAGATTTAATCCTACAAATTTGACTGATAAGCTTCGTAACGACATTACTTCTTTTCGGCAGGCAGATGATGAATCCATGTACGAGGCTTGAGAGCGATACAAAGAACTTCTACACAAATGCCCCCTACACGGATTCCCGGTGTGGACTCAAGTAACAATGTTTTACAACGTCGTGAATACACCAACAAGGATGATGCTAGATGCCTCGACAAGCGGCATACTCTTAGATAAGTCGCCGGAGGAAGCAATGCAAATTTTAAACTGGCTGGCCAAGAATTATTATCAATTCCCATCTACTAGAAGAGGAGGAGTTAGACGCCAAGCCACAATACATGAACTAGGATCATCAGATTCAATTTCGGCACAATTGGCCGCTTTAACCAAGATGGTCCAGAACATGCAAAAACCAAACAACACACATGAAGTCAAGGTAATGGATTCTTTTTGTGAGTTATGTGGTGATAACCATAATTCTTCTGAATGTATGCAGAATCCGGAATCCAGCTTCTATGTGGGGAATTACAATCGGAGCAATAACGTGATGTCCAATACATACAATCCAGCCTGGAAGAAGCACCCAATTTTTTCATGGAGTAATCCCAACGATGCTCTAAACCAGAACAATCAGAATGCACAAGCATCAGGATTCCAGCAGAATATGCCACGGCAACAGATGTCGCAGCAACAACCGATGACATCTAGTTCTTTGGAAAATTCTCTAAATGCTTTTACGATGAAAACTGAATCTTATATGGCTGAGAATAGTAATTTCTTAAAAAGAACTGATGCTTTTATTAACAGGACCGAGATGAGATTGCAAAACCAAGAGGCGGCAATCAAATCATTGGAAAATCAAGTCGGACAATTTGCTCAAAATCTGAATACTAGACCACAAGGAGGTTTACCTAGCGATACTGAAGTCGCAAGAGGAATTGTCCATGAGCAATGTAAGGCAATAACCACTAGAAGTGGCCAACAACTTAGAGAGGTTCAAACCCGCTCGTCAAACAAAACTCCACAAAAAGATCAGGACGAACCTAGCAGCAAAGCCTCAGATGCTGAACCAGGAATTGCCTCGGCAACCGGAAATAAGCATGCCTCAGCAACCGACGATAAAGACGCCTCAGCAACTTGCGATAAGCATGCCTCGGCAACCCCAGTTGATAATGCCTCGGCAACTCCAGATGTCCCGGCAATGCCGTCAATCAGGTTTCAAACCAATGAATGGATCGAAGATATCCGACTTCCACCACCATTCCCACAAAGGTTGAAGCGACAAAAGCAAGAATACCAATTCAAGAAGTTTCTTGATATCCTAAAGCAAGTCCACATCAACTTGCCATTGGTGGAAGCAATTGAACAAATGTCAAACTATGCCAAGTTTCTTAAAGACATTGTGTCCAAGAGAACAAGGCTAGGAGAATTCGAAACAGTTGCCGCGACGGAGGGATGCATGGCAATGTTGCACAATCGTATGCCACCCAAGTTGAAGGATCCCGAAAGTTTCACAATACCCTGTTCCATTGGAAATCACTATGTCGGGAAAGCTTTATGCGACCTTGGGGCTAGCATAAACTTGATACCTAAATCGGTTTTCCAGAAACTAGGAATCAGGAAGGCAAGACCTACAATAGTCATGCTGCAGCTAGCCGACAGATCCTATGTTCATCCAGAGGGAAAAATCGAGGACATACTGGTAAAAGTTGATAAATTTATTTTTCTCGCTGACTTTATTGTTTTGGATTGTGAAGCAGATGAGCATGCACCTATCATTCTCGGGAGACCATTCCTAGCAACAGGGAGAACCTTGATCGACGTTGAAAAGGGAGAACTCACAATGAGGGTGAATGACCAGCAAGTCAAACTAAATGTGTTCCAAACACTAAGGCATGCCGATGATCCAGAAGAATGCCAACTACTTCATGCCACGGCAGAGTTTAACTTCGATGAGGAATTTAGTTGCCTCGGCAACTACATTGCCGACCAAGAGGAACAAGAGAAGTATGAAGAACCGGTCAATGAGGAACAACCAGAAGAGGCAAATTGGCTAGCCAATCGACCAGGTACATACTTTGAACCACTGGACTACTCAGGTAAGGAAGGTAAGCTCGAAAAACCCTCTATTGAACAACCACCAATTCTTGAGTTGAAACAATTGCCAGAGCAACTAAAATATGTATACTTAGGGACCGATAATACATTGCCTGTAATTATTTCTTCTAAGTTACAGCCTGAGCAGGAAAAGAAGCTGATCAAGATGTTGAAGCTACACAAAAAGGCAATAGGGTGGACAATTGCCGACTTGAAGGGAATTAGCCCGGCGGTGTGCATGCACAAGATCTTGTTGGAAGATGATCACAAACCTTCAATTGAGGCCCAGAGGAGACTGAATCATGCCATGAAAGGGGTTGTAATGAAAGAAATCATCAAGTGGCTTGATGCCGGCATTATATACCCTATCTCTGATAGTACGTGGGTAAGTCTGGTACAATGTGTACCGAAAAATGGAGGTATAACAGTGGTAAGCAATGAAAATAATGAACTTATCCCAACCAGGACTGTGACCGGTTGGAGGGTTTGTATGGACTATCGAAAGCTAAACAAAGCTACTAGGAAAGATCACTTCCCATTACCCTTTATTGATCAAATGCTTGACCGTCTTGCAGGTAAACCCTTTTATTGTTTTCTTGATGGTTATTCAGGTTACAATCAGATTGCCATAGCACCAGAAGATCAAGAAAAGACAACCTTCACATGCCCATACGGTACTTATGCCTTCCGAAGGATGTCGTTCGGATTGTGTAACGCCCCGGAAACCTTCCAAAGATGCATGATGGCACTCTTTTCAGACATGGTTGAAGACTTCCTTGAGATCTTCATGGATAATTTTTCGGTTTTTGGTAATGACTTCGACGGTTGTCTCGGCAATTTAGAGAGGGTGTTAGCAAGATGCGAAGAAACGGATTTAGTCCTCATTTGGGAGAAATGCCACTTTATGGTAGATGAAAGAATAGTGCTCGGCCACAAGATTTCATCCAAGGGAATTGAAGTAGACAAAGCCAAGGTGGACGTGATCGAGAGATTACCCCCACCAAGTTCGGTTAAAGGAATTCGAAGTTTTCTCGGACTTGCAGGTTTTTACAGGAGGTTCATTCATAATTTTTCTAAAATCACTAAACCCTTGTGTAATCTACTTGAACAGGATAAAGTCTTCGATTTTGATGATTCTTGCACCCAAGCATTCGAAACCCTAAAGAAAAAGCTTGCCTCGGCACCCATTGTCGTTCCATCAGATTGGACACTACCTTTTGAGCTCATGTGTGATGCAAGTGATTTCGCGGTAGGAGCAGTCCTAGGCCAACGCACAGGTAAGACCTTCCATGTGATATACTACGCTAGTAAAACTCTTAATGGTGCTCAAGTGAATTACACAACAACAGAGAAAGAGTTACTAGCTGTAGTTTTCGCATTTGACAAATTCCGATCCTATTTAATTGGTACAAAGGTAATTGTTCATACGGACCATTCGGCAATCAAATATTTATTTGCTAAAAAGGATGCTAAACCTCGTTTGATTCGTTGGATATTACTTTTACAAGAATTTGATATTGAAATTAAGGACAGGAAAGGAACAGAAAATCAAGTGGCCGATCACTTATCACGTTTGGAACACAATAAGAAGGAGAACGCGGATCTAGAGATATGCGATGCATTCTCGGATGAACAAATTTTAGTTGCCTCGGCAACCATCGATGCCTCGGCAACCCACGACACCTCGGCAACCATGGATGTGCATGCCTCGGCAACCCTCGACGCCTCGGCAACCATGGACGCGCACGCCTCGGCAATTTTGGGAGCAGTCGCCACGGCAGCACATGCCTCGGGAATACCCTGGTATGCAGATTTAGTTAACTTCCTTGTTTGTGGTATTTTTCCTTATGGCATTACTCACCAAGGGAAGAAGCGGTTCCGCCATGATGCTAAGCATTACTTTTGGGACGAGCCTCTTTTGTTTAAACAATGTGTAGATCAGGTTATACGCCGATGTGTCCCTGAAGAAGAGCAACAGAATGTACTCCAGCAATGTCATTCTTCACCCTATGGAGGACATTTTGGAGGAACTCGTACCGCGGCCAAACTTTTGCAATCTGGGCTGTATTGGCCAACATTGTACAAAGATGCCCAAGACTTTTACAAGCAATGTGATCATTGCCAGAGGACGGGCAATATCTCTAGACGACATGAGATGCCACTCCAAAACATCATCGAGGTGGAATTGTTCGATGTATGGAGGATCGATTTTATGGGACCTTTCCCATCTTCATTCCGCAACCTCTACATCTTACTTGCCGTCGACTATGTGTCTAAATGGGTTGAGGCAGCTGCAGTTCCCAACAACGATTCCAAGACCGTGCAACGATTCTTGCAGAAAAACATATTTACACGGTTTGGGATGCCGAGAGCAATTATCAGCGATGAAGGCAAGCATTTTGACAACAGACTAATTGCCAAGATGTTGCAATGCTTCGGCATATCACACAAGATCGCCACGGCATATCACCCACAAACCAACGGGCAAGCAGAAATTTCTAACCGAGAGTTGAAGGGAATACTCGAGAAAGTTGTAAATCCCTCAAGGAAGGATTGGTCATTAAGACTAGATGACGCACTTTTGGCATATCGCACTGCATTCAAAACACCCTTAGGTATGTCCCCCTTCCGACTTGTCTATGGCAAAACATGCCATCTACCGGTGGAAATCGAGCACAAGGCATACTGGGCAATCAAGACCGTGAATATGGATTGGGAAAGTGTCGGACAAAAGCGTTTGATGGATCTCAATGAGATAGAAGAATTCCGTGCACTCGCCTATAACAATGCACGAATCTACAAGAAGAAAACAAAGCGATGGCATGACAAGAAACTATTGCCACGACAATTCACGCCAGAGCAACTAGTTCTCCTATTCAATTCTCGGCTAAGACTTTTCCCGGGAAAGCTGAAATCAAGATGGTCGGGACCATTCAAAGTCGTCAAACCATTCTCCCATGGTGCTGTGATAATCAAGTCCATCTCTAACAACAATGAATTCAAAGTTAATAGACAAAGATTGAAGCACTACAATGGTGCCCATGTGGAACGTAACAAGGAAGTGGTCAACTTAGGAGATGCATGAGCATGCTCTCCTTTCAGTATTTTCTTTTTCTTTTTATTTTTATTTTCATTTTTATTTTTAGGAGATATTTTATTTTTTCTTCATTATCTTTAGTTTTCAGGTTTTCTTTGTTTTCTTTTTCACAACAAGACTCACAACTACTATGCTAAGGAAATTTACTGCCAAGATCCTTGCCCCGGCAACCAATGAAGAAGAAGCTGCGACAACCTACATTGTGCCTGCACAAGCTGATGTCACGGCAACCAACCCTGAAGATGCCACGGCAACCAAAGCTAAAGACATCCCGGCAACAAGAAAACAACCATTACGTTCAAGCAAGAGAATCAAGACACCGACCAAAAGGAAACTAATCATCTACGATGACGAACTCTCGGAGTAAGTCTTCGTATGCATTTTTATTTTTTATTTTTAATTTTTTCGTTATTTTTATGCATGCATTGAGGATAATGCCTCACTCGAGTTTGGGGGGGATTGTTATTAGTAGTTACCATGTTTAGTTACATTCATCTTAAGTATTACATTTAGGATACATAAATTGCTTGCCATGCCTTTAGTTGAAACAAGAATTGCTTAGATTTTATGAATATCTGATGATGACTTTGCCAATGCACTTAATTGATAGAATTTTTATTCTAGGATAACCATGGAAAAACTTATAATTTTACTATGATGCTAAATTTGATAAAACACTGTTGTGGTTTGATTGATTTAAGGAATTCCAGTGAACTTAGGTTGATAATTAACAAATTGGGGGATTAGAATAAAAACTGGATGAATGCTAGAGGTGCCCGAAATTGGCTCTAGCATGTGCTAAAAAAATTGATCACTAGAGGTGCCCGAAACTGGCTCTAGGATGTGTTAAAAAAATTTAACTAGAGGTGCCCGAAACTGGCTCTAATCGATTAAATTAACTTAATTAAACTAAAAACAAAACACTAGAGGTGCCTAAAACTGACTCTAGTTAAAAACATGTTAAAAAGAACCCAATGAAGTAATTTGAAAACCTATTGTTTGCATAGAATCCGAAAAATCAACTTGCACACAACTCCGCACACACTCACAAGAATTATAGTTTGATTCCGAGTAAATTCCTAAGTTTTCTGAAGAAATAAAAAGCCAATCATACTTTGTGCCCCGGTTCAGAGAATTGAAATCAAGTTCAAAGCTAAGTTTGTGAAAATTGAAGTCTTGGCAGGTAATTATGAGTTTGCATTGCTTGAGGACAAGCAATAGTTTCTAGTTTGGGGGTATGATAAGTGTTCAAAAGTACTATTTTTCTTACCCTTTTTACTCATACTATTGTTAGACTTAGGCTCATATTAGTTGCATAATTAGCCATTCATGCATTAATCCATGTTTCCTTCCATCGTTGAGCTTGATTACATAACTTGGTAGTTTTTGTGGAAAAGATGTTGTTTTGGTGTGCTTTGTGTGTGTATGTGCAGGATCACTTGCCAAAGCAATGCCGAGCTAGTTGCCAGGGTAATGCATGAAGGATATGTCGAGCTAGTTGCCAGGGTAATGCATGAAGGAGACGTCGAGCCAGTTGCCATGGCAATTGTCGACAAAGAGAAAATGCAATAGGGATGTCGAAATTGATGACTATACAAGCCCAAGATGACATGGAGCAAGGCCAAAGCCCAAAGGAATTTGATTTCCATGCAGAGATTAAAGAAGAATTAAATTTCAAGAAGATAGGAGAAGTTCTAATAGGAATATAATTATAATAAAAAATTATATTCTTTAAAGATAATTTAATTCCAACTCAAACTCCTCCTCAAAGAAGGACTTTGGCCTAGCCCTATAAATAGCAAGGAGATTTCGACAACTTAGAGAGAGAGCATTAGGGGAAATTTCGACAAATCCAAAGGAGAAAGCAAGGGGAATTTTCGACAAGCATCTAGGGCAAGGGATTTTCGACAAGCTTCATCTTTTCTTCCTTGTTCGATTGTGTTCATGCTAGGGATTATTTATCTCGTGTTTCTTTGGAACCTAGCCATGAACTAAATTTACTTGGCTATGGTTATTGTGTTTTGTGGTTGTGAGAAACTATTGGTTTTTGTTTAGGTAATAAGAGTTTGCACTTTTCTATTTCAAGGTTTATTCATTTTTGGTTCTTATTCTTGTTTACGAGTGAATTGGGAGAAGATCTCGTGATTTCATCCATTTATCTAATATCGGGAGAGTTAGATTCAAGAAACTAATGAATATGATCTTTATTCAATCTAATGATGGTGAAGATTAATTCGGCTTAGGAATAAGTTAAGGATTTCAACGGCTAAGAGGAGCGCAAGATTGGTTGTTGTTCACCCTTGATTCACGCAGGGATGTATTATCAAGGCATGCACAAGTAGCTAGAGTTTCGACTTAGGGATAAGAAGAAACCATTGAATAACGCTCTGCCGAACCTTGAAGGTTGCTGCCCAGACGCCCAAGTAGTTGCCCAGGCAACCATCGATTAGTTGCCAAGGCAACCCCGTTGTGCAAGTTGCCACGGCAACTGAGTTGCCCGTGCACTCTTTTACCAAAACGATCCAATCGGCTATCACACCTCAACTCGCGATAACCTGGCCTATCTCTCTCTCATTTGAATTCATCTTTTCTTTTACTTTATTGCTTTCTAGATTAGTCATTAGTTAAACTCCTATAATCCTTTACTTGTGTTTTTACTTTTACAGTGCAAGAGACTAGATTCTTGAAGTAGCACCAATCCCTGTGGAGACGATATCTTTTATACTGTAACTTGCGACGTGTATACTTGCACATTTGCGTAGCACTTATTACACGCAACAATAAGCATAATTGTCTTGCTAGTTAGTGGTTGCAAAATTGGTTGATGATAGATAAGCATGTGTTGAGACCAATATTATGAGAACTTGATATTTAAGGATGCATGATGATGCTATGATTATGATGGGACTCATGGAGGCTTTAGAGACCATGTAGGGTCATTTTAGATACTCGTATGATTAATTATTGATTGTTTGATTGATTGAGATAATTGTGTTGCATTGTATGTTTATTCGAATAGATTGGTGAGATTTGACAGGAATCATGCTTAAGGGTTAATTATTCAAATAAATGATAATGAAGCTAGTAACTAATATTAATTGTTTAAATGTGTTAGCAAACAAACCTTAATGACTTTTATAAGCTTTAGGGATCAAATAAAGCATTGTAATATTATAATCTGAGAAAATGGTATGAACCTGTGTGTAGGGTATCGGTACGAGCTTCGGCTGTACCGGTACGCGTTTGGGGGTCATATTGGTACGGGTCGACCCGTACCGGTACACATGGAAATCTAGGATTTCCAGTAAGTAGTTTTAGTATCAGTATATATGGAGCATTGATACCCGAGGGTATCGTATTGATACTCGTGTACGAGTACCGATACTCGAGGGTACCATATTGGTACTCGTGTACGAGTACCGATACTCGAGGGTACCATATCGATACTCGTGTACGATTACCGATACCTGATACAATAAATATTCTCTAAATACAAGTTAAGATGGAAATTTATGTAAATATTAATAATTGAATTATGCCTTGAATAAATGAGATTAATTGTAAAATCATCCATAATGTATTAACAACTTGGTAATGTAAAATAAATGGTGTGATGATGTTTAGCAACGATAGAGAGATCCTTGGGATCACGTTGCTTGTATGTCAGGTAGGCATTTGATTGGTTAAGCCTTCATGATTGATGGGATCCGGATACCTAGTGAAAGAGTGTTGCAACACCATGGTTAGAGATATCGAATGTACGTTCTTGAAGTTGTGTGAGACCAGGTCTCTTTCGAAGATGCTCGACGAGAGATTCTGAGTATGGGTGTACGTTTCTGAAGCTGTGTGGCACCAGGTCTCACCTAAAGAGTGTACGTTTTTAAAGCTATGTGGCACTGGACCTCACTCAGAGTGTATGTTCCTGAAGCTGTATGGTGGTTGATTGTTTTCTAGGAAGCATGCCTCTAGATTCCTGTTTGAAGTATGATGCCATAATTTGATCATGTCTCTACAATGTTTTTAACATGGGTTGATCTTTAGAATTGTTGTGTATATGTGTTTGGGGTTTGATAAAGCATGTTTGGATCATTGATTATACAAAAAATTAGCAAAATTTTGACATTTTAGGTCCAGGTGTATCGGTACAGGTAGAGGTGTATCGATTGGCCTGTGTATCGATACGGGTATAGGTGTATCGATACAATTTTGAGCTACTGGAATTGTGGAAAATGGTTTGTAACCCATGTATCAATACACCCCTACGTATCTATACACTTTGAGACCGTATTTGTACGTCTGATCGTTATGTCTGTTATTATTGATATTAAAGGTTTTAGCTTCTTCTATTTTAATCCTTGATTGTTGTATATGCAATTGGATGAGTTTGGATGGTCATTTGAAGCTGGTTTTTGACATGTGAGCATGAAACTTGACTAATTAAGGATCGGTAACTTCAAATTGGAATAAGACGTTTTAATTTTCCATAATTACAATTTGGTCCTTAAATTGCAATTACAGGCAATTGGGTATCGATTCGATGCTCAATTGAGTTGAGTTTTCACCCGCTGCCTCCTCACTCACCCTAGGATATAATATTGCATCTAGATAAGTTAAAAAATAAAAAATAGATGTAATTCAAGTTAAACCCTTTACGGGTTTATTTTGGCAAACCTAATATAACTCACTCGGTTCAATCTTACACTTATATCGGGTCAAGGGGGTTACATTTATTTGTATTAGAGCCAAGTTTGCGATAAGTGGGATACGGTTATGATTGTTGGAATGTTTCTAATGATTTATTACTATTGTTTGCTGTGCACGGTGATTATTTATCAGCACGTTGATTGTTATATGCCTTGCTGGGGACATTGGTGGGAAACATTACCTTATTACTACAGTCTAAAATGTTTTAAGTTGAAAAAGAAGTCTTGAATATTCGCTTGAAGCTGGCCTGATTGTTTTTATTTTGGTGTAATTATCATGCCTTAGATATTTTAGCACGATAGGACCGAGGAAAGAATTGCGATCTAGCATGATTGTTGCTGCCGTTGGACAGAGAAATCAGGAGAACATTATACCTCAATAAGGGTTGCCACCCCTTCCGCCTAATCCACCTATAGGAGTGGAGCAAGTACCATCTGTACTAGTTAGGCCAGTGTTGGGTGATATGGCATCTTTGATACAGGCGATGATTGGAGCTTTTAAAGCTATTGTTGCTGGAACACATATGCCTGTGCCAGCTGCTGGACAAACGGGGTTGCTATTAGAGCATCTCCTTAGTTTGGGAGGAGTTGATTACTGAGTGTTGGCACCTGAGGCATTAGAGGAGTGGATGCCCAGTACTGATCAGATTTTGGAACAAATAGGGTGTAATTATGCCCGTAAGTTAGGATATGATATATCCCTATTGCAAGGAGACGCCTATAGTTGATGGACTACTGTGACCGCGGGCATAGAACCTGGTGACGTGACCTGGGAGTTCTTATGAGCTGCCTTTAAAAAGAAGCATCTAGGAGTTAGATACTTGGAAGAAAAGAAACGCAAGTTCATAGCCTTGGTTCAGGGCAGTATGACGGTGGCTGAGTATGAGGTATAGTTTGTTCAATTGAGTCAGTATGCTCCTAAACTAGTACCAGATGAGACACATCGCTATAATCAATTTCATTACGGGTTGGTACAGGATTTTAAGACATATATGCTGGCTTCTGACTACAACAATTTTGACATGTTGGTTATACGGGCGAAGGACATTGAGCAGAACCTGGGCTTATCAATTCGTGTGGGAGGTTCTAGCTCTGGCAAGAGAGTTGCGGACTTTGGTTCTGGTGGTGGTCAGTTTAAGAAGCAACTTGATAAAGGTATTATCCTAAGTTGAGGCGAGGTGGTAGTGGTGCTAGGCGAGGATCGCAGGGTCAGCGTACCCAGGCTATAGCAGCACATAACACATGCTGGATTTTTGGATCGCGTGATTACATGAGGCGAGACTGTCCATGCTTGGCTTGTAAAGGATAGGCTTCTATAGTCGTTGTTGCTAATTCTTGTTGGATTTATAGATCGAGCGATCATTTGAGACGTGATTGTCTGTTGTTGGTTGGTGGTGGACAGGCTAGAACATCTACGGTTACGCCACAAAGAGGTCGTGATCGTGGGTGGGGATAGTTTCAGTGAAGGGACGAGGGTCCAAGGATGGTGGCTCATATCGTTGCTATTCACCCAGAGGGTGGTGGTCTTGCGAGGGTGTACGCACATCGCAAAGAACGTAATGACACTGATATGAATGCATGTACATTTACATTTCAATCTTTGTCATTGTTTTCTTTAGTTAATTCTGGTTCAACGCATTCATAAATCTTGCGTGAGCATGCGCATTTGCTTAATAAACCTATTGAGGTGTTAGATGTGGGAATGCATGTAACTAGTTATTTCGACAAAATGGTCATTACGAGAAGGTTGTTTAGGAGATATCATTTGACTGTTCAAGGTTATGTGTTTGCGGTTGATTTGATGGAGTTGTCATTTCACGGTTTTGATGTAATCTTGGGCATGGATTGGTTGACCGAGCATAGAGCTGTGGTTGATTTCGAAACCAAACGTGTTTTCTTAAACTTGCTGATGATTACGATGTGGTTGTTGTGGGTAAAAATGTTAAGTTCTTGCCCAATATTGTTTCAGCTCTAGAAGCAAGTTGTTGCGCGTAATAAGTGCTACGCAATTGTGCAAGTATACACGTCGCAAGTTATAGTATAAAAGATATCGTCTCCACAGGGATTGGTGCCACTTCAAGAATCTAGTCTCTTGCACTGTAAAAAGAAAAAACACAAGTAAAGGATTATAGAAGTTTTAACTAATAACTAATCTAGAAAGCAATTAAGTAAATGAAAAGATGAATTCAAATGAGAGAGATAGGCTAGGTTATCGTGAGTTGAGGTGTGATAGCCGATTGGATTGTCTTGGTAAAAGAGTGCACGGGCAACTCAGTTGCCGTGGCAACTTGCACGACGGGGTTGCCGTAGCAACTAATTGATGGTTGCTTGGGTGACTAGTTGGGCAACTACTTGGGCGATCGGGCAGCAACTTCAAGGTTGGCGGAGCGTTCTTCAATGGTTTCTTCTTATCCCTAAGTCGAAACTCTAGCTATTTGTGCATGCCTTGATAATACATCCTGCGTGAATCAAGGGTGAACAACAACCAATCTTGCGCTCCTCTTAGCCGTTGAAATCCTTAACTTATTCCTAAGCCGGATTAATCTTCACCATCATTGGATTGAATAAAGATCATATTCATTCGTTTCTTGAATCTAACTCTCCCGATATTAGATAAATGGATGAAATCACGAGATCCTCTCCCAATTCACTCGCAAACAATAATAAGAATCAAGAATGAATAAACCTTGAAATAGAAAAGTGCAAACTCTTATTACCTAAACAAAAACCAATAGTTTCTCACAATCTCAAAACACAATAACCATAGCCAAGTAAATTTAGTTCATGGCTAGGTTCCAAAGAAACACAAGATAATTAATCCCTAGCATGAACCCAATCGAACAAAGATGAAGGAAGAGGCTTGTCGAAATCCTCCTTGCCCTTGATGCTTGTCGAAAATTCTCTCCTCTTGCCCTACTTGGACTTGCCGAAATTTCCCTCTTGCTCTCTCTATTGAATTGTCGAAATCTCCTTGATATTTATGGGGCTAGGCCAAAGTCCTTCTTTGAGGAGGAGTTTGAGTTGGAATTAAATTATCTTTAAAGAATATAATTCTTTATTATAATTTTATTCCTATTAGAACTTCTCCTATCCTCTTGGAATTTAATTCTTCTTTAATCTCTGCATGGCAATCAAATTCCTTTGGGCTTGGACCTTGCTCCATGTCATCTTGGGCTTGTAAAATCATGAATTTCGACATCCATATTGCTTTTGGTCTTTGTCGACAAATGCCATGGCAACTAGCTCGGCATATCCTTCATGCATTGCCCTGGCAACTAGCTCGGCATTGCTTTGGCAAGTGATCCTGCACATACACACACAAAAACACACCAAAGCAGCATCTATTTCCACAAAAATCACCAAGTTATGTAATCAAGCTCAACGATTGAAGGAAACATGGATTAATGCATGAATGGCTAACTATGCAACTAATATGAGCCTAAGTCTAACAATAATATGAGTAAAAAGGGTAAGAAAAATAGTACTTTTGAACACTTATCACAAGTCGTTTGATAGATTATGGATGTCAGGCATTCCTAGCCTATTTTATAAATCTGGGATCAAAGGAGGTGTGTGTTCAGGATATTCGTATGGTATGTGAGTTTCTGGTATTTTTCTATATGAGTTTTCGGGTTTGCCATCGGATAGAGAGGTTGAGTTTGGCGTTGAGTTGTATGAAAATATAGCTCCGGTACAGCTCTAGTGTCTATTTCTCTCTATCGCATGGCACCGAAAGAGTTGAAGAAATTAAAGACGCAACTCTATTGTTTGTGAAAAAATGATAGCACGATGTGGATGTGCATTGATTATCGGCAACTAAAAAAGTTGACGATTAAGAATAAGTATTCTTTGCCACGGATTGATGATTTGTTTGATCAATTTAGAGGTGCTTATGTGTTCAATAAGATTGATTTGAGGTCTGGGTATTATCAGTTGAAGGTAAAGGATATGGATGTGCCTAAGACTGTCTTTCGTACGAGGCACATGCATTACGAGTTCTTGGTGATGTCGTTTGGTTTGACTAATGCATCGGCTACGTTCATGGATATGATGAATCGGGTGTTCCATGAGTTTTTGGACCAATTCGTGGTTGTTTTTATTAATGATATCCTTGTTACTCTCATACCAAGGAGGATCATGATTGACACTTACGGATTGTGCTTCAGGCGTTGTTGGATAATCAGTTATATGCCAAGTTGAGTAAGTGTGAGTTTTGGCTTAGGGAAGTTTTTTTCTTGGGAACGTTGTGTCAGCCGAAGGAATTCGGGTTAACCCACACAAGATTGAAGCGGTGATAGGATGGAAGTCACCTAAGTTTATTCTTTGTAGTTTTCTTGGGTTGGCGGGTTATTACCATCAGTTTGTGGATGGTTTTTCGAGGATTGTTGCACCTTTAACCAAGTTGTTGCAAAAGAGTGTCTGTTTTGAGTGGATGGAGGATAAACAGAGGCATTTTGAACAGTTGAAAGAGGCTTTGATGCAAGCTTCGATCTTGATTCAACCTGAATTAGGCAGGGAGTTTGTTGTTTATAGCGATGCATCATATGTAGATTTGGGTTGTGTGTTGATGCAAGAGGGAAAAGTTTTGGCTTATGCATCTAGGAAGTTGAAAGTGTACGAGCGCAATTATCCTACGCATGATCTTGAGAATGTCGTAGTTGTGTTTGCTTTGAAAATTTAGAGGCACTATCTCTATGGTGAGAAGTGTGTTGTGTACACGGGTCACAAGAGTTTGAAGTATTTGATGACACAAAAGGATTTGAATCTTAGGCAACGTAGATGGTTGGAGTTGCTTAAGGATTATGATTTTATGATTGAGTATCATCCGGGAAAGGCTAATGTTGTAGTCAATGCTTTGAGTAGGAAAGTTGTGGCGGAGTTGAGGCTTATTGGCCATGTTGCAATTGAAACCATCTTTGTCACGGTTGATTAAGGAGAAGCAACCTTATGATGATGCGTTGGTACTGCATGTTAAGGATATCATGGAAGGAAATTTAATGGATTTTCACCTTAATGATGACGGGGTGTTGTGTTTTAAGGATCGAATAGTGGTGCCTAATGATGATGAGTTAAGGCGTACTATTTTGACCGAGGCACATGCTAGTCATTTTGTGATGCATCCCGGTAATACTAAGATGTATCGACGATTAAAGGAAGAGTACTACTGGGTTGGTTTAAAGGAAAATGTGGCTGATTTTGTTGCTAGATGCATGGTGTATCGTCGTATCAAGGCTGAGCATCAGTTTCCCTCTGGGTTGTTGCAACCGTTGAGGATACCGAAATGGATGTAGGAGAAAATCACAATGGATTTTGTGTTTGGGTTGCCATTGACGCCCACTAAAAAAGATTCCATTTGGGTGATTGTTGATCGGTTACGAAGTGTGCACATTTTGTGCCAGTGCATACAACGTATACCTTGGATAAGTTAATGGAGTTGTATATTGCTGAGATTGTGCATTTGCACGGGGTGTCTAAGTCTATAGTCTCGGATAGGGATCCATGGTTCACCGTGAGGTTTTGGGAGTGTTTGCATCGAGCTTTGGGTACACGGTTGAAATTCAATACTTCGTATCATCCTTAAATGGATGGTCAGTCTGAACGTGAGATCCAAGTCTTTGAGGATATGTAGAGGTGTTGTATCATTGAGTTTCAAGGAACCTGGGAGAGGCAGTTGCCTTTGGTGGAGTTTGCTTATAACAATAGTTATCGACTAGTATACAAATGGCACCGTATGAGGCCTTGTATGGTAGAAAGTGTCGTACACCTTTGTCTTAGGCTGAGGCTGGGGAAAAATATGTTTCTTTGCCGGATGTGTTGAAAGATACGAATGAGAAAGTGAATCTCATTTGTGATCACTTGAAAGCGGCTTCAGATAGTTAGAAATCCTACGCGGATTTGAAGCGTAGAGAGATTGAATATGTTATTGGTGATCGTGTGTTTTTGAAGGTGTCACCTTGGAAGAAGGTGTCACCTTGGAAGAAGGTGATGTTGTTCGGACGTAAGGGCAAGCTTAGTCTAAGGTTTATTGGACCATATAAGGTTGTGGAGCGCGTAGGTCCTGTGGCTTATCGTTTGAGGTTGCCTCCTGAGTTGGAGAAGATTCATGATGTGTTTCAAGTGTCGATGTTGCAGAGGTATCGGTCGAATCCATCGCATGTTATGTCGGTGGAGGACATTGAGTTGCAACCGGATTTGTCTTATGATGAGGAACCTATTGAGATCCTTGATTCAAGTAGTAAGGTTTTTCGTTGCAAGACAATTGAGCTTGTGAAGGTGTTGTGGCGACACCGTGAAGTTGAGGAGACTAGGTGGGAGAGTAAGGTAGACATGATAAAACAGTTACGCATTTGTTTCCTTCAGGTAAAATTTCGAGGACAAAATTTCTTAAGTGGGGGAGATTTGTAACGCCCCAGTTTTGGACCTAGGAGTTTCTAGGTTGATTAGATGGTCTGGTGGACCGATATTATAGATTCAAGTCGGAGTCAAGATTTAAATCGGAATAAATATTTTTGGTGCAAGAAAAACATGGGGGAAATATCTAAAACTCATTATTTAATATTTGGATATTTTTGGTAAAGTCAACTTTGGAAAACGGAATTTGGTAGGTTGACATTTTGGTCAGTGATCAAAATGTAAAGAATGTAAAACTGTGTTTAGTGATTGTTTTGTAAAAGGGTTAAACCTTAGAATCTTTACGGAGTTATTTTACCTAAATATTTTATCAGACTTTTCTCTCAATTGGGATTATTTTAATAATTTTTAATTAAAGGTTAAAAGAGATTTAATTAAGGATGAGTGGTTATTTTCCCTAAAAACTACTTTAATGTAACTTTCTTTCTCTCAAGATTTCTCTCAAAATCTCTTCAGCCTGTAGCGACCATTCTTTCTTCCCTTTTGAAAAAAAAGGAATTTTGCCATGTTAAGGGCATTTGTTTTTTTAAAAAAATCGACTACTAATTATCCCCTGAATTGTTAATAAAAATCCTTTGGAAGATGGGGGATTTCTTTTGAAAACTTTAAATTTTCCAAGACGATGAAAATTGGGAGTCGCCACCGGCCACTTGGGTAAGGTAGGTCGGACACCATAAAACCAGAGATTTGTTGCGAAAAGTTCCGGGAGTTGGTTACGTGTGGGGAAGGATTAGCACCCCCCCATCACGCCCGAGGATCGGTACCAGAAAATTTGTTGCTCTTAAAAGAATGAAAGTCATTGAAATTTAAATTGAATTTAATTTGAAGTTCTTAAATAAAGATTAACGTTGATTGCATGGGCCTTATCGAATTGATAGACTCGAATTAATTAAACATTTAATTAATAAGGTTGACGATATGTCGAACCATAGATTAAACCGACATCGAATAAGCCCGACTACCGGGTTAATTTATGGTTCGACCTCCGTACGTCACCTTTATGCATGATGCAAACATTTAAATATGATATAATGACTTTGTTAATTTTTAGTCCATTTACCTCGAGATGGTGAAAATTAATTCGAATATTGGGTCAACATCCTTTAAGCTCGGACTGTTACGACACAAATATTGGAATTAATAAATACCTCCCTTTTTAGGATTTAAGTTGATTAACAATGCCATTAAGATAAAAATTAAATGAATGTCAATTAATGTATGACAATCAAGGGCATAAATGTAAACATTAAAAAAGGAAAGGTTCAATTTAACATATAGCTTAATTATATATTTAGCCCTAAAAGATTAGGAAATCCAATTTATGGTGACTAAATTGTAATTTAGTGCTAAATTAGTTTTAAAATTGATTCTTTTTAAAGTAATTAAGAATTGTTCAATTAATTTAATGAATTTAACATTTACCCTAATAAGCCAATGATAAATTTAAATTCACTAAATTAATCCAAACACTAATCTAATTAATATTCTAAAAACTAAGACTAATTCGATTAATTCTAGAATCATGTCCCCATAAGACGAGTACACGACTCGTTCGAATTAATTTGGGCTATTTCCAACCTAAGCCTAGAAGCTTAAAACTTCTAAAATTAGGCCCAAAAGCCCAAACTATTACAACCAAAACTAAAGGCTTAGAGCCCATAAATTAAAAAAAGCCCAACAAATCTAATTTAGAAAACTAATCCCAAGATATAAAAAAGGTCTAACACGAGAGCAAGTATATATACAAAAACATAAATAACATATATTATAAAGAAACATCTCGTAAATTTCATGAAGTAATATATACCTATATTATATTTTAAATATGTACATTATATATAAAAACTTTACAAACCACTTTTATATATATATATATACACGTATGTCGCATACTTTAAAAAATACAAACCACCTTTTTTATATATAAATAAAAAATTGCATTTAATGGTAGTGTATTTTTTGTTGCAAATAAATTTGTTCTCTCTTTTTTTCTTAATTTTTTTAAAAATATATATTACTTGCTAAAAACAAATCATATATATATATATATATATGTTAATGAAAAAACCATTATATACATATATTTAAAGTCTTATATGTATATTATTTATTCTATATGTTATGTATTATAAAACCATGTATTATATACATTAAAAAACCTATGTGATACATATTATATTTAAAAGAGATATTATTGTGTTAATGGGTCATATATCATCCAAATTAGGCACAAAATCTGTCACATAATATATACATAATATTTACCATGGCCACTATGTTATATTTTAATATATATATATATATGCACAAATAAAAAATATAAAAAAAAACTAAACACATTTAACATTATATTTGGGCTAAAAAAACAAAGGGTTAGAAGATACCCCAAGGCCCAGCAATGTGGGCTCAATATACTGGGTCAGCCGGTTCGGGTCGGTTCGTCGGGTGGAAGGATAACCGGGTCGGATGGTGACCGGTTTAGCCGGTTGGGAGACCGGTTCTACCGGTTACAAGGGTTTGAATAAACGAAGGGATTATAACCCTAATTTTATCCTCCCATTTTATATTTTTCTCATGCCCAACCGCAAAGCCTAGAGGGAAATAATGCACGGCCGCCGTTTAGCCACCGCTCGACCTCCGTTGGGTACATCGTCACCTCTAGTCGGCGTCTCACGGCCCCTCCTTCTATCTTCTGGTGCTGATCGTTTGAAGGGGCAAGCCAAAGCAACTAAATCGATCGAAACCCCCTTTTGCTTCCCCTCGTTAGATCTCCACCAACGATCGTTAGATCGATGCGATCTCAAAGTATGTGGCTCTCCTCGTTGCGGCTCAGCTCCTCACCGTTGGGATTCGCCGATAAAGACTTCGTTCGCCGGGAAGCATCACCGTCGAGCGGTAAACTTTCCTCTATTTTGTTTTTACTTTCCTTATATATATTCGAACTCAAAAGATTAATACGATAACGAGTGATTGAATATTCATGATTGATTGTTCTTTGGTTGCTTGTTGTGATTATATTCGGAAAAAAAGACAAGGAAAATGAAAGGGGAAATCAGAATGTGTTTTTTTATTTCTTGAATCTGAAAAACTGCTGATTACAAACCTGATTACATCTTTTATCCCCAGTCTTTGTTCATGCTTTCAAGCAAACATTAATTGAATAAATGTGGCTGATTACACCTAAAATTAGGTTGTGCTAACCTTAAATTTTTTATTATTTTTTCCCATGCTGCTGGTTGGGAGCCGATGATAATATCCCGAGATTACCGGTGACGAATCCACGTGGCCGAGGGATGAATCGGCTTTGTGAAGTCGGTGAGTGAGAACGTGGATTTCAGCTTTGAAATGGTTTAAATTTTATTTTGGGAGCTTAAATTAAGCTTAAAATTCTGGTTTAAACTCGAAATTAAGTATGATGAGATTTCTCCCTTGGTCGTGCTTTGGCGAAATTATTTTAAGCACTTGTTTTTTAATTACATGGCACCTATTGTTTATGCATGATTTAAAGTATGTTTTATATTGTTTTTGATCATATGTTGATGATGGATGCATTGAAAAATGATTCATGTAAGTATGTGGAATACTTGTGAATGTATAGTTTAATGCATTGAAAATGGTTTTGTTGTTGCATATAAAAATAGTGAGGTACATGGTTAATAAGAATTATATTGGCAAGTGATGTAGTTTAAAATGTTATCGAAAATAGTTGGTCGACCATATGATTGATAGTGCACTATAAAAAGTCACATCGGGTGTTTGAGGGGTTTATGTGTACTGAATACTCCACCCAGTACCCTAATAGTTGAGGGGTTATATGGTACCAAAAACTCTCATTAGTGGATTATACACCTAACTAATGATTAGGGTTGTGATTGTACCCGGTTGTGATTGTACCACGGTTGTGATTGTACCGTTATTCTAGTTGAGGTTATATGAAGTGTTGAGAGGACACTTGTTGAATCCGTGTATCCGATGTAATATTTTGTAAAGTAAAACTTGGTTTATGATTACATGAAAGCCAAAATAGTTGATGATGTATCATGTTGATGGATTATGTTGTATTATGTTGATTTATACATGTTTACTCTTTAAGCCTTGCATATGGGTTGTTATGCATGAAAAAGCTTAAATTGAGGGTTAGCAAATGGGATTTTGCTGTTGGTTCATGATACATGTTGCATATGGTTTAATATGAATGTTTTGGAAATGTTAAAGTGCTTAGTTTGAAATGCATGATGTTTTGAAAGATGTTTTAAAATGTTGAACTCATGTGAGTTGGGAAATGGTTTTAAATGCATTGATGGTGTTGTGGTTTGAGCACTTTTCACTAAACCTTGTGTGCTTACACTCTCTTTGTCCATCAATGCAGAGAATTAAAGGTTGGAGGCAGCGAGTAAGCGAGGGGAAATCCAAGGACTTGAATAACTCAAGAGTATGATTTTTGAACTAGACTAGTAGTAATAAAGGCAATAGGGTTCATTGCTATTTTGGGAGGGTTTTTGACTAAACTCTCTGCTTGAGCAAGTTTGTTATGTTGTGTTGGAGTTGTAATATGCCTTATACGTTTGGTTGTTGCTTCGTATTTATGTTCCGTATGGTGGTTGGTTGTTTTCTAGGAAGCATGCCTCTAGATTCTCGTTTGAAGTATGATGTTATGATTTGATCATGTCTCTACAATGTTTTAACATGGGTTGATCTTTAGAATTGTTGTGCATATGTATTTGGGGTTTGATAAAGCATGTTTGGATCCTTGATTGTATGAAAAACCAGAAAATTTTAGACATTTTAGGTCCAGGCATATTGGTACAAGTAGAGGTGTATCGATACGGGTAAGTGTATTTTTGGCCTGAGTATTGGTATGGGTAAAGGTGTATCGATCCGTTTTAAGCTACTGAATTGTGGGAAAATGGTTTGTAACCCACGTGTCGATACGCCTAGGGGTCATATCGATATGCCCATATGTATTTGTACACTTTGAGACCGTATATGTACGTTTGGTCGTTATGTTTGTTATTATTGATATTAAAGGTTTTATATTCTTCTATTTTAATCCCTGATTGTTGTATATATAATTAGATGAGTTTGGATGATTGTTTGAAGCTAGTTTTTGACGTGTGAGCTTGAAACTTGACTAATTAAGGATCGGTAACTTCAAACTAAAATTAGACCCTATAATTTTTTGAAATTTGTCCCTAAATTGCAATTGCGTACAATTGGATGTTGATTCAAGGCCCGATTTAGTGGAGTTTTCACCGTTGTCTTCTCACTCACCCTAGGATATAGTATTGAATCTAGATAAGTTAAATCCTTTACGGGTTTGTTTTGGCAAATCCAATGTAGCTCGCTCGGTTCGGTCATGCTTCTAGACCAGGTCAAGGGGATTACATGGGCCATGTGTGATGATTGTTATGATGAGAGCATGTGTTTAGGCGACTAGTGGTAGCACCATGTGTTTGTTTATCTCTCCTTATTGCTCGTACTAGCTTGCATACTTATGTTTATGATTAGCATGAAGTATGGTAGAGTAGGTGTGTACCATTGAGCTTCTAAAGCTCAGCGCTCGAAATTGTTGTTTCCATGCGTAGGTTGATCGTCGGATCGTGGGTTTGAGAAGCACTATCAGTACGGGACTCTAGCGTGTGGATGATTTCAGAGTACGATACTTGTGTTTAGTGGGCTATGTATTCATAGGACCTTATGTGGTCGAGTTTGTATTTCTTATTTTCGAAAGTATATTAATCAAGTCAAATGTTTAAATATTTTAAATTAAAGGGGAGCTCATTGTAACTATTTAAATGATTTATCTATATTTTCAACTATTGACTTAAAATGCTTTTGAGAAATAACTTGTTTGGGCTAAACCCGATTTGAGAATTGTATGGTTTCGGTTTGGGCTTGAGGCCCAATTGTGACATCCGGGTCGGGGTGTTACAGATTAAATGGATAATTTGTTAGTTTTTATAGACCATTTTCAACACCTTTTAAATATACACAACGCTTGAATTGGTGAAAACATGTAAAGATTGTGTGTGGATGTTGGATTTTGTTGCCTCAAAATTTCTATTAGTTTGTGTTTTTATTGTTATGGTTCAGGGTGTGTAAAACCGGGTTTGATTAATCCTTTAAAAAACTATTTTGGTTACTTGGTAAATTCAAATTATTCAATTCTCGATCGTATATTGCACCATTTAAATCAAATAATCGATTGACCAATTAATCGAAATATTTTATTCAAGTAATGATTTTTGCTTATTAAAATATAAATAAGATAATATGTTAAATTTAATAATTGTTTGGTTGTGATAAAAGTGTAAAAACAATTGGAGAAGTCAAAAATTGAGAGTTCACACCTAGTAATCCTACATAGAGCTAAAACGTCTTTATAAAATTAGAAGGGTGTCAAAATCACTCGACTATAAGATATTTTAATACATAAAATTTATAAATATTGTATATAACTGATCAAATTGGTTACTCGATTTTGCTTAAAACTGTGAACCATAATCAAATCAAAATAATTTATTTTAAAAATCTATAGCAAAATCAAAATTTTCAATTTGTATAACCATGTCATTCAAGAGTGACCAAAATATAAACAATTCAAAATCCGTGTTATTAAATTGAAATTTTTTAAACTCCAATTACCAAAATATGGGTGAGAAGAAAATTGAATGATGAACGGTGTAGTTTGGTGATATCAAAAAAACTCGTCCTCAATCAGGTTGGGGTGTTTTTTTAAAAAAAATAGGGTTTCGAGGGGGGGCGAGTTTAGGATGAAATTTTCCTTCCCGACCCGATATATATTACCTTAATGTACAAGTTTTTACTAAAATAATAATAATAATAATAATATTATTATTATTATTATTATTATTTTAGGGTTTTAACCTTTTTCCTCCCTCGCATTTTGCTATTAATCGTTCTTCTACTCTTCATTTTCTCTCTCGTTTATTTTGTTTTGTTCATTTTTTCCAAAAATCTTCTTCATTTCGCTTCTTTTATGTATGATTCAAGATTTTTAACTCTTTTCCTCACCAAACTCCTTCTTCATCTTAAAGTAATTTTTATTTTTAAAACCCACTATATATTTATAAAAAATCTGTCATTTTTATGTTTCTATTTTGATGTTTGCATGTCTTGATGTTGATTTGTTGATTAAAGGATTATGAAATTACTTCACGCTTTTATGTTTCTTTTATGAAGTTCTTGATCTGTCATTTACTATTTTGGGGTTTTTTATTTAATATTAATGTTGTTTTATTTCGTTTAAATCTGGATGCTTATGGTGGTGTTTGGCTTGAGAGAAAAATCTGAGATTGGGTGAGAAAATATGGGTAATCAAAAAAATGGTATTGATTCGGACCGGGATCGGGTTTTTACTATGAAATTTAGGGCAAATTTGAGGAAGGTGAAACACTATTAAAAGTTAGGTAGGGTCGGGCGGGTATATATGCTTAATATTCGGGTCAGGATCATGTGACTAAAAACTCGGTCCGGTCCGCCCCGTTGCCATTGCCTAGTGTAGTTTACCCGTTATTTTATTCAAAAAAATGAAGACTAATGTGTCACGTCAGCAGCTTCTTACGGCAAACTAAAACTTTGGTGACCAAAATGAAAGTGCCCTAAAAATCCAATGACCATTTATGTAGTTTATCCTTATTTTATTTTAATTATATTATATTATTTAATCAATTTCTCTCTTTATATATTAAAATAGTGAATGATTTTGTTTGTTTTTGACGTTCTCAATTACAGAAGATAATTCATGGTTAAATTATAGTAATGTCAATTTATCAACAAACAATTATTGTTATATGTTTTTTAAGTTCGTGTAGATGATTATTATTATATGTTTTTATGTTCGTATAGATGATGTCATATTTAGGAATGTGCATTGGGGCAATTTTTTTTCGATCCGAATCCAACCCAAAAATAATTACTCTAAACCTAAATTTGACCACATACTTTAAAAACTCGACACGAAAATTATATACCTCAACCCGAGCCCAAACCCAAACCTGACTCGATCTGATCTATAGAAAAAAACCAATTTTAGATATCTAATTGTAAAAAAAGTTTAATTTTAGAGATATAATTGTAAAAATATAAAGATAGAGCATTATTAGTTATTACAATTATCCCTAAAAATATAAGAAAATTAAACTATTAGTCTCGGGTCGAGTTGAATAATTTTTTAATTAAATCCAAACCTAGGCACGACACTATTTTTAAAAAAATACTTGACCCGGCCAAAACATATTTTTAATTTTAAAAAAATTTGACCGAATCGGGTTAGGTCGAAACCTGACTGGATTAGGTAAAATCCCCATCCCTATTCATCATTTATCATAGACAATATTATTTGAATGTACATGTCATTTAACCTACTTATTTGGTTGTTTTTTAATTATTTCCTTCTTTGATCGTATTTTATTTTAAAATAAATAATTTATGTATTATAATAATTAAAAAATATCACCATTGATCTATTTTTGTTTTTTTATAATTTTAAAGCGCTTTTCATCTTCAATAAAAAATTTTGATAATAAAAACTACTGTTAAACACTATCATTGCGAATTAACCCTTATAAAGGATAAAAAATTTAATATACATTTTTAATTATAAAATAATATATATTCATATTTTTAACTATTAATACATGCTATAAGAGAAGAAAAAGTAGGGATGGCAAAAAAATCGTCTTTGATGAATTTCGACCTGACCCAATTCGATTAGAGCGAGTTTCTTTTTAAAAATCGAGCTTTAAGACGGGAAGGGTTATACAAAGAATAGTGTCGGAGCAGGTTTGAGTTTATAGTGAAAATTTTCTTACCCGATATATATTACTGTAATGCACATGTTTTTAAAATATATACTAAAATACTATTATATATTTTATTTTGGGTTAGCATCTACTTATATTGTGTAAAACTTAATTATTTTTACACAAGTTTTTGGACCGTTGGATGAGGGTAATAAATGACTCAAATTATTTCCTTAACTTTTTTTCCAATAGATAATCTTCACATTTTCTATTGTTAATCTCATACATCCATTTCACTCATCTAATGGCTATAGATTAGTGTAAAATTAAATGAGTTTTACACTATATAACTGGATCTCATCCTATTATTTTAGGGTTTTAACTTTTTTTTCCTCACATTTGTTGTCATCCGTCCTTCTACTCTTCATTTTCTCTCTTTTATTTTGTTTTTCTTCATTTTTTTCCAAAGATCTTTCTCATTAGGTTCTTTTATGTATGGTTTAAGATTTTTAACTTTTTCCTCACCAAATTCTTTCTTCATCTTAAAGAAAATTTTATTTTTTAAAATCTATTGTATATTTATAAAAAAATCATTTTTATGTTCTATTTTGATGTTTGCATGTCTTACTGTTTGATTTGTTGGTTAAATGATGATGAAATTACTTCATATTTTATGTTTCTTTTATGAAATTCTTGATCTGTCATTTATTATTTTAATATTTTTATTTAATATTTAATGTTGTTTTATTTTATTTGAGATTGAAGAAAGGAAAATTTACAGCGATATTGTTTTGGGAATTTTTTTCTCAAACTATTGCGGTAGCTTGATTATTTCCAGGAATATTGTTGTTGGAATAGTAACTTGAAGTCGGATTGTGATGGAGTCGAACCTCAAAAAATTCCCTAAAGGCATATTCAATAGGATCCGACTTTGGGGGAAAAATCCTAAAGTCTTGCTCAGCTGGATCCGACTTTGGCTTGAAGTCTCCCTCAGACTAAGTTGGCTTTGGCTCTCCCTCAGCTGAGTCCGACTTTGGCTGGACGAGACAGACTGCATGCATGTAGAATCTAAATCTGCCATGGACGAAAATTGAGAAAGGTAAATAAGGTGTAATTGGTATTGGTTGGATGAATGGTGGTATTTAATTGGGTAGGTGGTATTAGTGGTTGAGATTTAATTTTTGTGAGGTTAAATAGGGGTGGGTTGAAGGTAGATAGTATTTTTTGGAGATTTGAAGAATTTTATTAGAGTAAGTATTTTATTTTTGTAATTTATCATTATTATTTTGAATAATTATAGGTAGTAAGTAGTATTTTTGTAATTTATTTATTTTGGTATATTTTATTTTATAGTAATTACGAAAATTAAATTTTTGTGTTTTGAAGTTAAAATTTGTAATTTTTTGCGTTAAATAGGTGGTTGAAGAGAAGAAGGAATTTTGAAGAGAATATAGTAAGTTAAGTTATTTGTTTGATTAATTTTGAAGTTATTATTTGAATATTTTGTGTTAAATATGAGGGGATTTGAGAAGAAAATATAGTAATACTTTGTTGTATTTTATTGTTTAATTTAAGTTGGAGAGAAAATATTTTGAAGAAGAAGATTTGGAGAATTTTATTAGACTAAGTATTTTATTTTTGTAATTTATTTATCATTATTATTTTGAATAATTATAGGTAGCAAATAGTATTTTTGTAATTTATTTATTTTTGTATGTTTTATTTTATAGTAATTACGAAAATCAAATTTTTGTGTTTTGAAGTTAAAATTTGTGATT